>JANRGV010000023.1:15313055-15332269 GCA_024734035.1 Alethe castanea
ATAAATTAATATTTTAAAAATTAATCTCTTTTTAATGTCACTTTTTAACAGCTAATGATAGATATTTTTGCTTAAGTGTGAAAACATGTCACTTGTAATTTTAGGGGAAAGTGCTTTCAACAAAGTTTTCAGCCTAAGCTATTTTTAATCCTAACATTTTCTATGAATAAGTAGAAATAAGAAAATGAATTGTGCTGTGAAAAGCCACTAAAACAGTTTTTCCCCCAGGAGATTATAAATATCTGTATATATGGGCAGAACGTTCAATTAACATGAGAAATGTCCTGCTAAGTTTCATGATGATGTACTGGGAGAGAGCAGCAATACAGCAAAACTGGTGAGCTATACAAAAGGAGTAAGAACTTTCTTAGCAAGATACATGATTGCAGAAATTAGACATTTGTTAAAAAGATGTGATGCAGAAATGCAGCAAATGTGGCACTTCATCAGGAAAATGGGCAGGCAGCATTAAACATAAGCGACGGTGTAGGGTTTAGTTTAGAATGCAAAATGAATTTATAAAAAATAGATGGAGATAATATGGATAGTTTTAGATAGATGAATGGAACCAATTTTTTTTCTAACTCTTTCAAATTAATTTAAGACGGCTGCACAGTTACGCCCCTTCCCCAAAGAGTTAAGGAAATGTTAAATGGGTAGCTCACATGATGGAAAGTTATTATCCTGAGATGAGCCTTGGAGGAATTATGGGGAAGAGGGAGATAATGTTGGAATATATGACTTTGATTTTTATTTAAACATTATAACTTGAAATAGTCTCTTAAATCCTCGAGCTCTTCCAGGCAGAAGGGCACAGGGCCTTGTCTGCAGGGAGCAGGAAATAAGGGGCAAGTTCTTAACAGGTTTCTCACCTGTCTCACCTTTTCCCAGCACTGGCTCACAGCAGTGACACCTGCAGAGAGGCTTTGTGGCCAAAAATTGCTGCTGCTGCACTGAACAGAAAAATAAACCCACAACAGCTCAAACTGCACTAGGGGTTTTCCTTGGGAGAAAACTGTGTACTGGAGCTGGTGGGCTGGATTCAACTGGGAAACAAACAGAAACTTGAGGAACAAAACTGGTGAAACTCTGGGAATTGCTAGTGACACTCTGGGAATTGCTGGTGACGTGCAGGAAACTCCAAAGGCAAGGCTTGGTCCTGGTCATGTCTGTGTTAAAAGTCTTGGCTCCTTGTTTTAGGATGAGATATTTTGATATGTGCATTTCTAATCAAACTCACAGGCAAAACAAGCCCAGCTGAGGGAAGAGCTAAAAATGCAGGTTTTTCTGCCTCTGGTGAGGCTGAAAAAGAGAAGACAGACTCCTCATGGAGACCTGAGGAAGAAAGGAGCTGCTGGAAGGCTTGAAGGACACAGGTTCTGAGGAAACGCTCAGTGGGTCAGATATATCAGAAATCAGAGAGTATTTCAAGAACTGCTGTTGCAATAGCTGTTGAAAACCCCTAAATCAAGGGATCTATCCCTGGATTTTTATGGCAGGGCTGTGGTTGGTGCTTGATGGCTGCAGAACATCCTGTCCTTCCCTCCCAGGGGACAGGAGGACAGAGATTTTGGGAGGAAGGAGCGCTGGGAGCAGGAAGGGGAGCAGGAGCTGCAAATGGCTGAGGATTCTGACAGCCTTTCCTATAAACAAGGTTTCTGGATGGCAGGTCTTTATTTTGGAGCTGAGCTGGTGCAATTTGTGACTACAAGAAAGTGAGAGAGAAATGTAAGCTAGCTCTGAAGCGCAGCTACAGAGATTCCCAGCTCTTGGCAATTAGTTTATACCTTCCTGGGCTTGATCAGAGCGTGCCTTGTCACCATCTAACATGGTTTCAGGTTGTCCAAAAGGAAAACATCATGTTGTTTGCTTGCCAAGCTCTTTGAAAATAAAGCTACCGTTGCATGTAAGAGAGGGCAGAGCTGTTTGGAATGGAAAGAGCAGGGGAAAAGCCCTGAGAAATTAATTACGGGAGGAGAGCTGGTTGCTGATGCGAAGCTGCTGGTTAAGAGCAAAGGGCATGCTGCTGGGATGCAGAGGAAAACACGACAGGACACATCACCATCATCTCCTCGTCTCTAAACAGCAAATCAACTTAATGTGGAGAGACAGGCTGAAGGGAGGAGACCTTTTTATTCTGCATCCTTCTTTCGGATCAGTGTTTAACTCGTGCCAGTGTGTGGCTACAGAAAGGATCAAAAATGTCCAGCTCTGCATTCAGACCTGAGATTTCATCACTCATAGGTGGATCAAGGGCAGGACAGGAATCTTCACATGCTGAATTTTCTGAAGTGCCCATGGTGGAGGCTGTTTTCATGTCAGGTCAGTCTGGCAGGTGTTCGTGGCTTACACGAATTTTCTTTTTCTAGCTTTCAGATTCTTGTGTCTCTATTTCTGCTCACCATGTTAAGGCAACACACACTGGGAATATCTCTGTGTTCACAGCCAGTCCTCCAAGCAAATATTGAGTCTAACTAAACATGGAGAATGAAGAGGGCTACTGGAGTATAAAGCAGGAGCATAATCTCGGAGGTTTTAACCAAGGCATTAGAAAGACCTAATAATAGCAGGGCTTTGCAGAGATGCTAAGATAAAGAAAAAGCCATCTTGAGAATGCCTTGAAGAAAAGCTTTTGCTGTCACCAGACACTGGGCCGCATGAAAGACAAGCTTGGACTGAAAATCACAGTGGAAAATGAAGATGGCATGATAATAATTGTCACAATTCTGTTAATCTGACATTCCTCGTGCCAGCACATCCTGGGTCACCCCATCAGATATCTCTGCAAGGCAGAATGACTCTTTTAATATTGAAGGACATGCTCAAACATTTCTGTAAGGCACATTTTGCCGTGGGATGGTGGGGAAGGAGATAATGATGGAACACAAAAGAATAAAGTGGTTTTTCTCAGTGGAATAGTTCTCCACACCATTGCCCAGAGTGCACACAGGTTTTCCTGGACATGTGAACGTGAGCTTGTCCCTCCTCTCCCACCACACCAAGGGAAAATTCTTCCCTCAATGGCAAAACAAGCCCATTTCCAACATTGCTGGATATTTTCTTCACACCAGAAATGCCCCACAGAACATACAGCCCAGGTTTCACACCATCACTGAATATGCAGAGTTGGTTCCCTGAATGCATTAGGAAAATCAACAGGCACTTGTGCTTCAAAGCCACCTTTCCAGCCAGCAAATAATGAACTACAAGAGAATCCGGTATCAATGCTTTGGAAGTTTTATTACTGTTGTCAAGTTTTCCATTATTACTGTTTTTTTCCAAAGTAATATCATTTACCTAATGTAGTGAGAAGCAGATGGTTTATTGCTTAAAAGTTGTTATGTGGTTTTTGCAGAGGAAGTACGTTGGACATTTATTCCATTTTTTATCAAATAGATATTTTTCATTTATTTACTAGAGGAAGGGAAAGGCAAATACCAATCATATTGTATATAAATGAATATGGATATATTGACAGGAAATGAAACATGTTGTAGTAATAAATATTCTGATGTTGTATTTTCTTCAAAGAAAAGGAACTGGAGTTGGCAGCACTCAAATTTTTAAATTCCTACGATTTTAGGGCCAAGAAAAACAGTTCTGAAAATTTACTCTGATCTCCATAATACCTACAAAATAAAGGCCATTGATCCATGTGTAATAAATTTGGCAACACACAGATGATTTCTGTTGAGCTGGAACTTATTTTGGGAGAGATTGCCCAGCTTTGCCCTCAGAAATTCTCATGCTGACCCCGTGACTGTCAGTACTGTAAGCTCCATGTCATGGAAAACTGAATTAAGAGAGTGAATCCATTCTGAGCATAGAATTGCCTGCACAGGATCCCTCTGAGCTGCCTGTGAGGCTCAAACAGACTTGCTGCAAGATATTTCCCTGTTTCTCCTTCATTTATTCCACTCTGTAGTCAGTTCTGACTACTGTCATGGGGATTCCCAGATGGGAGCATTCCCTCTTATTTGGGGTTCTTTGGGAGACTCTAAACCTGTTGGTGATATCAACAAACAGGCTGAAAACAGAGGATCCTGTTTCCCTCAATATGAAAATATTTCAGTGCTCTCTGCTCGTTTGCAGTCTGAGTCAAAGAACACAAAGTTCATCTCCTATGAGAAGAAATTACCCCAGTTGTAACTCCACAGTGTCTTCACTGAAATCAGTGGATTTCTCTTGGAGAAGAATTATATTTTTTCGGTTAATTTTTCTACATTGTATCTTTGACATTAATACACTGAAGTTGCATTTTAAACTCTGGATAGGGCTGTGAAAAGTGATTATTTTTCATAGAGGTGTGCAATCTAGAGAATCTGTTTTGTAGAAAGCTAATCTTGATGTCAAGAAGTGCAACAACAGCTGAAGGGCAGCTCCTGATTAAAAAAAAAAAAAATGTTATGATGAAAGTGATGCAAGACAGGAGGAAGTTTGCAGTGCCTCTGTCCATGTACATATTCTGTGGCTAAATAGAGGATTTCAGTCCCAAGAGAGGACTTTTGTGAACACTAAAATACACCAAGAAAAAAGCAGTGCACAAAGTCATCTCAGCCATGTCAAGACCTATTTTTCAGCAAGTGATAATGAAATGATTTCTCTGCATTCCTGAGAAACCAAGTATTTCTTGCATTTTTCTAATGTTAGCCCTGATTTCTGAACCATTTGTTAAGGGTATTTTAATCCCCAAATAATGTAAAGCACCATAAATTATGACTTACACACACTGATAAAACAGTTTTATCATCTAATGAAGCATGAAAAAATATAAATTTCTAATGAGGATCCATGTAAAAACTGGGATATTAATACCTATGAGGGACGAGCAATGAGTTCCTGTATAAAAAAATACTTAAGGTTAATATAACAGCGAATGCCAGCAGTGAAAATTAAATGCAATGAATGAATGAATGAATTGGGATTTATTAAAAGGGAGGCTGCCGTGGTGCTGGAGCTGCCGAGGGTGCAGTGCCAGCAGATGGCACTCCAGAATGTGGAACACCATCCTCACATCCTCACCATCCTCACATCCTCACATCCTCACATCCTCACCATCCTCACCATCCTCACATCCTCACATCCTCACCATCCTCACCATCCTCACATCCTCACATCCTCACATCCTCACCATCCTCACCATCCTCACCATCCTCACATCCTCACCATCCTCACATCCTCACCATCCTCACATCCTCACCATCCTCACCATCTCAGACTCCAAGGGTCAGACCTGCTGCCTCTTGGGGTCACAGCTGGCAGAATTCCACCAAGGACAGTCAGGAATGGTGAAAGTACCTGGGGACCAGCTCAGGGTGTGATGGAGAATCACAGGATCATGGAATGTTTTGGGTGGGAAGGGAGCTTAAAACCCATCCAGTGCCACCCCTGCCATGGGCAGGGACACCTTCTGCTGTCACAGGGTGCCCCAAGCCCTGTCCAGCCTGGCCTTGGACACTTCCAGGGATCCAGGGGCAGCCACAGCTTCTGGACATGACAATGCAATTCCCACCCAAGAGACGGCTCAGTGTGTTGGAGCCTGGTGCTGAGACCACCACGGGTGTGGGTTCAGTCCCTGGATGGGCCATTCACTTAAGAGTTGGACTTGATCCTTGTCCCTTCCAACTCAGAATACCCTGTGATCTGAAATAAAGGCTGATGGATCATGTAGGACCTACCCATTGATGCTCTCTGGGGGCTGGGGATGATCCAAACCCTTTCCTTACAGCCCCTGCTCCAAGCACAGGATCCCCCCAGCTCTCTGAGCTGGGCTGCGCTGGGAGAACAGAGCCCAGCCCCTCAGGCTGTAAAGCCAGGGTTAAGTAAGGCCAAGGTTTATCCTTAAATAGGAGACTCTGTCAATCCCTCTCCCAGAGCTAAGCTGGGTTTTGTTCCTCCCGGCACATTCATTGCTCTCATGCAACTTCACCAGAGGCATTTTTCTTGCCATCTCTCAACAAGTGTTGGAGGCAACATCAGACAGAACCTGGGTCAGAACAGAACTGATCAAAACAAACAATTCAGCTCCATTCTGTTTTTAAAGAATATCTTCTTTTCCACAAAAAACGGCTGTATAATATTGGAATGTTGCAGGATAAAAAGCTTTAATGATTACTGAGAGTTCAACAGTCATTTCCTTGGAGATTTTGCTTACATTTCCATTAATAATATAAATTATAGATGTCCTAAGTTATAACAATACATACCACTTTTCCAAGGCATTCATGACTTATTTAATCTGGAACTGCATGCTCTTGTTTTTCCATAGTGGACATCAAATGCCATGTCAAGACTTTATTAAACTAACCCTCTCCTAAAGGACTTATTTCACAACATGCAAGTTATTTCTTCATCAAAGAAGATGAGAATAAGTGTTACCAAATGAAAACTGTGAGAAATACATGATTGTTTTAAGTGTTAGAGTGACTATGGTACTAGATTTGAGCATAATCCTTAATTGGAAAGTTATCACTGGCCATGAAATACACAAGAACATTTAACTGCCTCCCACAGTGACCATGAAAATACAGAGACTGATGGTTTAATTAGCAACCCCAGAGATACCAGGCAGTGCTCAGAAGCTACAGCACTCTCAGCATTATTGCTGGGAAGGAGGAGGGACTCCAAACCTTTCCACCAGTCTGTTCAGCCTTAGGCCTTTGCTGTCAAAGGCAGCAGCGATGATTATGGGCTGGAATTACCAGATTATTTTATAGAGGCCTTTGACAACAATGTTGTGTCGTAGTGAAAGCTTCTTCCTTTCTCCCTTTCAATGCCTCACTTTGCTCCGATGCCTATGCAGACTTCAGTCAGAAAGTATTTCTCATTTACATGACCTAGATAGAATAATAGTGAGAAAGATGTTCCTTGATCTTTTTTCTCTTGATTTGCTACATTCAGCCTGGAAGAAAAACACAGTCATGGGAATGCATTGTTGCTTTTATGTCGGCATTAGGAAGCAGTGCTAGGTTGGTTGGGGGATAGATCTAGGCAGAAGCCTTGCAATAAACAGGCAGAAAAACACATGGCACAGCTTTATAGATTACATAGTTCTGTCTATTTTAAAAAAAATTTTCCTTTTTTAGTGACTTTGCAGAGTTGATCCCACTGCAGTGACCCGTGGCTGGCAGGAATGGTGAGGGAGGAGGTTTAGAGCCATGTCAGGAGTGAGGATGAAGCTCAGTATTCCATGATTCTCATTCCAGAGCCCTCACCTCTGCAGGCAGAGTGGACAACCTGCATCAAAAAGTGCTCTGAACTGACTTGAACCCAGGTTCCAGAAATAATCTGGACTCCATTTGGCCTTTCTAGTGCTCAGTTGGATCCATCACTGAGTCCCATGGCCTGCCACGGGCTCCTTTCCTGATCTTGCCACGTTCCTGTGCCATTCCTGTGGGTGTGAGGAATAAATCTTCCTGGAAACAACAAAAGAAGAAGCAGGGGAAATCCCCAGGTGGAACCATCCATGGGCTGCCATGCTGAACATACCCATGGGAGTAGCTGAAGGAACATTTCCCTGGGGCTGGAATGATTCGTGACAAACCAGAGCCATGTGCACTGATCTTTGCAACAGAGAATGCACCTGAATAAATCATCAGGAAGGAGAGAAATGGAGCTTTTTGAACTGCTTTGAATATTTTATTCCCAGAAGTAGAACAAAAAAGTAGATGGTTGTCCTGAAGGTTGTAAAATCCCAGAATACAGGCAAGCTGTGACTGGTAATGCTAAGGAAAATCACAGGAGTTTATCTGACAGCCAGGGTCTTCCAGCCAAATTACAGTTACTGCCTGAGCCAGCACCGTGAATAACAGTGGGAATAAATGAAAATGCAAACCACCTTTGGGGGGACAACCCTCAGTAATAGAACATGAAAGATGTAGAAGGTTCTCATTGTGCAAATGGAAGTCCTGATTCCAAAATAATAGTTTGAGGCTTCTTTTGTCATCCAAGGACAATTTAAATGAATGGAATTATGTCCATTGACATTCATGAGCTTTGAATTTAGGCTTCATCCTCTTTCAAAAATATGTCAAAATATATTTTTTTAAAAAGTGCCCAGTCAAGCCTGGGTAGGAAATGTGAGACAAAGGGGCATTGACAGAATGTCTGTCAAATGACAGGAATTAGGGAAATAGTCCAAACAATCATGAATGAAGATTTTTTTTGGTGCAAATCTGTCAAAATACCAAGTTTGTATGCAGCATAGCTTATCTCAAATTCTTCCATGCTGGTATTGAACTAAAAAAAAATAAGAATTTGAAGAAAGAATAGTCCCCAAACAACTTGTACAGTTTCCAATAGCTAATAGAAATATTTATTCTGAATTCTAGACAACTATTGTCTAAAAAGAGAAGTATTGTGCCTTTGAGAGCTTTGTCATTGTTATGTCCATTGTAAACAGCTATTTAGACAGAACTAAAGCTACTGAAAGTGGTCTCCCAAAACTCAGAGAGGAAGCTGACATGCTGTTCAGCCTTCTTGAAGGAGAATTGATGTGAACCCTTTTGTAAAGAAGATCTGTGCTCTGAGCACTCCAAATACATCATAGAATACTAATCACTCTATTTCCCAAAGCTAAAGAAAAATAAAAAAAGGATAGAGTGCATCACTGAGCTGAGAATGGCACATCTCTTTCGAGACACTTTAGTTGGGGGAAAGATGCCTGTCTGCATCCTTAACTATATCAAAGAGCCCTGAAAGGGTAGAGAATAAACTGCCAGAAAGTAGGTTTAGACTGGATTTTAGGAAGGCATTGTTCCCTGTGAGGGTGGGCACAGGGTCCCCAGTGAAGCTGTGGCTGCCCCTGGATCCCTGGAAGTGTCCAAGGCCAGGTTGGACAGAGCTTGGAGCAATCTGGGATAGTGGAAGGTGGTGAAATGGGATGGGCTTTAAGGTCCCTTCTAACCCAAACCACCCTGGGATTCTGTGATAAATATTCCATTTGTATTTTGTGTTCCCCAATATGAGAGAGAGAGGACAGATCTCAGCCTGGGGACTTCAACATGGGAACATCACCATCCTCTTCCCCTGATGTGCTGGGGAAACTTGGAGCAGCAAGGAGAAAAAAGGCAAAGGGGAAAGATCACTGAAGAGAAAGGTGGAACTGCTTTGTTCTGCCTTTCTTCTGGACTCTCAGTTTCTCCCCTTAGCACAAAATAGTGGGGCTGCAGATCTCAGGCAAAAGGTTGGAGCCAGCAGCACCTTAGCCACAGGATGCAGAATTTGTGCTGCATGAGGTGCAGAGAGTCACAAATGGGTCCAAGAAGTGCTGTTTGGATTGTCTCATTGAAATGGCTCACCTTCATCTGTCAGAAGGGTAGTAAACTTCAGGATTAGGAATAATTAAAATGTTTTTTTTTTCCTTCATAACAAAAGGGAGATATTGACTAATGATCCCAGTACTGAGAGTCAAAATACTTGCTGGACTTGTCTATCCTAAAGTGCTGTAATAGTACAAATTGACTCCTCGATGCTGTCATTATTTCTTTACAAAATGAGCAGCTCATAGGAGGAAGTATCCTGGCTCTGAATGTGGCCAGGAAAAAAAAAAAAAAAAAAAAAAAAAAAAAAAAAAAAAAAAAAAAAAAAAAGTTTTCTCCCAGTAGTTTTTGTTTTTCTTTGGGTAAGACTTTTCATACTGTGTTTGACATTCTGAATTACATGATTCCACAGTACAAGACTCCACCAACATTTTGCACCGTGAAGATGGAAGATGCTCAGCATTTTGCCAGATGCCAGGCGATACCCTGACGTTTCCATCCTCACTTTAAGCCGAGTGGCAGCCAGCACATTCCCAGTGAAGCCGAGCCGAGCCGCTGGCAGTGCCGTTTGTGCGGTGGGGACGGCGGGGCTCGCCGGGATGCTCCGGCGGGGCAGCTCCGGCGGGCACGGCTCTGCTGAGTGACTCTGCTCGCTACTGCACCATTTCCTGGCTCCGTGCTCCGGCTGTTGCAGGCTCTGTGCAGTGGGGGAGGTGCCAGAGCTGATCAAGCAGTGTAATTTTATACATTACTGAATCAGTGCGGGAGGAACCTGGAGGGACAAAGCAGCATCTTCTCTTTGAACTGCACTGTAAAATCCGACAGCTCTCCTAGCCCAGCCATGCTCTGATACAATTTTTTCTCTCCTTTTTCCCTCGATTTTGGTGCGAATGATAAAGTGATCTGATGATGGCTCTCGTTATGGAACCTATTAGCAAGTGGACGCCCAAGCAAGTAGTGGATTGGATGAAAGGTAGGATCGTTTATTGCCGTGTGTTGTCTGTACTTCGGATCCTGGCAATTTGCATCCCTGCATTCTTTGTTTTGGGAAGAGTTTATTCAGTTGTGATCATCCCTGTGCTGCTTTGCCCGGTAGTTGTTAGAGACAGGGCTGAGCAGAGGCTGGGCTGTGTTTGGGAATTGCTGCCGACAGCGGAGCGGGGATCGACTGCATTTGTTGGACAATGCAGACAGAAAGTGTTTGTGTCTCACGGCTCCATTATGCCTCGCACACGCTATCGTCGGGATGTTTGGCTGCTTTAAATTTGCCCTGGTTAGGTCTGGTTTGCTCATATCAGGTGATCTGATGCAGTGGCTGTGCAGCGCTCGCCTCTAGTTTTGGGTACCACAAGGAGCTGGACTGAAGCATCCTGCTCCTTCAGGGACGCGTCCTGCCCTGCCCAAGCTCCTTTAGGGACACGTCCTGCCCTGTCCAAGCTCCTTTAGGGACACGTCCTGCCCTGTCCAGGCTCCTTTAGGGACGTGTTTGGCTGCCCAGCCGTGGGAAGGCGCAGGGCTGAGCGCGGCTCCCGGAGAAACTCGCCGGGATAACTTGACAGCAATGATGATTTCCCTGCACATTCGCAGTTTCACAACACAGCCGTCAGCTGTGACATGTTTTGCCTGACAATGCTCGGCTGTGCTGCAAACAGACCGGGATGGATGGGAGGGCGAGGGATTGTTCTGATGATGAGTGGTTTAAATTTCTCCGGGGTGGGGGGAGAATGTATTCCCACGGTGGGATGCATTAGTGCTATTATACAGCGCTTCTGATGAGCTGTCTGTCTTTGAGACAAATAATTCCTGCCACGGGGGATCTCTGTTATATAAGGAGAAGAGGTGCAAATTTGGGGTGTAGGTTACTCATGGAAATGATGCCAGTAATATGAACTTATGGGAGGCTTGAATTGATGCCCAGTGGAAGGTCCTTAAAGCTTCCAAAGTATTCTCAGTAATGAGGGAATGGTTCTGATCTCATTTTGCTGAGCTGCATCTCCACACTTGGCTGAAATTGGGCTGTTTTGGTGCTCATCAGACACATTGCCATTATCAGCTAATTATTCTTTTACAAGCACAGAGTCTTGTGAAGCAAAAGGTGTCTAGGGGAATGGATGTACTTTGTCTCTCAGGTGTTTGGGAACTCGGTAGTTGGGAGGGCTTAAGCAGGTCATTGGGATGGATCCTAAAGCTTTAGATACAGGATTGATTCCCAGGCTCCAATGTCATTAGGTGATATCAGATCCTAATGCATGTGCAGAGGAGTTTTCTGATCAACACCTTCATTCTCAGTACATAAAAGAGTTAAATAGTGGACAGATCACTCTGCTGTTTTAACTCCTTACTTGAATTATACTGTAAATTAAGTGTCAAAGTCTGTGGAATACTTGTTGCTAAATTTAAAAAAATATTTCCTGCTGCTTTTTTATCCTTTCTGATACAAACTGATTACATCTTGGGGAGCAGTAATCCATGATGTGCAGTGGAGGAAGGTCATACAAGCAGCAGGTTTTTAAATGTCTGGAGTTGCCTGACAATTGGATTTCCATAGTAGACTGCTCAGTGCACCATCCACAGGGATATCTGGAGTAGGCAGCATTGCCAGTGCTGTGCCTCTGTGTTCAAGCATAGATAAAGATAATGCAATGAACACTGAAGTATTCACAACGTTGATCTTTTCCTTGGTAACATGAACTGCACATCCACAAACAGTAAAGTTGTACATTTGCCCATTTTCCTCACGTTAATATTACAAGCCTCCTTTTTATCCCAGCATTTACCTTTGCAGATGCATTGTTCAATTGCAGCCAAAGAAAAGACCTTACCCACACAAATGGCAGACTGGAGTCAGTTTAAAACTACTTGTAACTACCTTACTCTGCAAAAATTGCCCAACTGTGGCCACTGTTTGCCTGTAATTTCCATGTGTTGTGTAGCTCAGCTCTGTTGGCTGCAGTCACTCTGCTAAATCCATGTGCCAGGGAGGTCAAAGGGCTGCACAGGCAGTGATTTTCAGTGATAAGGCAGTTTTTATGTAGTTCTTCTATTCTGAAAGGTCACTTATTTCACAGCATTAAAAGGTAAATTAATGACACTTTCAAAAAATGACCCCTTTAGGAATGAGTATATAACTTGACTGTAGATAGCAACATGTTGATAAACAATGGGACAAATATTGCCACTGCAGTATAGCTTTGGGGGGCTTAAAAATATGTAGACAATTAGTTTTATTCGTGGAGATTGTAAATGATAATGTATTTCCCAAGGAAATGATAGCAACACGCTTTTAAAACTTGCTTTTATCATATCCCTCAAAGCCATTAGAACTTATTTCTAAAATCTGCTAGCAAAGCCCAGGTACCAGAAGAATCAAAAAAACTGTAGGGAGATGGAAAGAAGCCACGAGAATGATGTTAATGGTTTGAGACCCAGGTCCCCAGAATTTGTCCTGGTTACAGCTCCAGTAGGAGCAGCAGCTGCAGCCTGAGCCCCCCGCCAAGAGGAGACACCCTTCTGTTCTTTTCCTTTAGGAAATGTTACTTGCCAAAAAAGTAAAAATTGGTAGGCTTTAAGGAACATTGTAATGACAAGTTGGCATCTTGTATTTATCTACAGTTCCTTTCTCAGGAATGCACTCAACTGGAATTCAATTAGGGAACTGCATCTGATGGTGTGGACAACCTGAAAAGGCCATGCAAGCCTGGGGAAATTGATTCCTGAGGCTCTCAGAGGTTCTAGAAAGTTAAAACTCCAGATACTTTTGTGTTAAAGAAACTGTCTTTATGCAAAAATTATTTTGTAAAGTTTAGCAGATACAGCAGAAGGCACTGTGGTTAAAAGGGAAGGTTTCAAAGGAGCTGACAACATGAATTGGGAAGGTATTTTTAGCAACAGTTTTTAGTTAGTATTCATTTTGTCACAAAAAATTTTCTGAAATTTTAGACATCTCCAGATGGTTTTCAGGTGTTTCCCCTGGTATACAGCCATTTCTTACATAACTTACCTGTTTTCCTGGGGACCCAAAAAGAACTTTAGGAAAAACCTTTGCCTTGCTCAGATTCCATGGTGGCCCCATTGGAAAACAAACATTACCCATAGAGCTCCCCAGTGCCTTCAGGGTCAGGGTGGTTTCTAACTGGTCAGTTTTCCCTGGGTCAGGTTTAACATAGTAATGTGAGAAAATTAATGTGAGTGCAAACTGCCCTCCAAGGTGTGCATCTGGAAGGCTTCACCTGGAGATTTTTGTTGCTTTTTTGCACAGAAGCTCCCTGTGAAACTCAGGGACACTTTGCAGGTTATCAGTGAACACCCCAAACCCAAACCCCTCTGTTTTAACATGCAGGGGAGTCCTGTACAGGATCTGGGGGTTTGGGGTGCAGAGGGGAGCTAGGATGCCTTACTGAATTAATTAAAGGGTGAGAGTTTGTGTTTCCATTGGAGGCAATGTCTGAAGGGAATTCTCTGTACTTTTACAACCAGGAGCATTGGAGATGTTGTACTTCCTAAGGGGAGCAGTTTACAAGTAGGTTATTTAAAATGTGAACTCATTTACAGGGAAGTGACACCTCTGTCCAAATAAATACTCACTTTTCAAAGCAGTCCAAGGAAATGAAATACAATGCCATGAAATACAGCTGCGACTTTCAGAGAATGCAGTGTTATTGAACAGCTGAAAATTAAAATGGGAAACCAGCTATTCCTTAAGTACCTGTAATAACTCCACACAGAGTCTTGATTCAAAGTCCTGGGGGCTGACAGGTTTGTCTGCCAAAACAGCTTGCAGTGGAGGTTTCTCTCCTAATAAATGGTGTGCTGTAGATACTCATTTCACAACTGCGAGCCATTTTCCCCCCTTTAAATCCAGAATTTCTGCACCCTCAACAGGAGATGCAGACATTAAAAAAATAAAAATTAATTCAGTTGGTAAACTGATTAACTGTGCTGCACTGATCCTGTGCAGAATAATTATATGTTTAGCTGAAGGGTTTTCCTTAGCATGTAATTCCCTGATTTCAGGCTGGCTCATAAAAGAGAAAGGCAGGGAGGGAGGGAGTGGAGAGCAGGGAAGCTGATGACGTGAGAGGACTTGTTAACATTCACATCACGCCGGGCTCCGGCAAACCCCTCTCCCTCTTCCTTTGCTTCCCATTAGATCACTACCTGTGCTGGAGCACTGTGTCACAGCCAGGGACCTCCTCTCTTTGCAGGACATCGCATTTGTCAAACCTCAGAGCGTGCTGGAAGCACAGCTGAATGTTCTGAGCCTCTGCAGAAGGTGCTGAGCTGGTGCTGCTTGGCTTCCCTGAGCCCCCTCCCTGACCCAGAGCTCCCGTAATGCAGGAACACAATTCCACAAGATGCAATTTGAAACTGGACTAGACAAGCCAGGCCATCCCCTATTTAGAGAAATGTAGGTTTTATAGCATCTTTTCAGCTCTTTCCGAAGACAAGTAGGTTTGGGAGAGATCTGAGCCACGAATGCAGAATTAGCGTTCAGTTTCCAAGCTGTCCTAAAGTAAAGGTTTCACCCTTTTCCTTCTGCTCTCGCTGACTGTACAGCTAAAACAAACAGTTTGCTGTTGTGGCTCCCCCTTGGATTCCTGTGTTCCACTGGCACCACATTTCCAGTTGTGTCTAGGAAGTCACTGAATCAGAATTGGCTGCAATTCCTCCCCGATTTCTCTCACAGGTTTTGGACTTTAATGCTTCTCAGTAATGAATTTTGTGAACAGCTCTTGAGTGCTGTAAACTGTTTGCTTTTAAAGGGTCAGCAGAGCCCACCTCCGAGCTGACAGCTTTGCAATGCCAGTGCTAAAGGTCAGGTTTCAAGGAACAGGTTCCCAATATTCAGTACAGTTAACGGTTGGAATAAGCTGTCCAGGCAGATTGGGCCATGCCCTTTGTAGGAGGGTTTGAATACAACTGAGAAGAGCTCCAACATCCCTCTGGAATTGTTTCTGTGCCCAGCAGAGTGACCTAATGTCTTCTCAAGGCTTCTACCAACACAGACAAGACCTTGGGATGGTTTCTTGCATAGGAATCACCCTCATCTTTGAAATGTGAAAAGTCCCAAAGAGATTATAGCTCTGGCTTCCTCCTGGATATTTCACAGTTTATATTTCCCAGAATAACCATGGAGATGATGTCCAAATGTCTAAAGCTCAGAACTCTTCCTGCTGTGTTTCACGAGGAGAGCAGCAGAGCTGGTGATGGTCAGAGCTGCAGCCCCAGGAGCAAACACAGACCTGCTCCACATCCACCAACACTCCCAAAATATTCCCATTCCTCCCTGCCCCAGAGGTATGAAACAGAGCTGAAGGGACTGACAGGATTACTGAGAGCCCGTGCCCTCAAGGCTTGGACTGTTACCAATTTTAATTCAGCTTGTGCACCACTGGCAGCCTGGAGGGACAACAAAACATTTTTGCTGAGCCCATGGCTCCAGTTTGTGTCCTCCCAGTAACTGCAGCCATGGCTGGGGTCATGGCCAGCTGGCCCACAGCTAAATATTGTACAAAGACCTCCCTAAATCAAGACTAATTCTCTATGGAAATTATTTTGGCTGAGGTGTTCCTGCATCCCTATCACAATTACTTCATCTTCACTAACTCCACTTTGAGGACCAATTAGAAATTGGTCTATATATCTCAATATGTCTGCCAAGAACCAACTGGATTAGCACCATGTCCATCAAAAGATTTCAGCAACATTTAGCAATTTAATGGTCTGTATTTATTATCAGGTTATTTAGGACTGTATTCTGAAATTTCCCTATCTATAAAGCAGATATGTTCAGACCTCTTTAAGAAATGTAATTCTGCTCCCAGAGAAAAGTCTGAGCTCAATGAAAGTCTCTCAAGTCACATTTATCAAGCGTAACTAATCTTTCAGGTCATTATGTAAAGAAATTTACTTTATTGTCTTGCAGCTTAATATCAGCACTCAGACAAGGCACAAAATTGCTGTGCCTTGTAACCTTTACCATGTGTTAAAATTATGCAAAATCCCCAACTTTCTCCCAGTCCTGACCATCCCAGGGAGGGCAGAGTGGCAATGCAAATTCAGGAGAGCTCAACCTTCTCCAGCTCTCCATTAATTCACAGTGCTTCATCTTCTGAAGCAAAGTTCAGGAGAAATTGGCTCCTGTGGATGATACTTTCAGACCACATTAAATGAGGTGCTGTATGTCAGGAAACTGCTAAGAAGTGGATCCTGCTCAGCAATAAGATGTTTTCATGGTTCTTCCCAGACTTTCCTGCCCCAGTCATTCCAGTTTCTAAATTTTTCCTTCCTTTGGCAGGATTGACATCAGCCCTTGTGCCATAACACTGAGAACTCTGCATGTAACACTTTTACCAGTTTGTAAAAAGTGCATTTCCTAGGAAAGGAGCAGAACCTCTCAGTGCTACAGGATTCCTGGCTGCCCAGGTTGGAAGGAAGTTTGAGAAACGTTGAATTCTGCAGAACAATACATTAGGGATATAATTTCAGTGCATGGAAACACTGCCAAGGTGGGGGAGTCCCAGGTAAATCTCTGCTGCACATCCTGTCTCAGAACCCATGGGAAGGCAGCTCCTTGTTTGCTGGGCCTGTCCTCAAGGAAGGCTCCTAAATGCTCACTGTGCTTGGGTAGAGAAATATTCCTGCCTAAGAAATCTCCTTATTCTCATTCTGATGGGTTCCATCCCTTGAGTTTCTGTTTGCAATGAAGGAAAAAATGGAAAGCAAGAAGTAAACTGTGATTTGTCCTCTAGCAAAATTGTTTTAGCACCTACAAAGCTTTCAAAGCCAAAAAAGGCAGAGTTTATCCTTTTATAGCCTTTCTTTGAGAGCTGCTGTCCTGCCACACTGACAGAAATGGAGTCTGTGGCTCTGCTGCTGAAATTGGTGGCACTCTTGATGTTAAATGAAACATTTTACTGAATTAACCACTGTAGTATCAAATATTGCTGAGCAATAATCTACATTCATCCTCTCCACCCAGAGTGATTTTGTAGATAACTTCTAAATACTGCTTTGCATTACTAATTTAAATTGCTGCTTTTGCAGTGGATTTTTTAGTAAACATGACTTTCTCTTCCCTGATACCATTGCAGTGAGGGCAGGAGCTGGAATCAGAAGGTTCAGGAGTTACTCTTAAAGGATTCAGAGAGAGGAAAAATTATGAGGTTGTATTTGTGAAGTGCTCTAGGGATGAATCAAAATGAAGTTATTTCTGATTAACTAACAGCTCCCAAAACACATCCTTGCTGACCCTCTGCAGAGAAGTGCTCAGGAGGATTTGAGGCCAATGCAATGTTTGGGTTTTCCTACTCAAATTCTCCACCGACTGCTTTCCAGCAAAGATGAATTATAAAAAGACTGTGGAGCATTTTTAGTTCAAACGTAGGTGGCATGTTTGAAATAAAAACGTAGCAGACAGTAATTTCACAAAATACATTCAGCTTTACTCCCTACAAATATGTTCATCTTTTTCATTCTAAGCATCAAACAAAGCTTGGAAAAACTGTAGGGATTTCAGGTGTTCTTAAGGCAGAAATTGTGTTTTTTATAAGTGTGCTGAAACTACAACAGCTCTAGAAAGGATTCCTTTGGCACATCTGCTTCTTTTCCATGGCAAACTCTGGGTGTCAGCCTGACAGCTCAGACATGCCAATGATCACCTGAATTAAAGCATGATTTACTTCTCTCTCTCTCCACCAGCTTCCCCCATTCCCTTTTTGTCTCTCTCTTGTTTATTCACATTTCTCACATTTGCATTTTTCTTGCCTTTTTCATAATGAGATGGGCAACAAACATTAGATTGTGAAGGAATTTGTTCATTTAACATCAAAAAAATTACAGATTTGAGTATCTTGGAGAGGACCGCAGTGATTTGGAAGAGAAGTGCATCCAAAATCCCAGGGGAGGTGAAAATCACCAGCCTCAGGAAGCCAAGCAGAGCTCCTGGAGCTTTCAGGGGCAGCTGGAAGAAGGCAAATGTTGCTGTTTCACCGATTCTCTGTTAAAATCTCCTGTGAACATCCTGGATGCTCCTCAGTTCTCTATCAGGCTATGAAATGCTGCTTCCCTGGGAGACATGAGGGAGGTTCAACAGTGAAACTATTAATGAAATCCTTTCCAGTGGATAGGGATGCCCAGAGAAGTTTTGGGTGAACCATCCCTGGAAGTGCCCAAGGCCAGGGTTTGGAGCAGCCTGGGGTAGGGGAAGGGGGATTGGATGGGGTTTAAGGTCCCTTCCAGCCCAAACCAGTGTGGGATTCCGTGATCTCACACTGCACAGGAATGTGCTGCACATTCCTGAGCCCAGGAAAATCCTCTGCAGGATTCTGTTACTGATCACTCAGCACCAACAATGAGCTGCTCATGAAAACGCCCTCAATTACACAACACTAAGGAGAGATTTTGATTGCCCATTGTCACGAGATTTCAATTGTTCCTTGCCAAGCCACACTGAGAAATTCCCTTAGTTATACAAATAAAACAACTTTGTACTTTACAGAGCAAAAAAAAACCACTCAAAGCAGAGGAAAAAAACCTTTAAATTTGCATTTGTATCATGTGGTTGGAGGGAACAGGTAGAGTAATGTAAGAGAATTTCAGAGCTAACAGAGTTTAGAATTTTCACTGCTTGAATAAAAAGAAATGGATCCACTGAAGGCAATAGCTCAGCAATGCTGTTCTTGCAGAAATAAATTCTGGAGAATGAAGCTAGTGAATAATCCATCAAAAATGCAACAAATAATTATCTGAGTAATAAAAAAGATGAATAATATCAGAATTACTGCCTGGAATTAAGATGTAACTGTGAAATAGGTATATTTTTCTGTCTCTCCCTTTCCCATTGCCTCCTGAATGATTAACTTCTCTTTATTTCTAATCAGAAAAGCCACATCAGACTAAGCCACGAAGCATGTCAAAGAGTATGCAAATAATGCAGAGTACTTGGAAACCTAG
>JANRGV010000023.1:15348271-15364474 GCA_024734035.1 Alethe castanea
GCATTAAGAACGCCTTGTGTTCTGAACAGCTTTGGACCAGTAAAGGTGCAGGGAGAAGCCTAGCACCACGTTCTGACTTGGTCAATAGCTGAGCGTTCCTTTTTCGTGGAGCAAGAGCTCAGAAATTACACAAGAAATTGCCAGAAAAACTCCTAACATCTGTACAAAAAAAGAAAAAATGGCCCCAAAATTCACCGATATACGCTAAATTTTTGTGGAAAGAACTGGGAAATTGAGTGGTCACAATATCCCGAGAAAATGCGGTCTACAATAGCCCAAAAAGCCAGGAAATCACAAGAAAAAAGTGCCAAAATCTCCTGAAATCCATACTAAAACACCTAACCTCGGCCAACATTCCAGGGATTGCTGGCAAAAGCATCAGGAAAAATCCAGAAAAAATTGACCCTAAGAAACCAGAAAAGTCCTGGAAAATTTGCAGTAAGAAACAAAAAACGCCCAAGGAATCAGGCTTAAAATGGGCCCAAAATTCCCAAAATTTGCGCTGGAACACCTTAAAGCTGTCAAAAGTCCAGGCATTATTGGGAAAATCACCAAAAAAACCCCCAGAAACATTCTACCTTAAAAACAGGAAAAATCCTTTATAATTCGCACTGAGAAACAGAATAATCCCCCAGAAATTGCAACAAAAATGCCCAGAAAAACTCCTAACATCTGCACTAAAAAAACAAAAAATGGCCTTGAAATCCAGTGAGATGCCAGGAATTTCTAAGGAAAAAACTGGGAAAGCGAGTGGGCAAATTATCCCGAGAAAAAGCCGCTTAAAATGGCCCAAAAAGCCTGGAAATCACATGAAAAATGGACCAAAATCTCCACAAATCCATACTAAATCAACTAAACTCGACCAACATTCCAAGGATTGCTAACAAAAGCATTAGGAAAAATCCAGGAAAAATTGAGCCTAACAAACCAGAAAAATCCCTGAAAATTCGCACTAAGAAACGAGAAATCCCCTAAGAATCAGGCTTAAAATGGGCCCAAAATACCTAAATATTGCACTGGAACACCCCAAAGCTGTTAAAATTCCAGGCATTATTGGGAAAACCCCCGGGAAAATCCCAGGGAAAATTCTGCTTTAAAAAGAGGAAATATCCTTTAAATACTTTTACTAAGATACACAAAAATCCCTCAGAAATTGCACAAAAAATGGCCAGAAAAACTCCTAACATCTGCACAGAAATACCAAAAAATGATCCTGAAATCTACTGAGATTCCGGGAATTTCTGAGGAAAAAACTGGGAAAGTGAGTGGGCAAATTATCTGGAGGGAATGTGACTTAAAATGGCCCAAAAATATTAGAAATCACATGAAAAATGGCCCAAAAACTCTTGAAATCCATACTAAAACACCTAAACTCGGCCAACATTCCAAGGATTGCTGGCAAAAGCATCAGGAAAAATCCAGGAAAAATTGAGCCTAACAATCCAGAAAAGTCCCTGAAAATTCACACCAAGAAACGAAAAATCCCCTAAGAATCAGGCTTAAAATGAGCCCAAAATTCCCAAACTTTGCACTGGAACACCCCAAAGCTGTCAAAATTCCAGGCGTTATTGGGAAAAACATCTGGAAAAATCCAGGAAAAATTCTGCCCTAGCACCCCAGGAAAATGCCCAAAAATTCGCACTAAGAAACACAAAAATCCCCTAGAAATTGCACAAAAAATGGCAAGAAAAACTCCCTAAACTCCCTTGCCCTGAATTAAGAAAAAGGAGCTGCCAGACAGAGCTGACATACCAGGATCCCGAGGCATGTGGTGTGTGATACGTCACCATTCCCACCCCTGTAACATCCCTGAAAAGAGAGCTGTGGGAAATGAGATTTTCCTCTTTTTAGGAAAGAAAAATGTCTACGATGCACTCATAGGTGTGTGAGCCCAGGACAGTCTTGCAGATTGTCCATGAGAGGGGCAGCATGACAGATTGGCTCTTTCACTGTGAGCAAAGAAGGACCTCAGTAATTTTAAGAATCATTAGACCTCATAGAAAAAGGGACATGACATTCAAGAGAGACTTGTGCAACCTGCCGACTGTACTAAGGGACATATTGCAAATATTCCGTCTGTCAGGTCTAGTTATTAATGGCAGAACAGAACCAGGAACCAGCAAGGCTGATTGTGAGGGGCCAGGCTGGAAGTTTCCTATCTTCAGCAGCAGAAATAAAAACATTTCATAAAAGTATCTCAACCTTTAACAAACAACACAAATGTCTACATTCTGGCTTTTCTTAACACAAGAAGGGCACACATTTGCTGCTAATGGAGTACTAAGTGCAATTAACCCTGCAGCACGAGGCTTGAAATGTTTTGTAAACTGGATAATAGGGATGCTTTAGCACCAAATGTTCTCAGGAGCTGTGAGTGAAGCTGCTTGTTTCCAAGCTGCTCACACAATTGAAGTCTGACATTGGAACTGGCTTGGTAATAGAGGACTGTTAGAAGGAAAATGTTAATTAATGAAGTGAGGAAAAGCAGGTTTGAGGAGAGACCAGCAAAAGGATGACTTGAATCTATATAAGCAAGTTCATGAGGAAGGTTTTGATGCCTTGAGAGACTGAGGCTAGAGCAGAGGTTAGACAGAGTTACAGGAATAAATCAGATATTTATTAAAAAGCCTTCAAAGTATACACCTTGGGCAGTGCAGAAGCCTGGACAAGGCTATACCCAAGAAGGACAACGTGTCACGAGTTTTCACACTTTTATCAGTTTTGGTCCATTCCCATATTGGGTTCATTGTCCAGTTCCAGCTCCAGGTTCTGCAGTCCCACCCTCCCAGATTCTCTCCTCCATTCGCTGCTGTTTGCACTTTTTGGGGCTGAAGCTGCAGCGGTTGGTTCTGGGCTGGAAAAGGATTGTTCTGTGTGACTGAGCTGGGAGGAGAACTTGTGACACTTTATATGGAGCTCAGAGTCACACACCAGTGCAGCACAGGGCCTGGAAAATCCAAAATCTGAGATTTAAGGCATCACCATCCCCCCAGGGGTGTTCCCCTGACACACCTGGGTGAGGCAGGACAAACAAATGCAGCACTGAACACAGATTTGTGCAAGACTGAGGGAGATGCTGCTGCTGTTCTCCAGCTATTGATGAAGAGATGCTAAAAGCAGAGTTGTCACACCCCTCCGTTGCCTGTTTAGTTTCTAAAATTGAGCACAGATTGAGTAAGAACTGGCTGTTAAACAAAAAACAGACCCCACACTCTCTTCTGACCTCATCCACACCTTGATTTCCTACTCTAATGTTCTTCCCAACAGCTTTATGTGCCTTCTGCCAAAAGGAACAGCTCACTGGAGGACTTGCAATTCCTCCCTTGGGTATTATTAACTAAAAAAATACCTATATTCAGCCCCAGGGTGTTTGATGTGTGTCTGTTTATTCATATATCATATACAAATAACTGTAATTATGTACTGTCCTAAGAGAATAAAATGGAATAAAATGCCAAACCACATTTTGAATTCCTCATTTGTTGTCAATTTTTGTGTGTGTAATTTTCTAAAAAATGATGAGGTATATTCAAGTTTAAGCCATATTACTCTTAAGCTGTTGAGGGAAGCACTAGTCCATTATTTCCCACTCCTTTCCCAGTCCCTTACAATCCTTATTCACTGCAGTCAGGCCTTGGTGAGAAATAGCTCTGCAGAAAGTAAAAGCTTCTCATTTTCTTTGATTCCATCTGCAGGTTGGCAGCTTAGTTTCATCCAATATTTCAATCCCACTATATAGCTCAGATAAATTTCAGTCAGGTTCATTCCGTGCCATTTTTGCTTCACCAACAAGTTCTTGCTTCCAAAACAGTACTTTTTTTTTTTCTTGAAAAAAAATTAAATATACTTTAAACACCACAATTTAAAAGAGGGTCATGTAGAAAAGCACGGTTTTTAAAAGTGATTTGGGTATTAATAATCAGACCTGAATGTTTTTTTAACTGTAACCTGTAGTATAAATGTTCCAGGAATGAGTCATGCTTTGAGTTCTTGCCAAGAATGACGAGAGTAAATATCTCCCAAAGCCAGCTCTTTTTCAGCAGACCATTGTTAGCTGGCATTTGAAGTATTATAGCAGCATTCATCACAGCTCTTCAGATAAGGTTTAGTCAGGAGTCCACTTATGTTTGCTATTTTGCTTTCCCCTCCCCTTTTTTCAGACCATCTCATTCAGTTTTGTTTACAAACTAGAGCACTTGACCCAAAATAAAATAGTGGCACAAAATTTCAATAACATTCTTTGTTATATCTATCTATATCTATATCTATATCTATATCTATATCTATATCTATATCTATATCTAGTCATCATATATCTCCACCTTAAGTGTCCATAGTTTAGCTTTTCCCAGCCTGTATTTCTGTGCTAGTGAGAGTTTGAAGCTGTGACTGTCACATACATTAAAAACATGCTTAATTTATATTTAAGAGCCAGAAGATGATTCAGAGCTATCTGAACTACTGTTCTTCGAAGGATTTGGTTTGCAGGAGCTAATCTTGTGGTGGAGTTTAAACCAAGGTCTAAGACAGCAGACTACTAATTCCCAGAGGTTTTTGGGGCAGAATGACTGGAGCTGCATATTTTGAGTTCTGTGCATTACGTGGCAGCAAAACCAAAGCCGCATCCCTGAAAATATTTATTGAATTTCTCAAAGATTTTCTAAATGCATAATCCCTGGAAGACTTCAGTTGCACCTTCAGTATTCCCAGCATTTTGTAGGCAATGCAGCACTCAAGGAACTTTTTCGGGGGTAAAATGTTGGTACAATGCCACTAAAAATATTTGTTAACAAACTGAAAGCAAGACTTTTGTAATTTAGCTTCATGATCATAATATATTATCTAATACAAAAACAAAGTGATCGAAACCAAACTAGTTTTTATTTTAACCTATATTTTTTATTTTTATTTTATTTTAATCATTAAAATGGCAGCAGAATGGCTGCAAGCACATGTGGAAAAGAGAGTGTTTGAATCTTGCATGTGGTTCCTCTGAAATTCCACTGCTATTTCCTGAGAGAGAGAGCTGGTAAATCCTGCCAAACGCTGCAAACCACGATGTCAAGTTCCTCAATCCCCCAGTTACTCCAGCAGGTTTTCAGATCTGTGGGCACCAGACAAGGAGCTCTTCTTTGAATCTCCAAAGAGAAAAACTCTGCGGCAGAGATGTGCCTTGAAGCTGGAACATTTATTCATGGATCAATGGGTGGCATTGCTTGAGAGGAGCCAGCAGCCTTGCAGTCTTATTCCTGTCAGTATGTTTTGATGTTAGGCTGGAGGAGATTTGTCTAACACTTGAAAGGAGTCTTGGGATGAAGGGGAAAAAAAGGGAAATGAGATTTAAAAAAAAAGGCCTGATTATACAGTGTTTAAATAGGAGCTTCCAGGGCATATCTAGCAGTTTTGAACTATTAATCTTAATTTTTTTTTTTTGTGCAAGTAAAAAGATTATGCTTCTAAATAAACAAGTAATGGTCCAAATTTGCAGGGTGGAGGTCTGAGAGGTGAGCTGTTATTTATATTTTCATTTTGGGAATAAAAGGGCTATTTCAAAGGAAAGCCATCACATTGGCCCAGATTACATCCTGGTCAGAATTACAAGTTATTCTTTTTTCTAGGGGAAACATTATCTAGATGCATTTTTTTGTTATTGTTGTTTTTTGGGTTTTGGGGGTTTTTTTGTTTTGTTTTTTTGTTTTGTTGGGGTTTTTGTTTGTTTGTTTGTTTTGTTTTGTTTTTGGGGTTTTTTTCTGTTTTTGTTTTTGTTTTTTTTCTATTCTGCTACAGAAAAAGGGAAATGGAACTCAAGTGTGAGCACTCTTACAAGAAAAGAAGCTGCTCAGGAGTTCACAGCAGCAAAAGTGTTTCCAGGGTAAAATCATGCTCAGGGCTGAGATTGATCCATTAGTGCAGAAGTTGGTTTTGAGTGGGAGAACGTGTCTGCATCCCTGGCAGTCTTTTTAATATAATTTATAATTTACTGATTTTTGTATAATTTATTATCTAATATGATTTATAGCAGGATGTTTGTGATGGGAGGAAGTGTATAACCAATAACTGGTCAGCTTTGGCCTGCAAGCACTCACGGGTGATGGGTCTGAGTGAGGGTCATGTGGGATTTAAACATTGCTCCAAAAATATCTCCAGGTTTTGCTGGGCAGAAAATCTTCCAATGCAACCTAAGGCTCTGCCTGTGCTGCTCAGGGAAATACTCCTGGAGCTGAAATCTGCACCAACTGTGATGCTAACATGGACAAATCAGCACTTTCAGCACTACAAAGAGCTTTGTTGACTGTATCTGCTTCTGACCATGACCATGTTTTTTGTTCAAGACCACTCTTGGCATTAGGGATTGCTTTTGCTTGGGTTTTTTAGTTATTTTTAAAATGTTCAAGGGTTGGTTTCAGCATTCAGGAAGGAATCAGAATAATGTAAATAAATGAAGTGCCTGTACTGAAAACTGCAGAATAGGGCACAGAAATCCAAAATATTTTCAGCTAAATCTGCAGAAAGCAAAGTGAGCCAACCCACGATAACAAGATTAGTTCTCTTGTTCCAGACAGATTTTAAGCTCAGTCATTTTATTTCATTTCAAGGCTCCATTGCAGACACCAGGGCAACCATTTCCAGAAACACACCTGCTGTGAACATACAGATGTGGGGAATTAGGAGAGCACCTTCATTCCTTTATTCCTGAGCTCCTCTACATTTGAAGCAGAGGAAAGTTTGGTTAGCTTACAGTGGTCCTTAACCAATTTTACATCTTTCCTATGGATTGATGTCTGGGGAGTAATTCCACTTTTTATAACCAGAAACTCACTGTGTTCCTCCCTGGGGACTTTTCCCTCAGCCCTAAAGAATGATCTCCAGATCAGAGGCCTGGCAGTAATGTTGTTCCAGTTCTTGCTGGTGTGAACAAAGAAGATATTTGGTATGTCATCAGGAATGAAAAATTAATTTGAACAGCACAATTGTAATAAGTTTCTCTTTATTTGCTTAGCATGTTTTTGCAGTCATATCTAACAATCAAAAGGATATTTTAATTATTCAAGAATAATGCTGAGCGAGTCAACCAAACCTAGATTTGAAAACCTACTTTTATTTGGTTTTTTTTCCCTACTATTAAGAACTTAATTAATCCAGTGATTGGCATGCAGAGTTTAGCACTTTGTAAAACTTCCCAGTTTTATACCATAAACAGTTGCATCCAATTTATTCCCTCCTGGTAAATCAGGAGCAGCACATGAACCCAGGAATTAAACAAATCAAACTGAGCTTTGTCACGGGGGCTCTGAATGACAGATGCTGACCTAAATATTCCTGAAAGATCTCTAAAACTTGCTCCCAGTTAGGAGATGGTGGTGATGCCTTAATGGCTTTGTGATTCCAGGAGTTATTCATGCTCCAGTTTTTCCCTCTGTGTTGATGCCAGCACAAATATTCTCTGAAGGGGCTTGGGAACAACAAGTTTGTAAATTGCTGTAAATGGAGGTGTGTTACAAGACTTTAAACAAGAATAAATACACATTTTAAATCTATTTCTTTCAATTTTTAACAGCTATAATCAGAGTGAACTCAAATTTTCACTTCTATTTTCATGGATTGTGGTATTTCCTCTCTAATTATATTACATTAACAAGGGAAGGGTTGAGTTTGGAGGAGTTATGCAATTGTTCCTGTTGCTATTTTTATTGACATAATTACAGAGAAATTCTAAATGAAACATAAATTTTCCCTATTTTTTTTTATTTTCAGCTGCTTATTTGACCAAATTTTCAGTTTACCTTTAGAGGGGCTTGAAACCAAACCAAAAATGCAAATTTTAAAGTACATTTCCAGTGATTGCAGATTGTCTCCAATCTGAAAGGCTACAAAGCAGATATTTGCTCATTTTAAAGCTTTGTCTGAGGGCAGATTTATCCAGAACGTAAAATATAAATTAAAAATTTTGCTAAGATATGCAGAATATCAAACAGAAGAGTTCCATTCCTCCATATTTTTTTAATTCCAGCCATTTTTTGGCAAAGCTGTGGAAAGCTGATGTTTTATTAAGGAAAGCAAATTACTTGGCCAGTTGTTGAAGGAAAAACAAATAGTAATTAATATGGTTTATAAGCTGCTTTTATACTCCTAAAATTCAGAAATCAGTCTTGCTGAAAATATTGCTGGCTGAGTAAGATTTTCTGATTTTATTAGTTAAGAGACATTAATATATTTTCATTATAACCTGAGTTCTTGAATAGTATGTGGAATCAAAATAAAGGAAAAGAAACCTATTAGTGATTACAAGTTATATAGAAGTTTGGATAGAAAGCTTCTCAGTCTGTAAAAATAACATTTTTTGAGGTAGATGTATATTTATTTACTATCTCTCTTCACTTTAGAATAAAAAATTATAGGATGTTAAGTTTATCGATGCACGTTTTTATGATTGGCCACATTAATGGAAATTATTGACTACCGTGTGAAAATATAAACATTAAATATTTACATTTTTGTGTTGATTACTTTGACCTAAAAGAAGAATAAAATGGTTGTGAAAATTAATTAATTGAAGGAAAATTTATTTCACCTTTTGGGAGTGTGTAAGTGACACAATGCTATGTTTTCACACAACAAAATCCTTCAATTATTTAATTATGAATTAATACAGAGCAGTGCAGGCATTCACAGTCCAGACATTCCTTTGGTATGAGAACTGCAAAGGGGAAGACTTTAAAAAATCATTCCTAAGATGATGAATACATTTATATTTAATTCTCCATAAATGCAGCAACTTGTAGCCACTGATAGAATAATTGACAATTTATTTGGCTCCTTTGGAAGGGGTTTGTGGATAGGAAACCCCTGAGCTTCTCCTTTTGAAAGGGAGAAATTTCTGGGCTTGGAAAATTTGTTAGATTGCCAAAAACCAGAAGGTTCTGATTATTTCAGGGGTTTTGGGGGATCCACACAGACAGAGGCAGACATGGGGAATTGAATCAGATACAATGATAAAAATGGAGGAATAAACAGCTTTTTACAAGGCTAAAAGGGATTCATGAGTGAAAATAGCAGCAGTGCAGGGAGCTCTGGCACCTCCTCAAAGCCAGAGGAGGAGAGGGGTCCTGTGAAATGGATTTTTCAGGGCTGCATGAAACCATTTTGGCCAGCAGACATCTGCAGGCAATTTTGACAAATTCTGCTGGCATTTGGTTCCAGACCTGGAGGATTCTGCTGGACATTATTTTTAATGCACAAGCTGTAAAAAATTATACTTTGGAGGATTCCATGTTTATGTTTATGCCACATTTGCCTCCAAAGTGGGCATGTGTAATTCAGCCAGTGCATCATTAGATGTTATTTTGCTTTTTTCTGTGCTTGCACAGACATGGAGCTGAGCCTTGGTGGGTTGGAATAGAGGAAATTCTTCCCTCTTTCTGCTGAGTTACTGACTGTTTTTTGGGAAAAATTTTTCCCTCTTTCTGCTGAGTTATTGACTGTTTTTTGGGGAAATTCTTCTCTCTTCCTGCTGAGTTGTTGACTGCTTTTTGGGGAAATTCTTCCCTCTTCCTGTTGAGTTATTGACTGGTTTTTAGGGCAATTTTTCCCTCTTATTGCTGAGTTATTGACTGGTTTTGAGGGGTTTCAGGGGGCTTTGTGTGTGTTTTAAAAAGCTGGTTTGAATCAGCCTCAGGGACGTGGCTACAAAGGTTTCAGCTGATGACACGAGCCAGTTTTAGATCCCTGCGAGCAGGGAAATGTATTCAGGAAGTGTCAATAATGAGTTTGCCAATGCCAGAGCAGGAAGCTGATTCTCAGGTTGATGAACCCACTTCTATCCCAAGTTTGGTGATAAATCCTGAATTCCTGTTTAATTATGAAAGATGATGTGCTAATGATGAAACCCTCCTATCACATCAGCTGAAGGAGCCTCAGCTGGGAGAGAATTGAAGGCTTGGCTTTTCTCAGGTGCAGAATTTGTTTCCATTATGTGGCTCTACCTCTTATCCTTTATAAATTCAAGCAGCTCCTTTTTTAGGGAAATGTGAAACATGATTTTGTTTTGGTTGCTGCTGGAGCTGCTCACCTATACCAGAGTTTTTATGAGCTTGGATTACCATCCCCTAAACATTTGTATTGTAGAAATTTTAGTTTTTAAGTACAAAGCTACTTCTGATGCTGATGAGGATATTTGTAAAGCAGTTCCAGATTTTTTTTTTTTTCTTAGGTAATACTTTTTTAAAAGCCCTGTTTAATTCCTGTAGAGCACGTCATGTGCATGGTCATAAAAACTGTGTCAGTGAGTTTGGGACCACTGGGGAATGTGTTTTGTTTTCTGTGGATGCTCAGCTGGGCTCACAAACAGGAGTTTGGTTCTTGTGATGCTTACAGAAGAAAACAGGTATGTTATATCAAATATTCCATGCAATATTCACTGGATTTTTCTATTTTATTTGCTTTCAGATATTTTTGGTACTCCTAGTTATCAAACCAAGTATAAAGTAACTCAGGAATATTCTGGATGAACTATGAAAATGTCAGATTATTTTTGGCCTCAACATCAGAGCAATGTTCTGTATGGTCTGGATGGAGATGAGTCATTTTAATGCATATAAACAATACATAATTTATTCTTCTTTACAATTATTTTGTACCCCTTCAGTTCTAAAAGTTTTTTTCCATATCTGTAATTTTTCATATTTCTGCCATAGCATAAGTCACTGCAGAAGAGTCTGTTCTGAAATTTCTGAGGTGTGAAATGGGTAAAAGCTCCTGGTCACTGTGGTTTAGGCAGCTCTATGTTAATTGCATATGTGTTATCCTCAAGGAAGAAACAAGCCTTAAAAATACAAAAAATAATTCAGTATTGCAATTCTAAAACCTCCTAAACTTTGTTCTCTGTCCAAAGAAAGTTCTCTCTGGTTTGTGCTTCAGTGCCAGTGTTCCATTAATTAATGAGATGTCCCTCATCACTGCTGAGCATGGATTTCTGAGGTCCCTTCTTTTGATCATGCATGGCAACTCTGATGCTACTGAAACCCAGTGGTTTCAGAGAAGATATTTTAAATAACAACTCTAGAAATGTAAATTTTGTTGAAAAGGCCAGGTTTCCAAGCAGGCTGACTGTTGCCTTAATGAGAAATCGAGATTTCATTTTACCCTGGGCTCTCTCTCCCTGCCCAGACCCCCCTTTCACCCCCCAGTTCTGTGCTTTGGGTTTTGTTTTCCTTTAAGGCACTCACTGGGGAAGATTTTGGGTTCATATCAGTCAGTAGTAAGAAATTTTACTTGCTATATGAAATACTTGGCTACTCTCCTCCTCAGATATTCACCACTATTATTTTACATTCCATGATGGAAGTGTATTGTAAAATTTTGCTTTAATATTTTGGATTAATCTTGGGGTTTGTGTGCATGGAGGGAAGGGGATTAAAGCTCTGATTTGTTGCTGTGCTCAAGGGTGTTTAGGAAAGGTCAGCTGTAAACACCCCCATAAACTCCTGCAGTTTCCTTCTCTGGGACACCACAGCCCCTTCCTCACTTCATTATTTGGGAAAACCCCTTTGGGAGGTCTGGATCCCAATACCAACATCACCACAACCTGTGTTGAACATCAAAATTACCTTTGGCTGAGTCCTGAGACATCTGACTCTGTCACTGCAGCTGGGCTTACTGAGTCTGCTTTAATTCATCAAACTAAGTCAATGACTATCCTAAGAAAACTCTCTGAAAGTCTCACCTATTTCTGAGCTTGTTCTACTTGGGAAATTTGCCTTCTGTACTCAGTGGGGCTAAATACAGAAAATAAAGATGTTAGACACTCTATTCAGTCCTAACAAAACTGCCTGCAGATGTGTATTTAGGGTTTTGGGGGTTTCCTATTCATTGTTTCATTTTTATCTTGTTGGCAAACGTGAAAAATTGATGCCTTTAGCACCAAGTCCATGCTTTTGAAATTAGAGTACAAAGAAGCTTCAGTAATGAGACTTTGAGATTGAAATTATAACTGGGAGTGGTCAAAGAATTCATCAAAAGGTAATAAATGAGCACCCTCTCTAGCTTTTTATCTTTTTTAGACAATATGGATTTATTGCAAGTAATCTCTGCCTATGAAGTTTGGATTTGGGTTGGTTTTAATTTTAGTTTATTACAGGCTGAATAAAGGCAGCATTGCTTGTTTTTACATGGTTTTTTGCATCTTGGTTATGACATAGGGGTGACTTCTACAGATGAGGAGATTTCAGGAGGAGATGATGGTTATTGATGCTTTAATTAAGGAGCTAGGTTGTAAATGGCTTTCTCACATACAAAGAGTTAGTTGCTTTCACACTGTAGTAAACTTAATAGGTATTATTTAATTTAATTGAATAATTAGTTCCATAATTCAAACTCAAAGTTTAGCTGTTGGACCAGAGTGCAGCAATATTCCATTTTTGGCATAGTTAGTACTTACTGTAATACAGAGATTTTCAACATACACAAGAAAATCTCTGCTGAAGAGGCAAGATTAGCATTTTCCCACTTGATGAACACACAGAGTTTAATACGCAGTTAGATAAATCGAACTGAAGTGAGATTAATTAAATTCAGCTTAATCCAATTCAATAGGTCCCCATCTCCCTGACTGTGGTGGTAACAGCCCTGTGCAGGGTTGGCTGTGAAAACTGAAAATGCCTCTTTGCCCTCCTCCTCTTTCTGCAGGGTCAATTTTAAGCAGCATCACATCATTAATCCTGTTTATATCCCAGTTCCAGATGGGTCAGGAATCCTGCAAGGAGGGCAGAGACCTCTTTGAGTGGTTTTGCTGATGAAGGGGGAAAAGTTGCACAGAATCTCTTTTTGCCAGAGATGTGACTTGCCTTGCCTGGTTCTGCTTGTCAGCCTGATTTCTGCAGGATTCCTGCAGCCCTAATTACAGCAAAGGCAACATGCTCTTAAGAACTCTGAATTCTGTAAAATTTTCTACTGCGTCAGCAAATGAAAATTCAAGTCACAGTCTGTCTTTAAAAATCAAGCTCCAGCTCTAATGTGATAAGAAAAGGGCCTTAAAACTGTATCATTCTAAGCAAATATTGGATTCATGATGATCCCATTAAAAAACAAAAAAACAAAAACCAACCAAAAAAACCAAACAAAAAAACCAAACAAACAAACAAAAAAAAAAAAAACCCACAAAAAAACCCCACAAAAAAAACCACCTCAGAAACAAGAAAGTAAACAAACCCCAAAGCTAACTCCTTCACCCCCAAAAACTCTGATTTGCTGTTCTGGATTCTTGAGGCTGTTGATCATCATTTTGCTCTGGTTTAAAAGTGGGAGAACAAGAATGTTCCAAGGAACTTAGAATAAATCCAGTCTATATTGGGAAGCAGTGCAGAGAGCATTACTATTGAAATTCTAAGAGAATCTGAACTCCGCACACACACTTCAGCACTATGATAATTTCTGAATCTTGCTCTGTTATTATTTTTCCATTCCCCTCCTCCTCCATCCATTTCTTGTGAAGATCAATTTCAGTGTCCAGTCAGTATATTTTTCTCTATAAATTTAAAATACACTGAGAAAAATCCCAAAACTTCTCCAGGGATCAAAGCTGGTGGATTTTTCAGCTGTGTTTTTCAGCCATGCTCTTTCCATGATGTGGTTTGAGTTATTTCAGATTTCCTGGCTCTTTTCCCCTCTGTCCATGGAGGGCTCTGCTGGACAGTGCTGAGTCTCAGAATCTCAGTGTGAAGTCACTGAGCTCCTAGTTTGGCAACTGAACCCTATAAAAAACATTTTATGGATTCCAAACTTACAGGATCAATCTTTATCTATGATTTTTTTTCCCCAGCAATGATAATTTTTTCAGACATGCTTTCATTTTAAAAGCAAAAACCCCACAAATTCTCCCCTTGCTTTGGTTAATAACTGAATTTCTGGGGAAGGGAATGCAATCAGAGATTTCTGGGAGGTTTTTGGGATGCAATCAGGGTAAGCTCAGATCATTTCCTAGAGGTGAAGCTTTGCATAATGTCTCCACAGCATTATTACTCCACCAGGAATCCCCTGGCTTTCCTTTGGAAGTTAATTAGTCTGTGCAGGGAATGAGTCAGACAGAATTGTGTGGCTGAGAGTGTGTGTTGATTACAGCACTGAAATCATCCTAATGGCTTCTCTGTCTGTTGCTAAAAGCAATTACTGGCTGGTAAATTTTTAAGCTGTGAAATGTAATTTTAAGAAATACTTTGCTTAAAATAACATTATGAAAATAATATACACAAAGAAGTGGTGGCCTTCACACTCTGCTGTGTTTTCAGCTGAGAGGTTTCTTTGGAGACAGTGACTCCAGGACCTGCATTTGGGAGAGACCTTTTGGGAAAATATGAAGATAAATTCACTGAATTGAAAACTCTGTGGAGCTGTAAGTGCTTTATAATGTTACAGATGGCAGAAATTGGTTTGAAATATTTGTAAAAGCGAAGGACATGCCTTTTAAAGATCTGAGCATGAAGGTGTTCATTCCCTCTCCTACTGAGCCAAGCATTGCCTTTTGACTCATGTATTTTGCCTTTCATGAAAATGAGTAAATTCAGGGTTGAAGTGAACCAGGCGTGAAAAAACAGGTTTTTTTTTTTTTTTTCTTTTTTTGCTATTCCCTTTCTTTCCATCTGAGAAAGCCAAGCAATGCCTCTTCAGACTCTGGATGGCTGACTTGCAGGAGCTCTCAAGAGGAGATTGTGATGGAAAGCTGAGCATGGGAGACTTTGGTGCTTTTCTTACAGGATGCCATGGATTTTACAGGCAGATAGGGACAATCTTCCTATGAAGATTTCAGTCACATTAATAATCCTTTGAATACTGATGTGGTGGCTATAGGGCTCCCCCAGATGCTATCAGAGGATATATTATCCCACTGGTGCCTGTATATTTTGCTTTCCACTGTGTGGTGTGTGGTGATTACTTTTCAATTTTTTCAGTTAAATCCTTTTAGAGATCAGCTGTGGTTCACAAAGTGATGTTTTTGAGTATGTTATCATAATTTCTTTTTGTGTATTGCCCTGGTTTGAAGGACAAGTGTCTGCCAATAAAGGCAGGAGCTTTTCTTTGAAATAGACAATGTAAACCCCCTCCCTCCAAATTATTGTAATTTTGAAATTAAGGGGCTCTCAGGCAAAGATAGGGGAATTAGGAATAACAGTTCTTTACTGCGAAAATTAAAACAGAAATATAGTATTACAAAGAACAATCCCAAACTGGATCTTGGCACGGCTAACCAATCCTGGGGTGGTTCCTGTGACATGGAGGTGTCCCAAATTGGGTCCTGGCAGGGATGACCATCCCTGGGGTGGTTCTTATGACCCAAACCGAGACCCTGTCCTGGCAGGGGTGACCAACCCCAGGGTGGCACCCACCCCACGGGGGTGACCCAAACTGAGCCCCACACGTGCTGCCCTCTGTCCAGGGATGACCAACCCCGAGGTGATCCAGAACCTGGAGCGGGGCTACCGCATGCCCCAGCCGGACAACTGCCCCGCGGAGCTGTACGAGCTGATGAGGCAGTGCTGGAAGGAGAGCCCCGAGGAGCGCCCCACCTTCGACTTCATGAAGAGCGTGCTCGAGGATTTCTTCACCGCCACCGAGGGCCAGTACCAGCAGCAGCCCTGAGGTGCCTGCAGCTGGCACAGCCCTGGTTTGGGGTGCTGGGGGTGCCCCACATCCCCGTGGACATCACCCCAGGCTCTGCCTGGAACTCGCAGGGAAGATTTGAAGCGCTCCGGAGCTTGGGAGCAGCGGATTTGCCCCCTTCAGATGGGGATGGACAAAATCAGCCCCCCAAAAGCTGGGGGAGGGCACAGGGAGCTCTGTTGGTGCCCAGAGGGTGCCCACCCTGCTGTCCCTGCGTTTTCCAGGGGGCAGATCCAGGCTCCAGCCCCCCAGGAGCTGCCCGGGGGTCACCTCACCCCACTCTGGCTGTGCCCCCTTCGCCCCCCGGTGATGGCTGGAGCCCCCCCAGCAGCTCTGGCCACTGCACCCCTTGGCCGTGGGATGCTCCTTCTCCCCCCGCGGCGTTTGTAGGACCCGTCCCACAATTATTTTGGGGAAATAAAAGCCTTTTCAGCGGCTGGGACCTCGCAGCTCCAGGCTGCCATGGGATGGGGTTTGCGGGGTGATACCCATGGCACATGGACCCCACTCACACCAACCCACCCCGGGGAGCCCCTGAGACCCCCCAGACCC
>JANRGV010000023.1:15364574-15399491 GCA_024734035.1 Alethe castanea
GGGTCACTGCCCCACCCGGCTTCAACAGATGGTGAGAGAATACACATTTCTGGCCACATCCTGTATTGCAACCCAAGACATGTTTATATATTTACTTTCAAAGAAGGAAATGATGGCAGCAGGAATTTGCACTTTCCTAATTTGGTTTTGCCAGGAGGAGGAAAGGTTCCACTGAAGTTCAGGTCTGAGTCAGGAAGAAGCTGTGCTGCTGTTACATTCCTGCAGCTCCAGTTTGAAGGCTGGGAATTACAGAATGACTGATAATATTTCAGATGAGCCATTTTAAGTCATCACAACATAGCAGGAAAGCGATGACTACACCTGACAAATCCATATTTTCCTCAGAGTGCTGTGATTCATTTTAGTACCAGACAAGAAGTTAGAGGTGCTTTCTCCCTTTTATTTAAACCAACATTTGAAGGCTTATCCTGGGTTCAGAGCAGCAGCAGACGGTTCCCTCAGAAGTTCCCCTTGTTGTGGTGGTGTTTAACCTCCCTGTTTACTTTAAGGAAGAAAGGATCTTGTAGGGGGAGAGCAGGATTTCTTTTTTTCTTTTGCCTTCTTTCTGAGCACCTGCTGCAGTTCTGCCACTGTGTGATCTGGAGCTGTCACCATCCACGCCTCTGCCTGCCCTGCACACACAGAACTGGCTCAGGAAAGCTCAGCAGCCTGGCTGGGACACCAGAGCACAAAAATAAACCTCTACAGAGATTTAATGGTCGTGATCCTGCAGTGAGAGCAGCTTCCAACACCTGCAGGATTTTGAGGCTTTTCCCTTCCCTTCTCTAGTTTTTACTGGGCTCACAGAGCAGCCACCTCCCAAACCCCTGGACCCTCTTTGCAGTGGTTGTGTCCCACTTCACCCTCCAGCTCACAGCTTCCAAGTTACATTCCATATTACAAAATATTTCCTGTAAAACCTCTGAGGGTGGAAAAGCTCAACGCTTTGGTTTGCAAAATTTCTGCTCGAATGTAGGATTCTCTCCTTGCCTGCTGGAAAACTCAGATTTCCAGAGGCTGCTGGAGAGCAGGACCCTGTTAGCAGAGTCATTACTGCCTGTGTTCCCTGCAGATTGCCTTGCTCCCTCCCAGGGATTGCTGTGACCTGCACAGGTCTCTTGGTATTTAAAGCAAAATTTAGAAAGCTTTCAACAGCTGGGAGGGGGCCCATGTCTGAGAAAACACTCGAGTCTTACTTTGGTCCTTCTGTCTCCTCCCTCTTGTTCTGTCATTGGAATAAAAAATTACAGAACAAGCTCAGCATCCTGGTGTGAACACTGTATATCGATTTTAGACTCTTTATTCCCTATCATTTCATGTCCTTACTGTTTTCCAAGGATTTCTCTTGCTGTTTTCCAAGAAGGTTCCCAGCTTCCCTTTCCCCGCGTTCCATTCTCCTCAGCTTATTACTCTGCTGACACATTCCCTGGAAACCACTAATTCAGAAATTAAGCTGCATAGCTGAACCCTGGAATTATTTTAGAGGGAGGAAAATCCATGCAGGTATGAAATAATTGGTGAGAGTGAGTTACTCTGAATTAAGTGCTGTGGCAGGAACTGATGGGGTGCAGATGAGCCCTTATTGGATTTTCTTTGTGCAGCAATTTGATCCACTCATTTTTCATCTGTTAACAATAGAGTTCCATTTTGATAAGGAGTTTAATTTGTCAGCTAATGATTCATTTCTGTACATGGATATCTACATCTATTAGGGAGCTGAGGCCTGTACACAGCAGAGGAAAAATATTGGGAAAAGAACCTGATTGAGTTTAAGCACAATATTCATCAGGACTGTTTTACAAATAATTGCCCAATTTGAGCATTATATGTTCTTTTGTTAAAACCACTATTTGTCTTTTGTCTGCTGAGTTGAAAATACAATGTAAAACAAATAACTCCTTGCTGGAGGAGATCAGGAGGATACTTTCTAGAGGAAATGTGTTTGGATCATTGTCTCCAATGGAAGTGCCAGCAGCCAGCTGATGTAATAAATTGAGGGACAACAAGAGTTTGGTACAAGCTGTTCTACTGAAGTCATTCTAAAGTTCTAATGCTGAACCAAACAAAATGCAACAGAGCCTCAAATGTGGCATGACAGATCAATAATAGTTTGTTCAAGTCAGTCTCAATACTAGAGGGACAGAGGACTGCAAGTGAGATATAAACCTTTAAAAGGGATTATCACATGACCCAGGTATAGTTGAGAAATAAATCTGATTTCCCTGCTGGACAAGTTTGGAAGGAACTGCTGTTAAAAGTTAAGATTTAAATGAAAAATTATATGTTGGGAAGAATCAATAAGGCTTTTACAAATGGGCTCATTTCCTCCTAACTCAGGGTTCTTTGTGGGAGTTGGGGGTCCCTGATCAGCTGATGGTATTTCACATCTAAGTGTGATGTAAGAGGCAATTCTTGTCTTAGCTCAGTAAGATTCCCTTAACTTTTATACACCATAAAAGTTGCAGCTGAATGCTGTTAGAGTTCACTAAATAAGGGCTTATTTTTCTCCTGTCTCATTCATGAGAACAGCAAAAAGAGACTCTTTCCCTTGAAAAGGGAATCTGAACTTTTAATTTTGTATTTCCCATCTTTTACTCCTTCCAGCTGGAGGAGTTCTAAGCTTGACACTAAAACTTACTTTCAACCTTTACTCCTTGAAGCATTTGTGTGCTTGGAATTTTAATGTGTAACCTCATGGCTGCAAATTGTGTGTATTGGAGGGAGCAGTTTGTGCACTGCTTGTTTTCTAGTGTGTAAAACCTGAGGATCAATGAGTTTTTGGAAAAAAAAATTAAACCAAATTTTGGAAGAACTTTTACGTAGATCCAAGCTTTTTTTCGACAACAATAAAACACAATTATTCTAATTCAAATTCTAATTATTGCTTACTTCCTCCAGTTCCAGTTCTTTACACTCAGAGACCTTGCTGTGTTTATCCCTCCATGGCAAAATTGCACATTTGTGCAACTCATTTTGCCTTCAGATCTACCTTTGTTAGTGCATTTGTGATATTTATAGTCTTACTGATTGTGAATAAACTTTCACAGAGCTGAAAAACTTCTGTGGAAGTTAAATAAAGTCTGAGGTAGCAGCAAATCATTCTGTGTTATATAACAAGCACTGCAAGCATGCTAGAAAAATGTGCTAACTTTGGCAATCTGATAAATTGATAAACGTGACAATACCCAATTTTACACTGTATTAATATAATGTGATGTGAAAAAGTGCCTGGTTAACCCAGAAATTATCCTGGCAAGTTACACTGGTAGCTGCATATCTGCTAAATTCAGTGGCAGTGAATTAAATATCTCCTAAGGCACTCTGAGCCTGACAAGGCAGAGGATAATTCTTCTGAAAGCTTGTAGGAGCAGATGTAGCAGGGAAAGAGAACTGTCCCTATGGGATACCTCACTTGTTGTATACAACTCCACTTTATTATTTTCCTTGTGTATAGGTCTGTCATAAAGAAAGATCTGTTGATCAGTCACACTCAAGGTCCTGCCATCACTGCTGCTATTCCTCCTCCTCCTTGGGTTTCTTCCAAGGAAGTTTCCTTGATGTAAAACCACTGATCTGTGATAAATCTTGAAATCAGAATTGCAGTGAGCTGAGCAGAAAATCAGAACACCCTCAATATGATCATCTAAATCTTGTGATTTACTTTATTTTTCTGGGAAGTAAGGGGCTGGAAAATGCTGATGGAGCAGGATGCCTTGCATAAAACACCTGGAAGTGGGAACTAATTTTTCTGAGTGGTGCTGAGAGAAGGCTGCTCTGCTGATTTGATTGTGACCTTTAAGATCTGATTTGAAATTTTGCATCCTTTTACAAAAATTAATTAAGCAAGATGAGTCTGCAGCTAATTCTTGTGTCAGTGGGTGGGAGAGGAAGATGAATCTCTCCCTCTGTTTTGGCCACTTAGGTGTAGTGGGTTTTAGGGAAGGAAGAGCTGTAATAGGGATAAAATGTGGGCAGGTAACACCTCTTGCAGATCTGAGTTAAAAGACAATCCAGTCTGGCATTCCAGACTTTTAAAATATGAAATAATTAATACAATCAGCTTGTAGGATGTGCCTCAAGTCATTAATACATGGTAAAAACTGAGCAGAATGGTTTTGCTTAGCAGCAATAAAACTGATTATTAAGGAAACTTTGACAGATTTATAATAGAAAAGGAGGAAATCACCACAGATTTTTAATTAATTTTAGTATGAGTAAATTAAAATATGAAAAATTTATCTCCCAATTCACTTGAGCTTTGTATTTCCCTTCCTCTTTGCAGCTGCCAGGAGTCCTCTTGGAGTACTCAGCTTCCTCCCTTTTCCACTCCTCCTTTTTTACTTTATCTTTTTGCCCTGAACTGATGACTCCTCACAGTAGCAGTAATCTGTTAATAGTCCCCAGATGGCACTGGCCTGTTGTATTTCTGTATTTCATTCATTTCCTACTGGTCTAGTTCTCAGTCACACAGATCCCTTCAGACAATATTTCAGCCTTTTTATTGATGCAGCCTTTTAAGTTTCCTGTTAATGTGTTTCATGAGCACACCCTGCCTGCTCTGGCTATGGAAATGAAAGGAGCAGTTTGGGTGGAATGTGAAAGAAGCCAATTTTTAAAGGGCAGGGAAAAGGGAAAATAACGTCATGAGACTTGGAAGGTGAAGTGGTGGAGGAGCTATAAAGAGTTTGGAGGTGGATTCCCAGAGAGACTCGATGTTTTTCAAGAGAGAGCAAAGCAAAGGCTGCTTAAGATGAGAAAGGGCTGAGTAATTAAAGGACATGGAGAGTGAGACTGGAAGAGGAAAGCAATTTGTGTGTGTGTGTGAGGCTTCACAAAGTGGAACTGCGAGACAAGTGTGAATTTAAAGGAAACTTTTAATCGGTTTCTACCTCTGAGTTCAAGGTGTAGCAGCAAATCCAGCAGCAGAAAAAGAAAATAACTTAAAGTTCCAAGTGGGTCTTGCTCACATCTTTAGCAGTTGGTGTCCTGGGGGTGAGCAGAGTGAAATCAGTGTTTTCCTGGAGGGTGGCCCTGGAATGAGGAGTCTTTCAGCCGAGTCTGATGCTCTAAAATACAGCAGTGGTGTTTCACACCAACAGCCACATTCCTGTTTGTGCTCCTGAAAAAGCAGGGTTTTCACTGGAGCTGGGTGTGAACATTTGAGCTGTTCCTCATCCAGGTGGGTGGTTCAGAGTTGCTGCAGCTGCAGGAGCAGCTCATCCCCACTTGCCTATGGAATGAGACAGGAATTACAATTCCTCACGGTCTGCTCCATGATGGCTTTCAGTTATGGAAACAACGTTGAGATGCTTCATGTATTTATGGGATATTGTACCTGTACATCTTCCTGGAGTGTTTCAGACTTTTTTCCTACTGCAGTTGGAAGCTGACCCATCAGAGATTGAGGCTGTGGAGACACAGAGCCCTGGGGATCCATTGCAGGGGAAGAAAAGGCTGTAGGAGAGTTCGGAGAGCCCTTTGGGCTTAAGTAGTTGAAAAACAAGGACTGGGAAAAATCCTGTGCTAGTGCACATCTAAATTTTGGAGGAATACAGAGTAAAATGTATTTTTGGTTTATCAACTTGGTAATAAAGCCCGTGGAGGGGATGAATTTTGACGCTGTTTGGGAGGAGAGAAAAATGGCAATGGCACATACTTGGGGTGGAATTAAAATGGTTTAGAAGGGGATGGAGTGGATGGCACAGAGGGATGGGCTGCAATGTGCCATGCACATCATCACTGTGCTCTCAGCAGCCTCCCAGCTCAGTGGGAATGGCACCATAAACTGCAGGTTAGGAAGGAGGAGCTGGAGCTGAGGTTGCAAATGGGAGGAACAGAAGGGTCCCTCTCCAAACAGAGGTACTGAGATAGAGAAATGGGACTGCAGAGGATTAAACTGAAAAAGACAAGATAGCATTTGCAAAATGAACAAGAGATGTGTGGGAAAACAAGGGGAGGTAAAGAGCAAGCGACAGAATGTGTGAATACATAATACAGAGTAATTTGAATTTTTTGGCATGAAGAATGTGATAAAGATGTGGTAGACCAAGTGGATGTAATTTTCCATGTCTCATTTGCTGTACTTATTTTGACTATGAACGCTTGCAAACCAAAATGCATTGGAGGAAAATGTGGCTTGAGCAGTGCTTATTGCAAATATTGAAAGATTCTTTTCTAAAAGCAAACGGCAAAGTGCATGTCATAAATTTCCCTTTATTCTCTCAGAGCCCATTAATATTTTGGTGGAGGATCAGGTAGTGTGGGAGCTGCCTTTCACTTCTAGAAGTTTCTAATTTTTCCCAGTTAATTAAGCCCATACATGAAAGCTGTGAACAGACACAGGTCCTGCTTCTAGTTCTCCTGCTGCTCTTTGGTGTGATTTGATGAAAATTGCTTTACATCTCTTTGGTTCAGTTTTCCTACCTGTGAAACAGGGAATTATAATGAGATATGAGCTTTGCTAACAAAGGAAGTGCATCAGAATGTGGAGGCAAGAGCTGGAGAGCAGCACCACCACCCTATCCAACAGGAGGGTGATTGCAGCTGTGCAAGGTGCTCCAGTCTGGAAAATATTCCTTTTTTTTTTTTTTTCCTTAAAGTGAATTTTATCTCTCCTATTGTGTTTTCTCTGTTGGACAGGCTTCAAAGAAGAGAGCTGTCATTTCTGTGAGGTTTTAAAAAGATTAACCACATCCATATTCATTGTGAGAAATGAGACCCTCACCAAGGGCTGAACTCTGAATTCTGACTGCGCCTCTTCCCAGCCCGGTTCTTCTTTGTGCATTTTAAACTAAAACTCTGAAATTCTCTCTCAGATAAATTTCCATATTCTCAAAGGGGCTTTGCTTCAGTCTGAAAGCCCTGCTCAGACTGGCAGCCTTGATGTCTCCAGCAGGATTTGGTGGTGGAATATGTGCATCCAAACTGCTCCAGCCAGCACAGAGGCACCACATCCCTGCTGTCCCCTGGAAATGGAATTACCTTTCTCCAGGAGTCCTTTCATACTGATCAGAATCTTCTCTGATTCTCTGTCAGTGAATTTGAACACTGAAACAAATTCAGCTTTTTTTTACTCATAAGAGGAGATCCATTGACTGTCTTTTTAAAATTTTCTTTCGTAAGCAACAGCTAAATTCAGCTCTTGGGGTTGAAAAAGGAGTGTGTGAGAACATGGCATATGGCTGCTTGCCTGAGAGCTGTGCCTCGTGTTTACTGAAAGAAATTGTAATATGTTCTTGGCATTCATTGTAATTCAGCTTAACTGGGAGCCTGCCAGAACCCAATCAAAATGTGTTCACAGTATATCCAAAATACAGCACAATTGCCAACGTTGTAGTAGCAAGATGTAACAACCTGTTTGACAAAGAGACGTGAAATTTTCCCAACATGCAAAATAAACTTGTTACAGGTTGTTTTTGGCCTAGTTAGCACCCTTTTTAAAATATATTTTTGTAATAGAACTGGAGTGGCATAAAGAGAATCCTTACAAGAAAATTTCAATGAAATTTAGAGTTTGATTGGCCATTTATAGCTGCAAAAAGGGAGGGGGAAATGCCTTTACTTGTTCCCTGGTGAGCTCCAGCACTTGCTCGTTCAAACAAGGGTGATCACTTCATTTTGGAGCCAGTGGAGCTCATGGACTGGTCTCCTCCTGACTCTAAAACAGGAGATGGAGGCAGCTGAGCCCCTTTTGAAGGTGTTTAATTATAAAATTGATGAAAAGAGCATCCATTGAGCTGAGGTACCATCTGTTATCAGCCAGGTCTCCAAGGATTTTTCCTTCAATCCTGGGAGAAGAAACTTGTCTTGACCTTTTTTCTTTTCCAGTTGTAGAGCCAAATCTCTTTGATTTCGGCTCAGACTCGCTGCATTCACCAACCTGACCTTGCTGAGACAGACTTGTCCAGGAAAAAATGGAAATGGGAATTTCTTTCATGTCCCTGTCTCACATTCCTGTCCCTGGGCTGAAAAGTGCCCAGCAGGACACTTCCACCTCTCCTGGCTCCCAGCTGGCTCCAGGTCTCCAGAACTGACCCAACCATCACTCATGGTCCAGGAGAATTTTTTTTCTCATCATCTCTTTGTGCTCAGTAACTCTACTTTGAAATATGTCCACTGTTCTCATATTTTCACCCCCTGGTGATTATTTTTTTCCCCCCTCAGTTCACTGAAAAGCCATAACTGTCCCTAAAAGGTTATGCAGTATTTTTCTGAGTAAACTAATATTTATGGATAATTTTAAAAAGTTTTGTAACAAATTTCTCAAAGTACTATCCAAAGGTTATGACAGGGGAAGACAATGAATATATTATGAGATGGAATATGAAATTTTCTTTAGTGTTTGTCTTTCTTCAACCAGCAGCCTACCAGGATTGCAAGGAATGCCATTTCTTTACAATCAGGTGCTAAGTCACAGCACATCAAGTTCCTAGAGTGGAAAAACATTGAGAGAGGTGCATTGGTCAGTTCTGGAAGATGTAAATGCAAAAATCGTTTTGATTTGAGCTACCAAAAATCATTTTTACTGAGGAAATTGGCACTTGTGTACCAGGAAGTATCAGGGGAAACATTAATTCCTGTAGGGGATTTTTTCAAAATAGGGGAGGCTCTAAGTGAGGTATAAATTTTCAGTGGGATGTCCTTCCAGAGACATGAATTTCGATCTGTGAAATTGGATGGGACCATCTCCAAAGCTTTGGCCAGCGTGGGCTCAGCCTGGCCAGGCTCCAGCAGAGCACTTAGGCTTGATTTGAATCGTGAATATTCCCATGAAATCAATTGGAGGATTAGCATTTTACAGAGAAGTGAGGCAGGCACTTCAGCTCCTGGTTGAATCAAGGCCACGCTCTCACAAATCATCCCTGCAGTGCTTCCTGTATTAAATAATGCCTGGTACCAAGGATAGAACTCTCCACAATCACACCAGAATTCAGGAAAAAAAAAAAAAAGCAGATATCTTTGTGTCTTTTCCATGGAAGGGGAGATCTTTGGGTGGGAACTTTAGTTCCACTTATGATTTCCATAGATTCCAATTATCTGACAAACATTAAATGGGAGATAAATCTAATTAAACTTCTATTTTAAAAGAAAATGGGCTTGGTTTGGAGAGCTGTACAGGCTGGCAGCTGCTCCAGTTATGAAATTAAACAATCACAGAATGTGTCAGGTTGGAAGGGACCCATCAGGATCAGCTCCTGGTTCTACACATCCCCAAAATCCCAACTGTGCCTGAGAGCGTTGTCCAAGTGATTCTTGAGATGCATCTCAAAAAGATTTCCTGTAACTGCCAAGGATTTAACCTGAAAAGTAGGAGCTGAGAGGTAACAGTGGCTCAGGAGTAAGGTAGATAAAGTCAAAGTTTTGCACAAAATCAGAGGAAAATGACAGAAGGTAGAGCAGAATATCTTGGCTGATCAAGCCTAGGATTTCTGGTGGCAGACATGGAAACAATAAAGGCAAACATGGAGATAGTAAAGTGATTAAGTTTGAAGTCCTGAATTTCAATTAAATTTTATATTAGGATATAAATTCTGCATCAGAAATTTGGTTAGCAGGATTATCACAGTAGAGTCTTAGAGAAAAATTAAATAATAATAATAACAATCATCATCATCACCAACATTTATTTGATGTATGAGTTGTCATATGTACATTGCTTTAGACAGTTCTGTTAGATTTTAAATTCGTGTTAGTATGGCACTAAGATAGACTTTAAAGAAAGCACTGGTTCTCATAAGGAGCAAAATCACAAGAAAACCAACTGCAAATTGATTAACTTCAGCATTTCTAGTAAAAATAATCACATAGCCATCAGTTCTGGATTCTCACAGCAGCACTGGGAAGTGAGGACACAAATCATGGTGGGACCATCAGGGTCTGACCTCTGCACTCCACTAATTGTGAGGATTTTTGCCCAGAGCAGGAGGAATCAGAACAGCAAGGAGCCTCTCTGACCCTCACTCTGTGCAATACAACTCTGACTTGGGAAATAATACAGATCCTGAAGCCCTCTAGAGGAAATACTAATTTTTCATTCTGTCCCTGAAAATGACTAAAGTCAGTCAAGGACATTCAAGTTTTGTAAATGGCTTTTAGCATTTTTGCAAGCACCTGATTTTTTTTTTTTCTTTAAGTTAGAATCTGCAAATTGCTCACAGGGAGCAAACAACATGGTTAGATGTGTGTTAAAGGTCTTAATTTGAGTTTTTCCAGTCCCACTGATATATTTGTAGGGAAAAGAAACACCAGATAGTATTGTCAATTCATCTACATTATCAAGTTACTTAAACTACATTTGAGAATGTAATTTGTTATTAACAAAAGGATAGTAAAGTCCAAATTCAATCTTAAACAGCTGCTGTGTTTAAGATAAAATTGACAACATTTTGTTTCTGAAGTCCTTTAAATTCTTAATTACAGAGGCCATGAACTAGGGAGGGATAAAATGGTAGAGATGTCTTATCTAAAGTAGATCTCGTCAAAGCTTTTAAAAGGGAGAATCTTAAGCTATGTAAAATATATAAAGTAACTGAATTCATTTTCAGATTGAACGTAATCAATAGTTTGTGCTCACTGCAGGGCAATAATGCACTTAACCTTTCATTTTTAAAAGAGACCAATTAAGACTGTGCAGTGTGATTAATGCAACCTGAAATGATTTCACACGAGTGAATGCTGGTTTTGCTGAGGCTGGGGATGCTGGGGCTGGGGTTGTTTTTGGGGTGGGTGTTTGGCTCCCAGATCTGCCCTGAGCCACGCTGGAAATCCACACAATTCCAGCAGAACCTGGAGCCAGGAGTGAAATCCTCCTGAGCCATGAAACCATCCCTGCCCTGAGCCAGGCTGGAAGTGTCACCTCCACCTGCCCAGGCTCTGAGCCCACGTGTCCCCTGGCCACTGCATCTCAGCATTCCCAAAATCCTCCCAGCACGAGGGTGATGCCTTTGGGGCCACCTGAAAACAGAGGGCAGACAGAATTAAGGGAATAAAAAGGGGTTATATTTATTGAAGGGTCTTCAGGTACATTTAGGGCAGATGGAGCCCACCCAGGGGCTGCACCCAAAAAATAGACAAGAGGCCACAGGTTTTCACACTTTTATAAATTTGGTCTATTTGCATATTGGGGGTTAATCTCCCAATTACAGCTTCAGGTAATGAAGTCATTTACCCCAAGTTTGCTCGCCCTAAAACTCACTTTTGTTTCAATTTTTCAGTGCCTGAGGCAGGGAGGTGTCCTTGATTCCCAGCCTGGAGAGGGATTGCTGTGTCTGACCAAAATAGGAAAGCAGCAGCTCACACTGGATATGGAGTTTAGAGTTATACACTCAAGAACTGCAGGATTACAAATAGATGGAAAATATAAAAGTGAAATCCTAAGGGCTGGAACTGTGCTGTGTCTGTGGGATCAGAATCCCAGCTACATCTGCTCTTTGCTGCTTTTTGGGAGGGTCAGTGCAGAGGAGCCCAGCTCAGCCAGAACTGCTGGTCACTAAGGGATGGAACCCTTGGTTATAAATAGCAACACTTCCTTTATAAATTAAACCTATTATAACCCTCACACAAGAACTTTCAAGGATTTTTTTTTTCAAGTTTTTGGGGTTTTTTTTCATTTTTATTTTTGCTTCTCTTAATATTTAAATGTTGGATAGAAAACCTCTTGGATCCTGGATGCACTGAGTGTTTCCATATGTGCTGAGAGTGATTGAAGCGGCCAGATTTACATTTTAATTTACCAAGTGGTGTTCCAGGAAGAAGGAATTACAGCAATAGGTGGCACAATGCATTTTAATGGAGAAATTAATAATATCTTAATTTCTTAGCATGAGGTTGTCTTTGTTTCGTGTGATATTTCTAAAAGTTCAGGGAAATGGCAACTTAGATAAAGCTAATCATGCAATGGTTTCAAGAAAAAATGTTTCATAAATATGAAACTCATGCATCTGACCTTTTGGGATTATCTCAGTCTTGATTTCCTGCTTTTTTTCTCATCACAGCTCTTTTATCCAGAAACCTGTATAAAATACTCACCTTTCCCAGGAACTCATTGTTTCTGTGTTACACTTTGCTTGACCCTGTGAGAGCAAACCACCTGCTCAGTGAGCTTAAGGAGCCACCTCACCCCTCCTGTCCTTCACATTCTGTTCTCTGGTTTGTATGAAAAATAAACCAGAGGAGAATTTCCTTTTTTCAGGCTTTACTGGGAATGGCTGTGAGGGAAGTGCAAAAGAAGCCAAGGGGGAATGTCCCCAGAAACATTATTTCATATTGTGCTACTTTTGCTGACACAGAATTGATTTCTCCTGCTCAATAGAGTATTTTTACAGTTATTACATTTACCTTCTCACCAGCAGCTCTATTTAGAGGGTTTATGGACAGCATGTACACTGACATATTAATATTGGGTATCTCTTACTCCTTGTGTGATGACTTGAAAGAAAAGCTTTAAATTTACCTGTGCAGAGCATAAAAATAACAAGGAGTGGTAGCTGGGAACTCTGCAGTTCTTCCAGCCTTGTCAGAGAGATTGAAATCCCAGCACAGGCCTGCTCTATGTCTCTTTTTCACATGCTGCCATGTCAAAGACTTAATCATCATTTTAAAAAGTCTCATTTCAAATATATGAGTGAGTGACATCCTATGGCTTTGAACTATTTTGTAATCACTTGATTTTTACTTCTTTTTTTGTACTGAATTATTGCTTTGCTGGATGGATTTTTCTTATACATTGAGATGTAATCATATTTTATTCATGGACTTTAGGCTACGTAGTTCTTCAGATATGATAAGATTCTTGCTTGTTTCATGTTTCTTCACAGAACTATTTAATCTTGGATAAACTATGTCCAGATCAAGTAGTAAAACATTTAGAATTCAGAATTAAAACACAAAATAATAGTGATTTAAGATGTAGTAATATCTTTCATCATGTTGTTGAAGCCAGACACTTAATCTATCTTAATCTGGCACTGCATGAAAAGTGAATAAAAATTTCTAGCTCTCATTTTGTTCAATAACAACCATAAAACATTTGTCTGGTGTCAACATGGAACAGAAACATAGAATAAAAACAGGGAAATTAAGGAAGGGGAAAAGCTTCTTCAGGAGGATTTGCAGGCTGAGGAGTCTTTCCTCTGTGATTTCTTCCCATTTGCCTGCTTTTGTTAGCTTTGTGTAGCTCGTATTGATAAAAATATGGATTCCTAGTTTGGGAATTGCCTCAATTGGCAATTCCTGCCAACGACCTGACTTTTAACTGAGCTTCCCACTGATTGTTAGAGCTAATTCCTCCAAACTGCTTCAGGAAAGAGCCTCATTTAAGATCATTCAGATTTACAGAGTCAACAGGATGACATAAACAAGAGCTGCAGTGCTGTGTGTGGCATCCTTGAAAAGAAAGGAATGAGAGAGGTGTGGGTGAAACCTCAGATCCACTGAGCATTTGCTGAGTGGCTGCCAACAAAATCCATCACCAAAGCTTCTGAATATCCCTGAGAAAAGATCAAATGCTCCCCCTTTTTTTTATTTCTTACAGCCATCTGATTTTTGGCCTCTCCGTGAAGAGCTGTGCGAGGAATTGCCAAGGCCACCTTCTGCTTTGGGAATTTGCATCTTGCAGGTGTCTAAACTCTGACTCATGAATTAGGTCATGGACTCGTAGCTGCTGAAGAAATTGGGTTGAGCAGAAATCTGATTTGTTTGGGCTTTTCACTCCAGACGCCTACGCTGGATTTGGCTGTGCTTTTGATATCTGGGATTCTTAGTAAAATATGTCAGTGAGGTTGAAACAAGAATTAATGTGTTTTGGCACTGAAACATCTGCAGCACTTTTTGTTTGAGTCCCCTCTGTCAGCTCTTTATCCCCCTTATCTTTGCAAGCATTTGCACTTTTGGGGGGAGGATGTGACCCGGGGATTCTGCCTGTGTCACATGAGTTGGGTTGGCTGAGAACATTCAGCAGATGTTGCTCAGAAAATTTTAGTTTTTTAGGCATGTTCTGGCTGGGAAGTTATTGTTCTGAGGCATCTGTGACCCTGTGCCTGGATGGGGTTTGATATGATGATGAGCTGAATTTAATGTGCAGCCCTGGTGCAAAGTGATCAGAGGTACTTTTAGGGCAGGACTCATTTTGCAGAACTTTAAATGTCTTGTCTGGCTATTACATGAATTTTGTCTGACAAGTTACTTCCTCTCTATTGATTAGCTCAGACAGGCTCGTTATCTCACTCTTCAGTAATTTTTTTCTTCACATTTCAGACAGGGACAAATGGGGCTTATCCCTGTAGTACTTGTACAAGGACTTCCTTGGCGTGAGGGTTTTGTTTGATTTTGTGTGATACCAAAGGAGTTTTTTGAAGGTCAATCTGTGATTAAGACTTTCCTGTGCAGAGCATAAAGTGGATAAATCCTCAGAAGCGTGGAGGAAGGAGCTTTCAGTTATATTTATTTGTTCTTGTACTGTTGCTTTTAAGATCAGTGCTTGTAGATGAGACATGGTTAATGCTGCTCCTTCCTTATTAGACTTGTTAACCTTTCTGAAATGGAAACTGGCTGAAATAAACTCACCTCAGTGTGCTCAGGCTCTAGTGAAGCAAATACTGATTCCCAAATGTTTTTCTTTCTGCCTAAGAATTGTTCTTTTCTCCTGGTGGTTTTTGGTTTTGTTGCAGAGAGGTTTTCCCCCTGCCATCTTTGGCAACAAGTTAATGGTTACTGCAAAAACACAGTCTGGGAAGTAGAGAACTGGAAAAGTCTCCTCTGCCCCTGCCCTTACACCCAGGCAGAGCTGAACACAACCTTTGGCACTTGCTGCAAAAATGAGGAATGTGAACCCTTCACATCAATTCTCCACTTCTAGGAAATGCAATCCCTCATGTATAAAGAGTGGATGTTACTTCTTAGTGTTCTTACTGATCCCAGAGATGTTCATTATCACCTGAAATATCCTGATATAGAGATCTTTTGTGATTGCACACAGAGATTTAGGAGTTAAATTGTGCTAATTCTGCATTTTGGTTTGAGAATAAATCATAAAGATTCTTCTAGATAGATCCACAAGGCCAAAAATGTTTTGTATTGTCTTTTTAGTTGGTTCTAAAAGTTGTTTTTTTTTTTTTTTTTTAATTTGATGTGTATTCCAGGATGTCTTTGCTGGAACCAGCACTTCTGTCAGGATGGAATCCCATCAAACTCTGTCTCAAAAAAGTGAAGCTGTGTTTACACAGTCCAGTGCAGGAAATAGAAATACTTGCCTTGCACTGGGTCAAAGCATTTCTCTTTTAAAATAAATGCAACAAATTCAGGGTCCCAGTGTCCTCATCTCAGTCACTCTGGAATGTGGAATAATTTCATCAGTTATAGGGGAGGTCTGAACCTGGAGGCTTTGAAGGCTCATGAGCACTTCCAGGGCATCCCCCAGACTCTGCTGCAGGAATGACTGGGGGCTGTGGTTATATCTGCATCAAGGAGAAAATTAATGAGGCTAAGGAAAGATGTGGATTTTCATTAGCACACAGGGCTAATTAAGGTGTTTCTGGGTTTTGTCACTTTTATGGGAAGTTGGTCAGTAACAGCATCAGTGGCACATCTCGAGGTTAAATTGTTGGGAAATGTGGCAGCAAGGAGCACACACTTGTGCCTGAAAATGTGATCCATTCTCTCTGCATGACACTTCTCATCCAGAAACCTCTCTGTGGTCAGGTCTAGCTCCATCAAGCCTCCTGAAAATGCTGTTTATTTCTTCCATGGTAATCCCACAGCTCCACAGCACCTGTCAGATGCTGAGGACAAAGTTAGAATGGCTTCACTTCCTATTATTCATTCATAGGTAATGAAGGCAGAGCTATATTAAGTCATTTACTTCATATATATGAATGTCAATTTAAGGGTGATGGCATATCATTAAATCAAATTTTATTAGTTCAGCAGTTTGTTGGTTTGCTATTAATATTGCTTGACACATCCCCTTACAAAACCTACTCAGCTGCTGTGAACTCTTAAAATATTGATGGTTTGAGCCCAGCTTTTGTCTTGATAACACAGTTATCTTGGAAAATTGCTGCTGGAAAGATCTTGGACTTACAGGCACTGAGATTACAGGAAAGCCCTTTGCTTTAGCCATACTAAAAGTAAAATAATGAAATTACAGTGGTGAAGTAGTATTCCCACTGGTTTTGTTTCTGAGGTAGGATTTGGGAGGCTGGTCTGTGTCTCAGACATGCACTGTGGTGAGGGGACAGTGGTGCTTGTCCTAATTGGGGGAGGACACTTTGGAGGGGAAAAACAAGAGTTTGTAGGAACTTGCTGTGGATTTTTCTATTCCCTGAGGAGTTTGTCCCTTTGTGAGTGGGATCTGTGAGGAAAGCCCTGACCTGTTCTGGGGACAGAAGAGGAACAAGGTTGGAAGTCTGTGCTCTCCCAAATCTGCTTCCCTGCTGGTTACAGAGGAGGCAGAGCTGACAAACTCTTATTTTTCACACATAGAAAATAAAAGAATAGAGGCAGCGTGGAAGGAGAAAATATGGGATGTGGGGAAATGGAAGTTGGCAGTGAATGAAGGGAGTTGAAGATACACAGGGTTTTCTTAGGGGAAAAATCCCCAGAATTTTGTGCTAGGAGGAGGAGAAGGTTCTTGTGAGCCAGGGACAGCTGCAGGGTGAGGAGCAGGGAGCCCTTGGAATGAAGGGCCAGAAATGCAGAACTGCTCCAGCTGCTGAGAGCACAGCTGGATCTGGAGCTGAGAGTGTCTGCAGGGGGCAGATCCCAGTGCTCCTGTGGATCCTGCAGAGAAGAATGGAAAAAGAGAAATACCTCATGGGCTGCCCAGCCTGGAGCAGTGGCCTGACACCAGTGGAAGAGTTTATGCCCAGGGTGGTTCCACCCACTCTGCAGCCTGGAATGGAAGCCAACATTTTTTGGTATCAGTTGGTGCCAGGGAAGCATTAATTCAGAGTGCTCATCCCGCCCCAGTTCCTGTTCATGCAGATGAGGATCTGTAAATTCAAGCAGCACAAGTCTGCCTGGATTTGCATCTAAAACATCCATCTGTATCCCTGTGAATATGGCAGTGACGCAGAGGAAACTCAGCCGGGAAGCAACATTTAAACACATTCTACTTGCACAGTCAAGCATTCAAAGGTCAGATAAAGCCAGAATTGAGGGATTCTTTTTTTTTTTTTTTTTCAGAATAATTGGGATTTTTTTTTTTTTTTGCCTTTTTCGTGTTTGTGAATTTCTGCTGCATCTCGCAATTTTAAATGTGCTTTTTGAAAATTTCTGTAATCTAGCAGTAGCTAGAATTCTCTACATGTTAATTATTTCTCATATTTCTCTAGGTCAGGTTTGTGGCATGTAGGCTTAAAGATGCAAAAATACAGCAATCCTTAGATTTCAAATATACTCTGAAGTTTAGGAAATTTGAGGCCTGAAATATTCCAAGCTTGGTGTTTCACAGTGTTTTCAAACATGTTCCATCTGTCTCTTCCTGAATTGTGCTGGTATGAAGATCCTTTTTTCTTGATGCTCTAAATAGTTTTGATTTGTCCTCCAGAAGAGCTTAAGAACAAATATCTGGTATTTGAGAGTCAGCTTAGTGTGAATATGAGGATTATGCCTTTTCTTTATCTGGACTGAATAATTCTTAAAAAGCTTTTGAACGTCACCAGCAAAAATATCCACCTGATGATTTTCCTTGTCACAAGTTACATAAGAATTGGAAAGACTCCACTCTGCCTGAGCCCAGGGTAATAAATCAAAGGGGTTTTGATCAATAACATGGCTGAATTGATGTGTGTATTCAATAAAATTGCATTTAGGAAAAGGCATGAATTCTCCCCAGTCTTTGTCAGCCAACCAGTCAATTCCTTCCAGATCTTTCTAGCTAGCTGCTAAATATTGCTTTATATGGAAATATCCCTTGTTTTTGGAAAAAAAGCCCACCAAACAACGTTTATTTTTGTTGTTGTTTTTTTTTTTTTTGCTTTCTGTAACAATTACACTTGGATTGAGCCTGTGGATGTTGTTAAATGCTGGATATATTTAAGTAGATCTACATCTATAAACTGAAGGTTGTGACAGGAGCAGAGGTTCATGCTGCCTTCCCCAATTAATCAGAGAATTTCCAGCACAGTGGTGAGAGATTTTATATTTCCTATGAGTGAAGAGCTGATTTTCTGGACTTGTCCAGAGTCCAGAAACCACAGCACAACAACATTTGAAAATTGATGTTTGTCCCTGTTTCACTTCAATCTGTTGATTTTTCACAAGTCACCATTCTGCAAGAGCAGAGATAGTGTTGTTTTACAGCTTTTATTAGTCAAATGAGGCACATTAATAGGTTATTAATTTGTCTCAGCAGGCCAAAGTGTAATTCTTCTGAGCAAACAGATCATCCCACTGACTTTCAGCTTTTGTCCTTTGGATCCAGGTCCCACAGACACTTCTACCTCAGATGCTTTGTTGTGCAACTGAAGGTTTAGTGTTGTGCTGCATGCTTTCAATTCCTAAATATGGTTTTAATAGGAAAAAAACATTGAATACTTTCCCAGACCCTCAATCAGAGAGATTTTCCCAGTGGGCTCTCACCCATCTTGAAGCAGTGCTGAAGCCAGGAGTGGTCAGTGCATTCCCACTGAGCTGATTTCCTTCTTTTTCACCCTAAAACCTAAAAGCATTTTCCTTTTGGGGGGAGCTGGTTTTGCATCCCCTCCTCTGTCAGGGAGTTCCCCTGTGGGAGCTGTGCCAGGCAGAGCTGGTGGGGACCTGTGACCCCTCTTTTCACAGCCAGGGTTTGCTCTTCCAGCCAGATTTCCCCCTGGGAATTCCCATGGAGCAGCAACAAGCCCATCATTTGGGCAGGAATTTTTAGGAGAGATTACAAAACCAGCGTAGTTTCCAGTACATTGCAAAAATCTGTTAAAATATAGGAAAAAGGAGATGTGAACAAATGCATGTAAGTGATGGGGAGATCAATGAAAAATTGGAAATTACAGATTTTAAACGTAGGAATTCCTTCTGGGATGGATCACATTGATAGTTTTATTGCTCCTGGAGTTCTCCTGTGAGAGCTGCTCTGGCTGCACCATTCCTGCATAAAAGGCAGCAGCTTGGGCTTTCCCTTCACTCATCTACAGTCATTTTATAATGGTAATATTTTCAATATCTCTGTCCTATGGCAGAGGGGAAGGCACAGATGTTTACATAACATGGCAACAATGTTTGTGTTTTAATGGAAACCAAGCCTGCCATTTGTTTGCACTGATGGGAAGATTCATTTTAATCTCAGTGAACCTTATTGCCCTCAATTATGACATCTCTTTTGTAATGTTTGCTCTGAGTTACTACCTAAATCTGGTTTAGAGATATTGTTAAGGTTTTGCTTTGTTTTGCTGTTTCAATTATTATTTTATTTTTAATTATGCATTTCTAAATATAAACATTTTCAAGCTGACTGGCTCTTCTTTTCCTGCCTTTTCTCCCTAACAATTTTCTGTTTTCTACTTCCTTTTTATTCATGTTTGCTTGACTTTAGACACTTTATTTGCAAAATCACAGTGTGCAGTCAACCTATCAGAGTTGCTTCCTTTTCCTCTGCTCTTGAATATGGAGATAAAGTTTTCCTAGTCCATGTGGATTCAATATTATTTTTTTTTAAACATAAAAATGGGAAGACAGAATATGTAATCATAGAATTTTTGAGGCTGGAAAAGACCTTTGAGATCATGGAATCCAACCATACACCAGGAAAATGTCAGAGTTTCCAGGTGGATGTGGTTTATGGGGTGTTTCCCCTGATTTCCCTCTACATTTTCTGAGCACAAGGGTTTTTACAGCTTTTAATGCAATGTTCAGCCAGAGCTGCTTCCCAGCTGACTCAGGCAGCACTTGGGCTGATGGATAACTCCTTTTTTCTTATATTGGCCTCTCAAATAACACTGAGAGATTAGTAAATGTCTTCAACTTTCATTGATTTTCTGTTAAAGTGAGTTAACTCCTTGAGCCCAGCTGGGCTGGAGAAATAAAAATGTCTCCAAACCCCAGCCATAATTTTCTCATCACTGGCTTTAAACCTTGTCTTTTAAGTAAAACATCCATATTTAAACAATTTTTCTTCAATCATTTTATTGCACTCTGAAGGAGATGTTGGTTAGTTACAAGATGTGCACAAATAAAATAAGAATGTGCAGCAAAAGAACTGTGAATTTCTGTTTCTTGCCTGACACTGATGTTGTGTATCTTGGGAATAGAGGGTTAATTTTATTTACCTACAGCTAAGCAGAGCTAAGGCCCCTTCCTTCTTTGTGGTTATGAATCTGAACTGCTTTTATACTTACCTGTAAACAGAAATGATACTGGGGAAAATCATAAAGAGCACTAATGAGACCTGAGTGGCTTGAGGAAATAAATATTTCATTTGGTTTGGGTGAGTCAACATGAGCTCGTTCTGTGCCCTTTCCAATTTCATCCTGGATATTTTCATGTAAAAACAATTGGAGCCCTGACAATAAAGATGTTCCTGATGCTGAATTCCTGCTTTGGAATGTTTCACATTTCAGTGCCTGGCTCCCAGAGAGACAGAAAAGCAGAGAGCAGTGGGAAAATCTCTCTTTTTTTGTGTGTATTTATTAAGTGCTGTCATTCTGTGAGACAGCCTGGCCCTTTAATGATATATTTCTATATTTTCTTGTCAACTGCCACACTGTTTGCACCAGTAAGTAAATGCCTTGTAAAGGTGCCCTGGGGAGCTATTACAGAGCAGCACAAATAATACAAATTTGAGTTTTTGCTCTGCTGTCATACATTCTCCCTGGCACAAAGGCAGGTTTAATACATCTGACTGCACACTTCTCACAGCATGGCACATTCAGCTGGGTTTTCCTAAACGTCTCTTAGTGCTACAAGTGCTTGTTATGGCCACTGAGTATAAATTTTTTAATTAATTTGCTTTTGTTGAAAATAATTTAATATCTAAAAGCAGTTTTGTGATTTTTTTTTTTCTGAGCTTTGGAGCAATGTCCACTAAAAGCAAATCTGTTTGCTATTTTTGCTTTAAAATGGTTTTAAGAATTGTTCTTGAGCAAGAGGGAACAGAAATGTGCAACAGCTTGGGGTTTAAAATGTTAAATAATAAGCAGAGAATTTGCAGTGACCAGTTCTCAGCCAATTGAACTGAACTATACTTATGTAAAACCATTCATGAGATCATTAAAAAATAATGAACAGATGCAAAGAAATTGTTTCCTATTTGCAGACCATTCTAGAATAGAGAACAGTTTTAGGTATTAGTTACAGACTGCTGATTTGAGCTTTAAAAATCCCCCAAACGACCTCATACTTCTGAATTGCACCATAAAATATGACATTTTTATCACTGTACTAGCTTTGTGTGGGACATAGGTGCAAGTGAATATAGAGCTGTGCACTTTACTTGGTAAATGAGCTTTATCTATAACATAACTGAGGACTATCAGTTTGCAGAGTACATAATTGGATCATGTTGAAAGAGGAGTTAATTAAATGAAATTGCAACGTATCCCCTTGTATTTGTGGACTGAGGACAAACACATTGGTTTGTTTCATTCCATCCTTGTGTCATCACAGCCCTTTTGTCCCAGCTGAATTGTGTTAATTGGGGTGTAAAGGGGTGAACCCAGCACACCCACCCATGGTGTCTCAACTCTTTTTCTCAGATGCTCTGCGAACTTGATGTCTATTTGGTAATGGTTGTATGCAGAAATTATATTTCAAAGTTGTGTCATAAATGCCCAAATTGGTATTTTTTGTGGATTCTGGATCTCTTTTATTTTACAGATCTTGGATATACTTGCATCACTTTAGGGCAAATAACTGAGAATCAGTGTTTTACTTTACTTGATGTTATTGAAGGTGCATTTTGGAGGTCTCTAGGAAATCTTGTGCACATCAGGTTTCTGTTGAATCTGACAGCCCTTGAGGGACCTCTGAGAGACCTCATGTACCCTGTAGAGTCAGAGAGACTTTCAGTAGAAGATCCCTGTGTTCAACTCATTGTTTTGGCTGGGAACTCAAGGCATGTGTGGTTCAGAAACAGATTTGGAGGAAGAAAAAAAAAAAAATCTTCCAGCGTCATTAATCAACTTCTTCTCCGGTCTGAGAAACAAAATAATCTGTTATTCTCACCCTATCAAGTTTCAGGGTGAAATGGAACAATTCCTTGTGCAGGGGTAAAATTGTATTCTTAGTTGGAGGTGTTGTAACAAAACCATTTTTGTGTTGTTTGGATTCAGAAATCTGGATAATCTGGGATGAGAATTGGCAGTGGGTGTAGCAGAGTTTGTGTGGGTGGTTACTGAGCCTGAAAAACTTTTCCTGATCAGGGACAGCCAAAATTAATGACCTTGAAGAGTCCTGGAAGAGTTACAGGAAGAATTTGTTCCTAATCATAAGATAAACTTATATTTAGGTCTTTGTGACATCACAAGAAAAAGCTTTTTACAGTGTCACTCTCTGTGCTGCTTTGTCCTTCCCTTGTCTCCATGAAGGTTTAGAATTACAATTAAAATGTTTAAGAATGTTGAAAATAACATCAGTAATATAAACTCCTCTCCTTAGCAGCACGTGCTGGATTATGTAGGTTCAATTATAATTTCCATCGCACGTTTTCCGTAACAGCCCCAAACAAGGCAGCACGCTTGAATTCCCAATAAATTTATTTATGAGCTACAGAGCTGTTTGGGTTTTTTCCCCTCTGTCTGAATCTGTGCTGTTGGCTTTTCTAACCAGGCCTGGATGACTGCCTCCAACAATACATCAAGAACTTTGAGAGGGAGAGGATCAGCGGGGAGCAGCTGCTGCACATCACGCACCAGGAGCTGGAGGAGCTGGGGGTGACCCGCATCGGCCACCAGGAGCTCATCCTGGAAGCTGTGGATCTGCTCTGTGCTTTGGTAAGTGATTCCCTGCCTCACTCACCTCCAGCAGCTGCATTTTTAAATTTACAAACCAAGCTACAAATGATGCAAAGATTGCTCTACAGGAATCTCAGAATGCGCAAGCAGCCGCCGTGGTTTTGCTTCAATAGAGGACAGACAAGTCCTGGCTTCTCTCAGCTGCACAGAAACTATATTTATCCATTTAATGATCATGTGTGATGGTCTTTGATTGCTTTTCCTCTGACTTTCTTGCTCCTGCATTGAAATGCTGTTGACTATCACTCCTGGCATCCATATGGTTCTGTAATTATGTGCCATATGCCCTCGTATTTCACTGACATTTGCCACACTGCACTGGACCAAGCAGACCTGAGTGGTTTAACCATGCCAGCATTCACAAGGATGGTACTAAGCAGCCAGAAGGTAATGCTAATTAGACTGGAAGATTGTTTAAAATGAGCTTTAAGATGAGACTGGAGTGGTAAAATTGACTTTATCTGAACTAGAGACACGTGTGTTGACTAAAAGTTGGGTTTGGGTTTTTTTAGCAACCTGCAAGCATTTGGAAGGACATTATTTGTTCATATTATTAATTACTGGGTTACTAATTCAGTTAACCTCTTAACAAAGTATTTGATATTAAAAAAATCCTTTTTTCTCTGCTATTTTATTCCAACCAGCTAATAAAATGTGATGTATTAACTTAATTGTAAAGACAAAATAAGTTTGTTCATGTAGATGGACAGGTGAAAGAATATTGAAAATATTAAAACACAAAACAGTGAAATTACATAGGTAAATTACACATGACAGTCATTGTATTTTACTCCTTTATCAGGAGTTCTGCTTTTGAATAACTGGGTTATTTTATGGGAATTTGATAAAAAGGAATTGTTTCCAGGACAGAAAACAAGTGAGGTAAAATGCTCTTGATCTGTGGAAAAAACATTTTTAAATACCTCTTATTATTAATCTTCTTCATTCCTGTACCTGGAATGACAAAATACCCTCAGTGTGCCTCCAGATCTGCCCCTCCAGATGAAACAACTCAGAGCAGGGCAATGCTTTAGGGCAGGTGTGTGCTGCAGAACCCAACAGCAGCCTCTTGGAAACGCCTGAACACAAACTCCCGAGTTTTTCCCTGGTTTTTCCCTGGTTTTTCCCTGGTTTTTCCCTGGTTTTTCCCTGGTTTTTCCCTGGTTTTTCCCTGGTTTCCTCCTTGGTTTTTCCACACCAAAGGAGCCAGCACAGCCCAGTGAGCAGAGCCTGGACTCTCCACGGGAGCAACACCCCCAGAACTTTCCTCTGCAAAAACATCTCCCTTCAGTCAAGTGTGTCCCTGAGGAGGACCCTGCTGACTCTTTCATTGTGATTTTTTTGTTTCTTTTTTTAAGCACAGAACCTGTGCCTCTTGCTGCTGGTCAATAGTGCAGCTCTCACTGTGCTGTCTCATGACCTGACTTTTCCTTTTGAAGCAAGATGGGGATTTTCCAGCTCCTGGTATCATTTATTTTACCTCCTACCTTTCAGCCCTTTCCCTTCCTTTCTCACTCTGACTCTAAAATGCTTTTTTCTCTTTTTTTTTTCTTGCTTCTAAATGTTTCTCTCCCTGCCTGTTCCTTGTGCTTTCTGCTGAGTGAGTCTGCTGCCTGCAGCTCTGCTCCTGGGGGTGTTCTCCTGCTTCTGACATTTCTCCTTGGCTCTCTGTACATCTTCTTCAATTCTTGCAGGATCACAGAAAAGTTTTGCCAGACTCAGTATAATATCTGTTTTAAATCTGTACTCATTTATTAGGATTTGGATCCATGTAATTGAAAAGCTTTATTAAGAATCTCGCTTTAATTATTTTGAATAATGGCAATGATTGAATGAGAGGAGAGTTGGTGCTGCCTTTATGAGCTGAAATACATTTCTAAAATATCACAATTGTGTTCTTGTTCTGTGCTAACTCTTGAAAAAATAATAGATTCTTGAACTAACATCTGACTGCTGGCCAAGTGACCAGAAAAAATTGTGACTTGGAATTGCTCACTGGTATTTTATTTATGCCACTAAACAGGAGTTAATATATAAGAAATTATTGCAATCAGAATGGCTTAAGGAACACATAATTTTGCACCTGATTTCCTGAATTGCATTGCAAACAAATTTTAATACAGTTTATGGGCAGGTAAAAGAGTGCCAGGCAGTCAGGAATCAATACTTTAATGTACTCTGTGTGTGCTGGAAATATGGACAGGGTGCACAGCACAAGCTCTGTTTGTAGATTCATTAATATAAACACTTGGATTTAATTTTCAACATTTTTTAATGGAAAAAAGAGCAGGGAAGCACCAATTCCAACAATCTGGTCTTAAAATCAGGTTGAGGGGAGGCACCCTCAGCAGTTTGCTCTGTCCCTCTGTCCCAGATGGATTTGGGATAGCTCTGCTCCTGTCCCTGCCCTCATCCCTGCCCTGCTTTTGCCCTGCCTGGGCCATGTCAATGAGAATTGTTTGGGTTTTTTTTTCCATGCATGGATTTCTGGATTGATTTCTGGTTGGCAGTGGGCAGTGCCCGAGTTCCATGACCCATTTCCCCCAGGCAGAGCCTGCAGCCCATCCCAGCAGGGTGGGATGGGAGCAGGAGCAGCTCCAGGGCTGCAGAAATCTCCCAGCAAAGCTCAGGGCTGCTCAGGAATTCCCAGTGGGCAGAGTTTACCTGCAGAGCAGCTCTGCTGCTCCAGGAAACCCAGGGAAATGTGACTGAGCCTTGGGACACTCTGGAATGTGCCTTTGCCAAGGGCCAGGGGTTTTGGTGGGGTTTTGATGGGGTTGCACCAAAAATGGTACCTTGGCTCCCGTTCCAGGGATGCAAGCAGTGGAGAAACCACCCAGAACCAAATACTGACCTGCAAAGAAAATTTTAAGTGCAAGAAGAAACCAAAACTAAAGGAGGAAACTCCTGTTTTTATTCCCATTCCCAAACCACTGATAAGCCAGATCCCAAATGTAAATTATTAAAAGCAGGGTGGGTTTGCTATGTTGTGCATCAACCCTTGACATGGTTTTTACATCCACTTTTCTTCTGGAAGCAAGCTGAATTCAGATGGAAATTCATATGAGAATCCTGACTAGAAAAGATTCCACACTGGAAGATGACTTCCAGGGGGAAAGAAAAAAATAAAAGAAATGTGAGAAGAGAAAATAAGAGTATTCAATACTCACATGCAATATGGTGATATAGAAGTGTTTTAGTGTTACAGAGAATTATTTTGCCTGAAAGTGAAATAATTTCAAGTGTGAAAATAATCTCCTTTATGAAAGGGTAAAATCAGAGTGCAAAAGGTGAGGGGAACTTTCTCTGTAGGAAAGAAAGTACAGGCCCCATCTTGGGCTTGCTGAGGGGTGAATTCATGTGCTGTGAAATTCAAAGTCACAGGTGAGCTTTACTTTCAGCTTCAGTTCTTTGACCGTTCTGGAGAGACATTTTTGAGTTGTGCTTTAATTATGAAGAAAATTGGGAATGATGGCTGTGGGGAGAAAATCCAATCTGGAACATCAAAGTCCTTTCTTGCTTCAGAAACTGCTCTGCAATTATTTATTTGAATTGACCTAAATAACATTTAGGGACTAAAAATTGTGGGCCACTTGGATTTGGACTGTAACTTTATTAAAGTTGAAATATTAATTGGGATCTCTATTGGAGGACTTGTTGCAGAGAGATTGGATCTGCAGAAGTAGCAGAGTCTGGGGAAAGAACTTTTTGATAGAGTAAAATATACTGGAAGCAAGAAAAAGGAATATTTTTGAGGTCAACCTGGGTTGCTGTTCAAATCTGCATGTTAATTTAATTTATTTAGGACAGTATTGGAGTCAGTGTATTGTTAAAGCCTGCATGAATTAAAATATAAACAGTTTGTGGGAAGAAAGATTGATAATGAAAGGATGAAAAATGAATGGGAAAGGAAAAGAATGCTCCAATAGAGATTGTATCTCAAGTAATTAAAAGTACTGTTAATTCACTTGTGCTGGCCTTGTGCTGTGGAGAGGTTTCAAGGAGAAATAAAGATTAGAAACTTTTTGTCTGCAGTTTCTGCAAAGCCACAATCCAGGCAGGGTGGGTTTTCCACCAGAGGGCACAAAAAAGTCACCCGTGATCAATATGTTTACAACAACTGCAGGAATTTGATTTATTTTTATTTGGGGTTTCATTTAAAATAACATATGGGACACAGCTACCAAACAAATTCTTTTTTTTTTTTTGTCCCCTATCACTTTTCAAGCATATTTCTTTATTAGACATCTCCCTAAGAAAATTACAACAGCAGTAGGAAATTTGTTGGTCAGGTGGAAAGCAGTTTGCAGTGATTTATTTTGAAGCACACCATGGGGAAGGTGAAGTCTTTCATAGTGCCTCTGTATCTATTGATAACATTGTTCTTCTGAATTAAAGTTATTCAAGTTTTTCCTAAATTAATACTATTTTAATGGCCACACCTACAATGATCTCTCTTGAGATCCTTTTAATTTTTCATTCTGCTAATACACTTTTTGATTTGTCAATTTTGCAAGTATATTAGGAAGTATTTTTTCTTACTTTACCCGAATTGTAAACAAGTTTCACTTTTAACAAGTCATTCTCTGTGCCAGACTTCAACCCATATTTCAGGGGCTATTCAAAGGTAATTATTCTAGACTTAAATCTTCATTTTATATATGTATATATTGATGCTTGAGTAGATGGAAATAAATCTTTCTTTGGAATGGAAAGCCATCCCTCTTGGTGAGAGATGAAGAGTTATTCCATCTCCTCAGTGGAATGAGGAACATACATTATTTTTGTCTCCACGAACATGTATGAATCCAGAGAGCTTTATTAATTTCAACTGGAAAAGAAGTTCAGCTTTTGGCAGTCCAGTGGTATTTATTATGCTGTGCCAAAACATTGAATTAGTACCATTGAATTGAGTGGGTTAATTATTGCACATATTAGAACATGTGTATCATCTTCTGATTAGTTTAATTAGCAGCTTCATTCTTTCTTAGCCTTTCAAATCATGCAACTTGGAAAAAGAACTGATTTTAAGGATTGTCTGGGTTTGGGTTTGTTGGTTTGGTTTTTTTTTTCTTTTAAAAATCTGTTGACAATTTTGGTGTTTCCAGATTTCTCTTAGGATGAGGATGTTGAAGGAAGATAATTAAGTTTGTACAAACAGTTTGGAGTAGCCTAAAGTCCTGGGATTTTGCAGGAGTGTACATTACTTTTTTGTCTTACTGGGAAGAGGTGAAAATTTCGTGGTTTTGCTAAGGTGTGCTGGAAAAGTTTGGATGTAATGACACATTATTTGTGTTGAGTAACCACCAAAATGAAATTAAAAACACCTCACTAAAGGCAGCTCTGGCAGTTGATCAAAGCAAAGAACAAAGTAAAGGGGAATTTTTCTTGATGTCTTCTCAGTGTTCTTGCCAAGGACCACGGATTCCACACCAGTTGTTCCACAGTAGCACACAGCAGGAATATTTTGGGTATTGCAGCAGCACCAGCAGTGGTGGTATGAAAGTGCAGCAAGCAAAATTTTCAGAGGTACTCAAGCACAGGGTTGTTACAAAAGGAATTTAGGACAAACGTGACTTCCGGATTTGTGTTTGTGTGTTGAATACATCAGAAACTTAGGCTTGGATTCTCTAAAGGACTTCATCCTTCTGAATTTGTCATTCCTGGAGAGCAGCCATGGCCACACAGCCTCTGATGAAGGCACAGACCCCTCTGGTTATGGGATGTGTGTATATCCTGTAGCCAGACACAGATTGGAATTGGTCCTATTCAGGTATTCCTGTGAGAATTTCATCTCTTGCCATAACACAAGGTGCATAAAGTGGAAATATGAAAGGAAGTTGGCTGCATTTTATTCAAATTTCAGCTCCTGCACACAGTCCAAAGGGGAATGCAGGGCAGCTGAAATCCAGGAAACTGCATCCAATTCTTACCCACAAACAGTGATACTGAGTTATCAAGCTTCAGATAAATTACTTCAGGCTATTTCTGTATTCTTCCTACTTATGGTTTTGTTTGTTTTGAAAAGCCAGTAAAAATACAGATTTGCTGTGTTGACTGCTGCTAATTCCTTGGATTTATGCACATCATTTGCCTTTGGAGCAAGACAGTGTTAACAGGCAAATGAGAGGAAAGAGACTTCTGTTTTTCCTGTCTTTTGACATAGTTGAGAGATTTCCTCTTGTCACACAATAATTCTTTTTCACAAAATAGGGAGAAACATGTTCTATTCAAAGCGTTAAACCTGTTCCAAAGCTTGTAATTTTCTTCTGAAAATGCATCTGTTTAAGTACCAGTGAGAAGGAGGATCCTAATCCATGGCAGGCTTGGCTGGTGAATGGGCTCCTACAGGAGCTCCTGCATGCTTCTGAGAAATAAATGGACTTATTTCCATTTAGAAATTTATAAAAGAATCCGTTTATAATAATCCATTGCTGTATTTCATGTTGGTTCTGTGTCTGGGTAAGCTCAGTGCTGTTCTGATCCTGAGCATTTCATTCCTTTTCATACAGTGAGTTCCTGTCACTCCCTGGCAGAGAACAGCCCCCAGCATAATTGCAATTAAATTGTATTGCTCCTTATTAGGCCAATGCAGGAGCAGAAATTTATGCAAATGAATAGGTGGGTAATGAGCTGGGGTTAAAAACCACATGTGTCCAACACTGCAGGGCAGGGCAGTAGGACAGAAATTCACTTCAGCTACTGTTGTTTTAATATAATAGTATTATGTTATAATTTCTGTATATTCTTCCCCTGGTTTAAGGGTCATTAATGGAACACTCATTTCTGACATAATTTTGATTTCTCTTGAGGTTTGGAGCTAGAAGTCAGGGATTGTGTTTGTAATTTCAGGGTGTCTGGTTTCTGCAAAGGTGATGGTAGTGATCCCAGTCACTGCTGGGGATAAAGAAATGGACATTTTCTCTGCACAGGGATAAAAGAAAAACCTTTTCAGTAGCAGCCTGTTCCATTTCATGGTGTTTCTGTTGACACCAGCTGCCCCAGCATGGCATGGTGCAGTGTTAAGGGACTTTATTGCTTCTTTTGCTTTGATGTCTTTGGGTTTCACAGGCATTCCTTCCTGCACAATAATCCAGCCTGCCAATACCTGTGGAGAGCAGAAAGCAGGAATGCCAACTTTAATGTTTTAACCTTAATTTTAACCTCAATTGCTCTGTGTAAGCTCTCCTGTGTCCCCAGCCTCAGACCAGCCAAGATTTGGATACTTGATTTTTCTGCAGCAAAGTGGAGAATCCCCCGTGGTCTCCTAAGGATGCTCACCCAGCCTTTGTGCAACAATTAGAATTGACATATCCAATTAATTTATATGAATTATTGCTTTTCTAGAATCTCAATGTGAAGTGTATGGAACAGCCTTGCAGTGACACATGAACAAATTGTGCAGCAGAGCATTCACGTTTTCTTTTCCATCATTTTCTTTCTACACTAAAGCAATTAGAAAGAAGGATGCTTGTAATATTTTCATCCTGTGTCATCTCTTACTCATGATAAAATGTGCTGCTGGGTTTCTACATTTCTTTTAATCAAATACATGCAAATCTTACAAAAAAATTTCCAAGTAAAGCATAAAAATCCAGATGTTGCAAAGTTTGCTTTGGTTTCATAAAAATGACTCGTGGCTTTTAGTGGAGGAGTTAATTTTAAATTCTAAATTCTAGGATGCCCAGTGACAACTCTTTCACTCTGGTATCTTATTGCAAACACAGAAATAAGACTTCAGGAGGGGCATATGAAAGGAGAATATTGTTTTTCTAAAATCATGGCTTGGAACACTGAGGGTTTTGTGTTTTCTGCCAGAAAGCAGCAGAGGGTTTGGGTCCATTGCATCACAGCAACACTTCATTGTGTAATACTGCATTCAATATCTGAACACAAAATTTAAATCAATTAGCCAGCTGGGGTTGATGATCTTGATTTGGCAGCTTTATGAAAGGTGTTTACCAAAGCTGTGTGAATTTATTTGGGTGGCAGAACCATCCCAAAGGGAGCAGGTCCCAAGGCAGGGGGGTCCTGGGGCTGTGCTGCCCATCCACCCCCACACCTCTCAATTTTGGGAGTTCTGCCCAATCCCAGCCAAACCCAGTGGAACTGTGAGTCCACCAGGATTTCTGCCAGGGATTGGGAATGCAGAGGGTGCAGACCGTGGGAAATTAACCCTTTCAGCACCACTGCTCCCCAGAATGTTTGTTACTCCTCCCAGAGGATGCTAAAGCAGCATGGATGAAGATCTGAGCCTGAATCCTTGGAATGCTCCAGGCACTGAGGGACGGCCATTGACTGCATCCAGCTAATGGAACATTGATTCAGTCCTAGGTAATTATGTTAAATAGCAGGGGAATATTAGATTATAGAGGATAGGGGAGTCTATTTTTAGAACAAAAAGGAAGAATAATACATGCTAGTGCAGGAAGAGATAAACTTCTCTCCTTTAAATGGAAAAAATGTTATTACCCTGACATAAAATTTATATTTCTTTAAGATAACCCGAGAACTCGGTGATATACAGATATTTTCTTGGTTTATTCAGGTGCTGAAAGTCTTAACCATCAAAGAAATTGTTCTTTCTAACGATCCACATGAAATATATTGGTAATTCTCAGCCTTTTAATGAAAAATAATTGCATAATTTCTTAAATGGTACTTCAAATATTTAGGTATAAACAATATTATAAACATTTAAAATTAGCATTTAATTTTTTTTTTAAGACTTTCTCTTTTTTTCTATGCTGCCTGTATTCATTGTGGAAAGGACTGTGTTGCCTTTATTCGTTGCCTGTTTCATTTGCAAAATCTTCTTTCCCTTGCAGAAAGCCACAGTTCTTTTTTCCCCTTTTCAAATCAATCTGGTTTGAAATCTGTCCCATGCAATTCATGGTAGCAAGCACTACACCATGGAGAAGCTCTGTGCCAAGGAAATACAGGAAGTAGCTCAGTGAAAGTTCAAAAAAAGGACATTTTCCCTACCAAAAAAATAGCTTTTCTAATTTGCAAGGGGCAATTTCTTTCATGAATTCTCAGTAAGATGTTTTTCATACCACTGTGTTCCATTATCAGTGTCTATGAGCTGCCTGAATTCCTGAGTAATTATCTGTGATCAGTTATTGTCAGGGATAAATTCATCTGCATGCAAATATCTGAGCATGCACATGCATATTCATGTCACTGTTGTTGACTGAGTTGTTTGAGCAGCCTTCAGCAAATTCACAATCCAAATAGATAAATGAACTTTTTTCATACTCTCATTAATGCCCATTCAAACGAATCTTGTTACTAATTTAATTTCTATATGCTGCTCTGAATTGTTATGAATATGTGGAATATTTCTCCAGAATTGGTGTGGGTTTTACATGGAGCTACCACTTCTGCAGGGATCCAAGTTAAATATCTGACCCAAGAGAAATGGTCAGTGTTGATGCAAAATTTCCAAGACCAGCTCATCATTTATTCCCTGAGCTTTTAATAATTCACTATTGATTCAAATTCTAATTCTGTGTTATGTACTGAGTCACTTTTTCTCTGTTATCCTACATTTCTGCCTTATAATTCATTTTAAGAGATACTTTAAAAAAAAAGAGAAAAATGAGGTTTTCCAGGATTGGATGGTTGGTTTTTACACAAAGCTGTTATGAAATTAATAGCAAAGTTTAATTGATCACAAGGTTTTAGTAATGAATAATGAAAGTTTGTGGTTACTAAACAGTGCATTGCACATGTACAGCTCCCTTAGATACTGCAGAGAAAGGTGAATAAAGAGCACTGAAATGTACAGCAAATTCTTGAGATGATTTATCCTTGCCAGTGAAGTTCCCTGGACTGGTAACTGGGAATGCAGAGGGGAATTTGGGTGATTTAGGTATTTCTGAGACAGGACATCAACAGTAGCAGGGTGTACACTGGGGAGCAGCAACAGCAGGTTGCAGCTGACTCATGCAGGCAGGAAATGTTAATCACCTTCAGAAATTAGCAGATCATGGTCTGATATGGTTTTGGAGGAAATATCTCCTGCCATCCTCTGCTGCTGTTTGTTTATCACAGTATCCCCACTCAGCAGATTGCTCAGAGCTTGTTTTCCTACACATATGGAGGAGGTCAAGCCACCCTGGCTGTCTGGCTTGCATATGTTTTGTAATTGAAGCCATATGCAGATCAGTCCATCCTTAATGCTGAAATAAAACATTGGAAACAACAATCCTTGGGATGTGGAAGGAGGCCACAAAACACTCAAAACCCCCTCCATCCTCCTGAGTCTCCCTTTTGTGCCCATCAGAAAGGAAATGCTGCCACAGCTTGATTTCCTCACTGGTGTTTTCCTGGGAGTTGACACTGGAGATGTTAAATGTGCCCAGATGTCAGCTTGGCACAGGCCAAGGATGCTGCAGTGCACCCACCACTTTGTCAGCAGGGTTCTCAGGAGGTTGTTATGGTCATGAGAAGGTTTTGTTATTTTCTGCTGCTTTTTTTGGTTTTACACAAAAAAAACCAAAAAAACAAAAACAACATTAAATGTGTTTAGAAACAAAAAAAAATTTTTAAAATACAGATTTTTAAAATTTGCTTCCAGGGATTTTCAATCTAAACTCTTGGTGAATTCACAGCTGAGCAGAAAATGTGAATTAGAAGCAGAGTGGGAGAGTAGTCAGGAACAGCTCCAAGGGATGCTGCTGAGGTGTACAGGAAAAGCAGAAAATGTGTTCTCCTACAGAAATTAGGTTTGGATCAATCTCTCCTGTTTCTGAATCTGATGGTTCATCACTCCTGCAGAAATAACTGTTGGTGTTTCAGATATGTAAATAATCATTTATTATACTTTACAACTGAAATGAGATATGAGATCTCCTCTCTTCTAAAATTTTCCTTTCTTAAATCTTTAGTGAGAATGGACACTAAACAGCCAAATAGCTGGGATGACATTTAGGTGCTTAGATTATTTACAAATAGAATACAATTCAAGGGCTTGCTGAATGAGTAATCTAAAACTATGAAAAATGTAAGGAGGTTTCAGATGTTAATTAAAATTTCTTCAAGGGGGAGGGGAAAAAAGGAAAATAGCCAAAATACATATGGGAAAAAATGTAATTAAGGCATGGTCAGCAGGCTGAGAGTGGCATGAACTTTAAAAATATATGCACTTTCTTTATACTTCATGCCATTATGGCAGGCAGGAGCCTACATAACTGAATAGCAGATCCCAAATGTTTACAGACTTTATCCAAAAACAATGTTGGTGATGTGCCACAATGTGCTGGATCTCACTGTGTGACCCTGTAGGACAGTGAGAGAAAAGTTTAAAATGCACTTTCAGGATAAGCACACCCATCACACAAATATCTGTCAGTGGATTGGACTGGTTTAATTCTGCAGGACATTTTAAAGTCTATTCTGCGTGTAATGAGTTTGATTTTCTCACACTTCTCTGTGGTTTGGGCACTTGTCCCCAGCAGTGGCTCCTCTCTCTCTCTCCATAGATCCCTGTGCACCTCTCCATACCCAAACCAGGGAGATGTTCCATCTATTCAGGCTCACCCAATTAGGGGGAGTATTTGTTTATTCCACAATGGAAATCACTTTGCTTCATTAGGATTAAGCAGACCAAGGAGGTTTTGTGCAGTTTGCTCAGAGATCTGTGGCAAGAGCTGCCAGGCAAAAGCTCCTTATAAAATGTTGAGGCAGGAGATCAGGGATCTGTTAATTCCTGCTCTTCTTAATCAGCCCAGGGTGCACAGTGCAGCTTTAGGCTGGCCTAGAGTGGGGCAAGCCTTACATAACCTAAGATCCTTGAACAATAAATCTGCATCTCCATCTTGGCCTCATCTGCTGCTGGGCTCTCACTAGGAGCCAAATAGTCTGACTCTGAAGTCTTAAACATAAAGTTAATAACATAAACTTAAAGAGATTTATTTTAAAACATTCTGAAAAAATATCTGTTTCAATGGTTGGCCTTGAAATCTTTTTGAGT
>JANRGV010000023.1:15412731-15449327 GCA_024734035.1 Alethe castanea
ATTAGCAGAGGGTATTGAGATGTTGGAGCTCTCTGCTGGCTTCACTCTGAGTTACAGCTCAGTTTCAAGGTGCACTCACTCTCCTGCCTGCTCTGAGATGGAATCCACCAGAATATCTGAACTAAATTTGGGTCTGGTCATGCTTTAGCACCAAGGCTGCCCTGAGGGATCCACAACTGGAGGAACTGGGGAAGAACAGGTTTGGATTTTTGTTCATAAAATGCAGCCATTGGTTAATTTTTCATTGAGTAGGAAGAGTTCCCTGGTCCTGGTGGCAGCTGGGATTCTCATTTTTCCTCATTATGTCAAAGATGTTTAAGATCTGAGGTAGATGCTTTTGATACACTCATTGACCTGCAAGAACAAACTTCTCTCAACACAAAGTCTGTGTCTTACCAAGGGTTGTCAGCACAACTTTTTCCAACAAAAACCAAACAAAATTTTGCTTGTTCTCCCCTATATTAATGTCTAATTAACCTCACCGAGATAAATTCAGACACCTTATAATGGATTTTTGCCCTATTTTTAGCCAAATACTGTGCTTAGGATGAAGCATGGCTTTTCTGGTATTTTTAAAGCCATCTATTTTGCACTGGAATTGTTGTTTCTTAGTAACTTCTGTACCTGGTGTAAATTTTTAATGAGCCTCCCCTGAGAAGGTGGAAGGCCCAGATAACCTCCACAGCCCCTTCCACCTGAATTATCCCGAGATTCAGCAGCTGCCATGCAAAACTTGGGTGTTATTTTCAGTTTGAACTTTGCAGACTTCAGCTTTCAACCCCTCCATCTTATTTTGCTTGCATTTGCTAAAGAACATTTCATCAAACATCTGTTCACTGTTTTCTAAAAATACACTCTGATCAAGTCTCCACCTTTGAAAGGAGCCACTTCTGTGCATTTGCCATTGTGTACTTGCCTAACTCCAGGGTGATCTCTTTCTTTTGAAAGTCTGAATTTCAGAAGTATTTCATTTTATGCATGCCAGCAATGTATTTTGTAATATCACTTTGTCATCTCCACCACTCAAAGACTGCTTTAGAAGTATCCTGTGGTGTTTTGGGGCAAATGCTCCTTTGTAGGGTCTCAGTTTCTTTTCAGTAGTTGACTTAACCCACACTGTTTTATAGGACTAAGTTAATGAACTAAATATTTCACATTTTTTATGTGTTAGTTAACCATCCTCAAGACCTTGCCATAAAACATTCTTTATGGTGCCTGCAAATTTTTCTTTCCACTTGCATTTTTTCCTTCTTTTACAATTAGAAATTTGAAATTTTGACTAGATTATGGTGAGCAAAGTCCCATTGACCTTTTGCCTTTATGAATATGCAGAGGAGCTGTTTCACTTTATCAGAGACAAAGGTGTGCTGCACCTTTCAATTTTGGATGCTTAGGACAGTGCAGTCTTTGCCTGGTTTGCAGCACTTCTCCTGTGACTGGTTTTGTAATTCCTGGGTTTTATCCTTTTACAGAGGGGAAATAGAACACAGCCACTAATTTAGAGGGTATTTTAAACTTTAAGAACAAATATTTTTATCATGTCGTCCTGCTACTGGAAAATGTAGAAAGAATGTGACTATAACTATTATTTATTTTCTAAGAAAAATAGATCAACATCCTATAAATGGTAGTCCTGGAAGATTATTTTTTTAATGAGATCCCTAGTGCATTGCTCTGCATCAGAGAAAAATAAATCAGACGAATATTGTGACCTACATATCTTAATATTTTAGTATAACACTGCAAGTGCTTTTAACCTCTCAGTTAAACTAGTCTGATGTGTTTAAAAAAAAAAAAGTCAATATGCATCTATTTTGGAAGGAATCCCAAAGCCATTAACATTTTTCATGCTAATGTTATCTTGAATGTGCAACATAAGTACAGCTACCATTAATTCTGCTCTACAAAACAGTAAAATTTCAGTTTTACTCTACATAAGTCTTCTATTCTATGACCTGAAGTAATTAAGTTTGTTCAGAGGGAGGTTCATACTGTATTTCTAGCACAGAAATTAAAGGAATCATTGAGACAGGAGCATTAGCTCTGAAGCCAAGCTGGAAGCCCTGCTGTGATCATTTTGTTCTCTTGGTACGTGGAGGGTTAAAAGGAGATGGTGGATGAGCTGTTTGAAGTGTGCAAAACTTGTAGGAAAAACTGCCTTGGGCATTGCCAGCCAAACTGACTAATTGAATTCTTTTTTGTGCTCTAGAAAATAACAGTATGAATACAGAGGAAACATCAAAGGGATACTTGACCATGAAATGTTAATATAAATTCTTCTGTGTTGCTTGGTGCTCCCAACCTTCTGATTTCGATTTTCTTATTCTGTAGCAATATTCTTTAAACTGTAGTCACTCAGAAATTAATTTCTCCACAGGAGCAGCGATCCTCCAAAATAAATATTGACCTTCAGAGCTGTGGGAGGGGCAGTTCTTTGGGCTGAGAGTTTGGAGCAGCTGCCTCAGGGAAAAAATCCTTGAGGGATTTTTGGGAGGGACAAGGTTTGGGAGGTGGATGGGGACAGTCAGGGGTTTGGGATGCTGGAAAAAGGGAGCAGAGACCCCCCGAGGGTGTCCCAGCCCAAAGTGAGAGCTCAGGTACAGGGAATGAGGGGGCTGGAATTGTTTCGTGAGAGATCTGAAAAAATTAACTCTTATTGCTAATATATTGAAAATCCAGTAAAAAGAGGAAATCTTGAGAACTAGAGGGAATCTTAGGCTGCTTGAATATTCTCAGTTGGAAGGGATCCACATATCAAGTCCAGCTCTTGAGCCCATACAGGGATAAAATCCTCAGCCTTGCTGTTGCCATCACCAGGCTCCAACTGAGAGAATCTTAAGTTATTTGAAAGGACATTTCAGGAATTATCAGTAAATTAAAGTTAATTCGAAGGCTTATTCAAGAACAAAAAAAAATAAATAAAAGAAATAAGAAGACAGTTTTTAAAAATTATCCCATATCTTGCTCTGTAGAAAGCTTTTTCCAAAATGGAATGGTGTAGTAATATTGAATAAGTTTGGGTTACAGTGGGTATGCTTGAATAAATTTAAGTTTTGATTTCTGTTATATGCACCAGCCAAAATATATTTAGCTGTTTTTCTCCATATTTTGCTGCCTAATTGTTTTTCTGCATATTTTGCTGTTTCTTCACACACTTAGCTGTTTTTCTATATATTTCTTAATTTAAACCAATGTTTCGAACAAGTACACAAAATAAACCATTTTAAAATATTTTTCTTAATATTTTAATATTTTAAATATTAAAACCCTTCAAAACCACTAAAAGATAAATTACGCTAAATTAAGAAAAAAGAAACAACAAAATACCAGAATTTAAAAACCCAAAATATAAATAAACAATAAAGTTCTAAACAACCACCAATCACTGTACCTAAAAATCTCATACAAAACGCATAAACAGCATAAAAATACTAATCAAAAAATACATAATCACTTAAACAATAATCTTAAAATGTATAACTAAAACTAAAAAATAAACCCCAAATTGGCTGTGTCCCAATTTCCAGAGGGTCACAACGGGGGAACTTTCAAACATTAATAAGTAATAGAGGCAGTAGATCCCTTAAAGCAATTTTTATGGTTTGTTTCATAAAAGAAAAACAATATTTTAACCCCTCTAATAGCACTAAAGCAAAAAGCAAGGTAAGGGTGGCATTGAAATTACGGAGTGTAAGACTGATTATTAAAATCATAGCTAAAATAGGAAAATTACTGCTCCAAGAGTAACAAGTCTTAAGGTTCATCAGGAATATGTAAGAGATTGTTAACAGTATAAGCCTTCTTTCATTTCTTATTAAGAAATTTATTGTGACATTCATTTAATTGGTTTTGTTCTGTTTAACCACAGGATTGTACGGTGTATGAAACAGAAAATAAAATTCTCCATGTGGTAAGTAATTCTGCTTTGGTATGCTCTGTTTTTACCCCACACATGGAAATGATTTTTTCAAAAAATAAGGCTGCTAAAGGAAAATAAAACTCCTTACTCTTTGGTATAATTTCTCATGAATTGTATCAGTTGCTAAAAATTAAAGTTCCCCACAGTAATGCTCTCTGGTTTAGCTACAGTTAATTACAAATTCTGAATTATTGTTTTAGGTTCAGAAGATGCACAATATTCTGTATAGTAAATACTCCTGCCAGGATGGCTGCTCAGATCATAGACCTGCTGCATCACTGCTTGTCAGACTGAGCATTTTGTGCCTGCAGAGCTGAGAAAAATCTGATGACAAAGGGGGGGTGGAAGAATCTTATTCAAGATTATTGATTAGATATTGGCCTCTAGGTTCAAATACTTCATATTTTCCTGATACAGCACAGAAAACCTGTACTGACACTGAGATAGAGTTAAAGCCTGTGGTGAAAGGGAACTCTCAAAGGATTTACAAGTTCAGATAAGCTTTTGACAAGCTCTGCCCAAGTGCCTGACTCTTTTTTTCTTCTTTTTTTTAAAGCCTTTTGCACATACTCTGCTTCCAGCAGGGATTAAACATCTGTCATAAAACATTGATGTGCTGTTAAATTTAGAAAGCATGCAGTGACTTTTAGAGGGGAAAAAAAAAAAGCTTACTATTGCAAACCTGGGTATGAATAGAACTTTTAAAAGCACCTGATCACCTGATACCTTCTGGGATTTGGGGTGTGTACATACACACACACACATATATATATAATTTTTTTTTTAACTTTTTTTCTTTTTTTTACAATTTTTAGCCCACAGTTCTAACTGTGGCAGGGACACCTTCCATAGACCAAGTTGATTGAAAACTTCTTTGTTGTTTATTTTATTTTAAAAGAGTATTTTCATGAGGCAGCTCTGAGGTTAAAACGTTACAGTAGAAATTGTTGTCTCTCTGGGGTTTAATCTGCATCTAATCTGGGCAACCGCTCTCAAATTTTGAGGCATAGAGAGGTTTTCAGTTGGAAATGATGGTAATATCTTGATATGCCAGTGATTCAAAAAATATAAAAAAAATAAAGAATGTACTGGATAAAGAATGTACTCACACACAAGAGTACGAGGAGTGCAAGTACCAACTACACCAGAGATTTCTTTGAGTTTCTCCATCTCTGCTGGGACAAGATGAGACCCAAATTCTGCTCAGGGGTTCTGGTCCTGAGCTGAAACTGCCTGAAATATTTGTGGGAATGGTGACCTTCAGCTGCAGCCACACACAGCTCAGTGGGATGCTTTGCATCTTGCAGCTGATGGAAAATCCAGATGCCACAGCCAGGGCTCCAAGGCTGCCCTTGGATTTCCAGATGAGTAACTGCACAGTGAATGGGAACACAACCTATAAATTTAGGCAGTTAACTTATTCATTGTGACAACTTTATTTGTTTAACTTCTGTGGATAGTGTCAAATGAGATATTAGAAAGCCTCATGCTTTCATAAATGCCTGAAACAAAACTTCCCTGAAGGGATTTCACTGGAATTTGCTATAATTAGGAAAAATGAGAGTACAGTCCCCAAAGCAAAATAGATGCACACAGCTCAGGCTGGACCTGAAACCCATCCTGAAATTCTGCTAAATGAATTCTTTCACATTAAGTTCAAACATTTTCAGGCATAGACTTTTTGAAGGAGTGTGCTTTAAGCAACTCACAGAAATTTGGGAATAAATCTTTCCACATGAATGTTGTCTGAGGGTTCAGCTCAGCTCCCCCCTGACCTACAAACTTTGCTCTGACAGATGGGTTTAATTTGTCAGCCTCACTGCTGCTGTCCATGCAATGGGGCTCCTGCTTTGAAGGTGTTTCTCTGGATTTGCATTCAGATTTTGAGATCTTTGGCTGGAAGGCAGGATAACAAAATCATTGCATAGTTGTTGTGATGTAGAATATCAGTTAAAGGATGTGTTCAAAGATGCATAAGAATTTTACTTCAGGAAATGGGTTAACTAAGGCACTTCTCTGCCAGGGTAATTTGTACCAAAGGAAATTTTCCAAGTTGAAGAGCAGAATTCGCCTAATTATCACAGTTGGTAGGGATGATGTCATCATTTGTTAGCCAAAATAGGTTATTCAGTTGCATAAGACATTTATTTTTGCGTATTTCACTCAACTTCCACTGTATTTATAATCACAAGGATGAAGTTCATTTGGTTTGGTTTGTTTTTGAAGTGCACACAGTGTGGAGAGGACAGTTCAGAGATACAGATATTCTTCTACAGCTGAACTGTGCATAGATGTACATTTTCCTGACATTTATTGATATTTTCTGTTCCCTTAACCACTTGCTCTTGACTTTCATACACCTGTAGCTTTTACAGTGCTAAGAATTAAAATTATCTGTTTATTCGTGGTTAGTTCTTAGAATAAGAACTTCCTCACGTGGAGTTCCAGTTTGATTCTTGGGGTTCCATTGACTTGCTTCTCTTTGCAGTGTAAAACCCTGTCTGGGATTTGTGACCACATCATTTCCCTCTCCTCTGACTCTCTGGTGTCCCAGTCAGCACACCTCGAGGTCGTTCATCTCACCAGCATCATGCCCAGTGAGGGCTTGGTAAGTAGCAAAGAAATTTCAGCTTTAACTCTTAGCATGCCCAGCACGAGCCTCAGCTCTTTGGGTGATTTGGTTTTTGAACTTAGCAAGAAATCAAAATGTATTTTCATGCAATGCCCTCATTTTTTTGGTAAGCTGAACCAGATTTCTGAAGGTGGTTTAATTGACATTTATCTAAACAAAAGGATTGTTTTGGGTTTTTTTAAAATTATGTCCTGTTTTACCTAGGGCTTCACATATAACTATGAGTAGTTGAATCTATGATCCTTTGATAGCCAGATTGCAGTTTTTGGAATGTACTGAAATAATCCCAAATGCAAACACATGCAAATAAAATTAACTAATGTCCTTAATGTGCTTTCAAAATGATTAGTGGAAGATCTGTGTCTTGCACTTCCATAAATGGAGTTAGATGCCTCCCTAATGATCAGTTCAAATAAACCTTTCAGAAGTATCATCCCAGGAACAAAATAAATCTCTTTTATTTGTAAATTGCTGCTCACTGAGCAGCCTGGTTGGATGGCTCTGGACACCCCAGCTGCTCTGCATTAGTGGTGGGTCACAGCAGTGAAATGTTCTGCAGAATTATTTGGCTACAGCTTTTAAATATTAATGTACTGATATGTTTTTGGACAATGGATTTTTGTGACATTTTAGTGGTTGTCGATAAAGATTTCTGCCTCCCCTCTGCAGCTCCTTACTTTGCAACCATTTGATATTGGTAGGCTGTAGGAAAATAAAGATTGTGTTTGTGAACCTAAAATCCCAATAAAAGCTGGGGTGGAAGGTGGCACTGCAGCACTGGGATGTTCTCACTTGCTCTCCTCAAGAGCCAGGCTGATTTTCCCAGCACAATCTCCTAGACTGCCTTCAGCTGCCTTCTCAGCACTCTTTTTATTTTTATTTTCTCCCTACAAGAAGAGAAATTCAGGAATTCTGCATTGAAGGAAGCAGTGGTAGGAGGAAAAAAAAGGAGAAGTGGGGAGTGAAACTGGCAGCCATGAGGCTCATCCACAGAAAATCCCCAAACTGAGAAATCAGAATCCATTTGAGTGCCACTCTACACCTTGTGACTTGTTTCCTGTTTGTAATTCAGCATGATTTACAGACTTTAAATTTCTGTTAGTTGAGACACTTTGTATTATTTCAACATCTTCCTCTTTGTTCTGACATTGAATAGCGACACACGTCATATGCAAATACTGCCAGAGGTACAAGGGCATCGTTGCTCTGAGGGATGCATATTCATCTGAGAGTGACATATTTTAATAACATGAGGGGGTGTTGTGTGACTGCACAAGTTTACTTTACTCTTAGGCTGATTTAGTCAACAAAGCACATTGCCACAGCATAAACCCCATTTAATTTGAATTCTGTGGCATCGCAGATGCTCAGCCCAGTGTGTAATCCTGAGCACAGACACAATTTCCTTGCTGTGCTGCTGCATCCTTATGGCCAAACGTGTTCCCTTTATGGCCCAGTTTCCCCTCTGGGTCTGATTTCTGGGTTAGTGCAGGGTACCCAGGAAATACAGGTCAGGACATGTGCAGGAGATTTGCTGTGAACGTCCCAGTGCTTTTGACTTGCATTAGGATTACTACACCCTGCAGGCCAGGCTTTCCTTTCTGTGCAGAAATGGGATGTATTTCTGCTGCTCTAATTAGGGGAAAGTTCATTATCAGTGCTGCAGAGGTGAACTCAGAGATGCATTTTCCTCAGAGATGATGGAGCACAATAAACAGGGCTTGGTGCTGCTGATGCTTCCCGTGCAGGGATGGCTCTGTCTGGGACAGGAGGAGGACAGGAGTGGAATCTACCCCAAAAGCAGCATTTCCTGTGGGCAGCTGAGATTCCCTGTCTGTCAGGAGCTCTTGGCAGGAGCTGCCCATAAAGTGTTGGAGTGTGATTTAAGCTCTGGAGTTACCAAGGTGAGAGTTGTTGGCTGAGATCTTGGGGGTTTTTTGTGGTTCCCATTCCCCTTTTTTTTTCCTGGTAGGACTTGAAGCAGGCAGGACCTGAGCTGGAATGGTCCTGGCTGGATGGAATCAGGCTGGGAGAGCCCCTGTGTGGTTCTCCATCCTCAGCCTGCCCCTGAGTCAAGAGCCAACAAAAGAGAAGTGAGTGGGCACTGCTGACAGAGGACATGAGACAAATACTGCAATCAGAATTGCCTGGCAATTTCTCCCTTTTCCCCCACTTTTTCCCTTAGATGAAGTGAAATCACAGTGAATAAGTGAGTTTTCTGGGCCTAATTGTGAAGGCGCTGTAACGTGTTAGGTTGGAAAGTTCCTTGTAATCAATTTTGCTGACACTGTGTTCTGTTTAGAAGAAAATATGAAAAAAGGACTATAAATGGGAATAAAAGAAAAATCATGTGAAAAGGAAAAGAAAACATTAATCAGAATCAAATATAGAACAGAGTAATGAATTACAAATGGCTTTCTCATGATTGTATAGCAGATTTTTTTCCACAGGATATCTGCTCCATTCAAGAGAAAAATGAGCACTATTCAGTGAATGGAAAGTATTCAGAGTTCCATTTTTATCCTTATCATTCAGTGTAGGGGTTGAGGCCTGATTTACCACACTTCAGCTAAGCTCTGCAGTCCCTGGAGTTACTGATTTCATTGTGAGTTGTTTTATTTATTTTTTATATGGCCTTACTGAGTGCTTCACAGACATTAATTAATTCATCCTCACAACACACTTGTGAAAAGGATACTGTAATTTTAGTTTTAGAGGTAGGAAGTTAATGCACAGCAGTTGGTGTCAAAATCACCAAAAATGTGTTTTTCAAGAGTGGCTTACTGTACAGTTTTTCAGAACATTTGTTACCTTTATAGCATAAATTTAAAGCACAGGCTCTCTTGGGTTTGAGTGTAGCTCTGATTTTCAGAGCTACTGAGAACAGGGTTCATCCAGGGTTGGCATCTAGAAAACAAACACAATTATTGGAGAAAAGTGTAAAGTTGTTAATCACTCAGATTTATGGAAGAATTCAGTTATCTGGAATGATATTCAGCTGACTAAATTATGAGTTTTGTCAAATTTTCAAAACTCCTTTTGCAAAATTTTTATTACATACCTTTTAATTCCTTCCCCAAATGAGCCAGGAATCCTATTGACATTGCATAAGCTCACACATAAGCAGAATTAATTTCCAGGTCCAAGTCCACGCAGTTGCTGCACAGAGTCAGAACCCCTGCAGGGCAGTGTCTGTGTGTTTAATTGTGGAAATAAATTCTGGATCATAAAGCATTTTCACAAAGGGACTCTAAGTCTTTGGAATATGCATCTTCAGTTCCAGCACTTTCCAACTTTCAGTCTGGGTTTTATGAGCTTTAGAGTCACCCTTTAATTTTTTTTTCCTCTCTGAAATACCTTCTTTTGAATTCTTTATTAAAAAGTGTTCTTATCTCCAGCCTTCCCAGGACACTCTGTGTGCTCTGCTTTCCTGGCAGTTTGCTGGACAAAGGAATTTGCATTGGGAACACTGGGCTTGGGTTCTGTTCCAAGTCCTGGGGACACTGTTTGCATCCTGATCTCTGCAGGAATTTGTTTGCCTCCAGAAATATGTAAAATAATAATATAATAATATAATACACAAGAGGCTTTTTCCTCTCTTTTTCCATTTCTTCCCTTCAGTCAAACTGCTTCCTCCTTTTCTCTGTTTTGCCACTGAATTTTCAGTGGCAAATACTGCAACACCCTCCATGTATTTTCTATTTCATTTTGAAGTAACTTTAAGGATTGTAAAGCACTTTTTCTCTTGAATTGTAGTGCTGGGTATGGTAATACCATTCATATCTGAAGTGCACAGCATAATCAGCACGAACAAGATGTCTGGAAGGCAAAAGCTTTGTTTCAAACCATCAATTTGACAAACTTGAAATAAATTCCTGCACTAAAAAAGTATTAAATTGTGAGAATTACACTAGCTCTGGCCAAAAACGCACACATAAATTTTTAGGAAATCATATAGAATACAGTAACTTTGTGATTTAAGAAAATTGCCTCCCCACTTTAAATTTTTTGGCTTGATGGATCCACAATAAGCCCTTGAGCCAGGAGTTTGTGTTGCTGCTGGCAGTTCCTGAGCTGCTGCTAAACCCTTGGGGATGGAGGTTGATGAAAGGCTGGGAGAACCTTGCTGTGATTTACCTCCTTCCATGCCCACAGCCAGCTTTGGAGCAGTTTTGCTGTCACATAAACAGGCAGCATTTTATTGGAGATGTTGGATATAGAGATATAGAATGAGATCAGAGAATGGGGGGTTTTTTTGAGATTTGGGGCTTTTTCTCCCCCTCCTCCTGCTCTTGGATGATTGGGGATTGTCCATAGTGAAAGATTATTACAGCCAGTATTATTTCAGATGAAACTTTTTTTTTTTAATCTTCTGAACTTGATGTCCAGCTCATATATCCAAAGATACTTCTGTGTAACATGCAGCTTTAATCTTATCTGATGAGATTAATAGTTCCTCTTAAGCAGGAGAGTCTAAAAGGGGAGGCAGTTGGGGTTTTATTGTTTGGGTTTGTATCTTCTGATGTCTGTGGAATGTTTACTTCTTTCCTTCTGGAATAAAGGAGGACTTTTATCCCTCTTCCTTTCACTTTTTTATTCTTTTTCTCTCTGTTGTTTGATAGAAACAGTGTAATCTGACACACTTCAATTAAGATGTACACTGCTAATATCCAGAGCCTGCTTAATTTTTCTGCAGAGGGAACTTTTCCTGTTTCATTCTAAAAATTCAAGGAAAGCAAAGATTGTGGGAATAGAATTTTTCATGAAAAAAAATTTATTTATAAAAAATTTGATGTGTAATGTTGGAAAAACAAGCTGAACAAACAGCCAAGCTGTCACATGCACTGAGCCTCCTTTATGGAGGATTATTCATCTATCCAGTGCCCAGCTACCCTTTCAAATAATGCTTCTCTTTCTGTGGCATTTGTAATTTAAGGTGATGGAAGCCAATATTTCCCATTTTCACCAGAAAGGAATTGCAAGGGCGGCAAGAAGAAAAAGTAAAATATGAAGGCAGCTTTTTTTGTGGAAATATATCTGGCCTAAAACTGTCAAGGTGTTCATCTAATTATTTAGAATTATTTTTAAAGACTTACAGAAACCTGACAAATTTCCATCATGCTTGACATGTAAAGGTTCTCATAGCCTAAAAGTCAAAACCAAATCTGCTTATACAGAAGAATAAAAGAAGGTGCTATCTTAAGTATTTTGAGAAGTGGAAGTTGTCTTGCAGGAAGGAAAATAGAGATGTTTAGATTTGGGTAAAGGATTGCAACATATAAAGCAGAAAAAAAAATTTTGAGAGGGACTTTTTAATGGTATGAAATTTAAACAAAAAACTGTCAGCTTCTCAAAGCACTATCATGGCATTTGTTTAAATGCACCTGTGTAACTTTTGATGGTTGAAATAAGATTAAAAAACCATTTTTATGGGGAAAAAGATCAAGGGGTGTAAGAGTTCCCTGGTCATTTGTGGCTTTACAAATCTGCACCTTTGCTGTCACTGCTTCCCTGTGCTGGAATAATTGTTGACACTGAAAAACACACTGCTGTCATTCTATCCTGCTTAATTAACCAGATGATTCTGCAAGGAAATTTTCAAGGAAATTCCCCTGACAACTGGATATGCTGTTTTCTGAGGAAAAGTCTCTTCAAAATGGGATTTTTAAATGGCTGATGCCTTCCCATATGTTTTCAAAGGTCAGATTTTAATTAAAAACCTTTAATTCACTTTGTCTCTAGGGGACAGTGGCAGTTACTCAGAAGCAGCCAGGTTTCTTGATTTGATGCCTGAGAAACATTTCCTTGCTCTCTAACATAGGTCAGTGTCATTCTTCAGAGTTTATGTCTGACACATCAGTTATTAAAGAGCAACTATTTATTTCTAAATGTTGACCAGTCTGAGCCATATTCAGAGTGAGAATCCTTGACTTTTGCCTTATCTCCAGATAAGGGGTACAGCTTGTTGTTCTCTGTGAGATCATTGCTGACATTCAAGAATAAAACAGAGGGACTAAAACCCCATTACTAGGGGGGGGAAAAAAGAGAGAGAGATATTAATCCACTCCCAGGGGACAAATAATTCTCTGGGTATCACTGTCAAAGCTGAACCATATGAAAAAAAAAATATAAGAATTTTTATATTTTTTTGCATAGAATAATCTTTCCATCTTTTCAGGTAAGAGATATATCAGGGAGAATGCTGTGCTCCTGTAATGGTCCACAAGAAACAAGCTCATTATTTTTCTTTTGGGAAAACAAGGATGAAAGCTCTGTGTAGGATAATTTGAAGGCTATGAGTCATTCACTGAAATTGTTTGGGTTTTTTTATATTTTCTTAAATTTTAATAACTAGGATGAAAGAGCAGATAGCAAAATGTAGGGTAATTCTGTGTGATTACTCAGGTTTTATGTCTCTCCGATGGCATCTGTGAAGAGATAAAATTATAATTTGATTTTTTTCCAAAAATACACAGAGATTAACAAGAGTCTAAGAACTTTAGGAAGAAAGAAGTGGTAAAATTCAGTGAAAGTTTAGCACTTTGTCCTCTTGTGGCCTTAAAGATTTTAATCTGTTGGGGTTTTTGAGCAGGGAATGAATCTCATCAAAGTAAGTGGGATGTTAGGACTGTGATATTAAATTTGATATAAAAGTGTGGCTGGAAATGTGTTCCTGAAGTTCACCAAGTGCTAAAAGAACAGGAATGTTGTGTAATGCTCTCGTGAAAAGCTCACCATGAAAATTCAGCATAACTCACACTAGATGGGCAAAATGTTTGCTCCAGATTTTTAATGGAGATTCACCATCCCATTGTCCATGGGAACCTTCAGTTTTCCAGGACCCAGTGCTCCAGTTTGTGCCTTGGGGTTGGCAAAGAGAATTTTGTTTTTAGCTCTGAAGGGACCACTGAGACAACAGAGCAGCAAACACTGATAAAAATGGAACAGCTCTAAAGAAGGAAATTCTGAAAGGTTCACCAGCAGCTTCTTTCTTCCCACTAATCCCATTTTATGAAGCTGATTTCAAGACTGGCTAGATTTAATTTGTGTCTTTGGTTTTTACAAATAAAATTGTTTATAAAGCAGACTAATTCAAGAGAACAACGGTGATGGGGAGTACAATCTAAAGCAGAGTTTCCTACAACAGAGTTAAGCAACCAGATTTGGACAATATTTTTATGATTTCAATAAATTTAAAGCTTGCTGAAATAGCATTAGTTTACATTAAGGTAGAAGTTAAATGTTCTCATGAAAAAACCAAAGAGACCCTGCTAGAGGAGGTTACTCCAGTCACAATCTGATCATCTCCAAATCAGAGATTCCACAGCTTTGCCAGCCTGTTCCAGTCTTTTATTTTCCTGGTAAAACTGAAAAAAAAAAATAAAATTCTATACCGAATTTCCAACTTGTTTCTTGCTTCTCATCCTCCCATTCAGGAAGAGTTTGGCTCCATCCCTTCTTAACCTTCCAGTTTAGGTACTTGAAGAGAGAAATCACTTGAACTTCATAGGACTTTTAAGTTTTGGGTTTTTCTTGAGGGGTGGGAGGTGGTGTTTGAGTGCCCCACCTTACCTGAAGATCTCCATCACCATTCAGGAGTCTGGAAATTTCTCTCTCTGAGCAAGATGTTCTTGGTTATTGCTTGTTGCTGTGGGAAAATGAAGTGACAAAAGAACACAGCAACATAACTGCTCTTCCAAGCATCAAGAAGGAGCAATTTATTGAAAAGCCATGGCATTTATATAAGGGAGATCGTGAAAAACAAAGTAGAAAAGACTCATTGGTCAAAGAAGGCAACACCTCTTTGAAAACATGCTTTGTGCAAAATACCAGCAACACCTCTTTGAAAACGCGCTTTGTGCAAAACATCACGAGACACAGGGCTCGGTGCTCAACACCAGGTGTCTATCTATGTTTTCTTTCTACCTTCTCTTGTTTTGTCTCTAAGAAAGACCCCCAGCCTGGGAAAGATCCAGGCTGGAGCTGAGAAAATTCAACAACCTGGGAAAAAACCAGATTAGGCTCCCCACGAGCCTTCAGCAGTGTCCACAATTGCTGGGGGCTCTAAATTTGGGGCTGACAGCACAAGGTGTTGCAGAACTATTGAAAGAATAAAAAATCAGCAGCACAATGTAGCAATTAGATTAATCAGATTTCCAAAAGTGATGGATAAGTGTGCTGTGTGCAGAGATGGGGAGCTCTGAGGCTCCTGAGAGGGAGGCACACAAGGCACTGAGCCCCCCTGACATTTGGGCTCTGGGAGTGCTCAGCTCCTCAAATCCCTGCTCTGGCTGTCTCTCCTGATCTTGTCATCGCCTCCTTGGAGCAGAATTCTTGATGGACTCATTACAAAGCTCCTGTTAGTTCACTAAGCTCATTTCCTCCTAAATTAGCAATATGAGCTCTGCTCCTGTCTTTTCTGGCTTTGTTTCTACTGAATCAGAAACTCTTTGAAAATGGGGCATTTAAGTTTAAAAACCACTCCTGCTCATGCTTTCCATTTCAATACTTATTTTATGTCACTTGTAATAAAAAGAGGTTATGTTAAATATTTCAGATACTGAATAGGCCCAAGGTTTTTATGCTGATGCTCTCCGTTGAACTCTGTTCACAAACTTAAGAATAAAAAAAAAAAGCATTAAGTGAGAAAACTCTGCTATTTATAGTGGTCTTGATATAGATTTGTTAAAATTAAATTTGCAAATGTTAATTGACCACAGTTCCTCCCAGTCTGTTCAAATATTGTGGTCCATAGAGCAAACCTATTATTTAATTATCATGCGAATGTCCAGTATTTTTTTCCTACAAATATTAATTACCCTTTTTGCTCTCTTTTTTTTCCAAGGGAATGTATATCAAATCAACATATGATGGACTACATGTAATCACAGGAACAACAGAAAATGTAAGATTCTTTATTTTAAAATACTTTCATCATGCTTACAATTATTTTCTGTGTATCTGCAGTGCATTTTGTGATGTGTAAGATTGCTTTAAACCAAACCATTTTTTATTAATATCTTTTTTCCTTTTTTATGTATATGTATCATATTACCTTTGGAAATACTTAAAACCCTTGAGAATAGACATAGAAAAGCAGCTGTGTTGAAATTATTAATAACTAACACTATAATAAAGGAAATTTTCAACCTTCTGCCCTCAGCGATTCCTCAAATTCTCCTTCCTAACAACATTCACACATTTTCTCTCTGGCACAAGTGGTTTCCTTTATATTAAGTACATTATATTTTATGTTTTCTATAATTTGTATTAAATATACAAGAGATCAATTATAATTTTCATTGTAGCCCCAGAGGTATTAAAAAAACTGAACCAAAATCACAGAGAGTTTTGCAGCTCAAAGATCTGTGTGAGAGATCCCAGGGACATTAAAGAGTGTGACAGGAACAGCAGCACAGCTCCTAAACATCCTCCTTGTAAACATCCTTAACGTGCACTTCATAAGTATAAATTTGAGAAAATTAAATTGACTTCAGCTGCTGCCATCTAATTACTGTGACAGATTTCATAACATGACCCTTCTGGTTTTCATCTCATCTTTCAGTCACTGCTCCCATCCAGCCTTGGGTCTGTTCAGAGCTCAGAGCTGGGCAAGTGACAAGTTTAGGTTTTATACAGCTAATGTTGAAATTAGGGATTGCTGACACCCAAGGAACATAAAATGAGCTCTGTGAGATGGAAATCCTGGCTGGCAAGTGCCAGAGCTCTGCTGGCCCATATGGGTGAGCTCCATGTGGGATATTTTAATTGATTTGCATACATTGAGCAGTATTTATATGGGTTTTGTCAGTGCAAACCCATGGAAAGCCAGATGATTTATATGTCACGATTTGGGAAGATAATTCTAATGCAAATTAAACTTGAAATTTGTTTGTTCGTATTGTCACCATTGGCAGCATTTAGAAGTCTAAAAATAACTATATGTGTATCTTGGGTCCTGAAAATTATGACTGATCCATCTTGATTATGTTGGAGAGATTATGTTCATAGATTGAATTACTCATGCTGTAATTAATCCACTTTTTTACTGTAATTCTAATTAATTTTACAAATATAATGCAGTTTGTAGGGGAAATATTGATATATTTACAATTGAAATTCACAGGAAGAGTTACTAAATTGCCAGCCAGTAGAATTTTTTATTTTTTTTATTTTGACTATCAAAACTTTTTGCTATGACACTCCCAGAAGAAGTTGTTTTTTTGGTTTTGCTGGAAGTGTAATCACATGTGCAGATAAACCAGCTTCAAAGACCTTTAACTTCTGGTGTTTCAGCAAATTGATTTTTCATTCCTTTTGAAGGGATAATTGACCTCAGAGCCAGTGTTTAATTAGCTCAGCCTCATCCAAGTCAGGAAAGCAGCTAAAAAGAGAAAGAACCAGGACTTTGCTGCTCTGAGTAACATCAGCTGAAGTCAAATATTGCGAATGGTGTTTTCTGCACTTTCCTGCTTACCTCTCATGCCCATTTAAAGCCAAAGAGTTTGTCAAAGTCAGGCTGAATTCCAGGAATATTTCTGTTGCATGTTTGCTCCTGGGCTGCCAGAATTCCACAAGTTTCCACCAAAAGGAGCAAGTGGCTCTGGGAGCTGGTTCTTCACATCATCCACGTGAAATGTGAGGGCATTCCCAACAAGGTTGTGGCTGCTCAGCCAAACCCAGTGGAACAGCTCATGTGGCCAAAAATGGCAAATGGAATTCTAGCTTGGAATGGCAAATGGAATTCTAGATTGCTTCATCAAATGTTATCAGAAAAAAAATTTGTTCCTTATGGATATGAGCAGTTCTCATTATTTGACAGCAATGAGAATTCAGGCACTGCTTTCTTGCCTCCTTCAGCATTCATTGTTTCAATTTCTGCTCTTCCTTCCACCTCCACGCCCTCTCTGTAAAGTAAATTTTTCTCTCTTGTCCTCAGTCTCCTGCTGACCAGTGTAAGAAAATCCATGCTGGGGATGAGGTGATCCAGGTCAACCACCAAACTGTGGTAAGTATTTTGGAAATTCTGTTCTGCAGGCTTTGTCTGTTCCCAGTGGTAAAAAGTAGTAATTCTTCTTTGCCCAACTACAATATTATTATTATTATTATTAATGTCTTTTAAAACATATTCACTGCTTATTCTTAACAAGAAAAGGCACAAATTGAGTCTGTAACTAGCCCTGAAGGATTAAGCCAAATTTCCATTTTGCACAGATGCTGTTCAACATCATACTCTTCTTATATAAGGAGATCCAAGAATATTTCCTTGAAGTTCTTAGACTTCCCATTATGCACTTACCAGCTGGTTTAACTTCTCCTCTTGAACAGAATTTTGCATTCTGTTTAATGCAGGATCCAGATTAATAATGCAGAAGTGCTGCAACAGCCATGTATTCTGATCCTGTTGGGGGGAAGATATAAAAATGATTAAAATGTTGATAGAAATCTGCCAGGTTTGGGGTTTGGGCATTTTCAGATGGAGATTTATTTTTAAGATACCCATGAGCACGTGGATGCTGGACCTTAGTATTGCAGTATATAATTTAAATATAATTTAAATATAATTTATATAGTCCAGTGTTGCTGGAGCTAGAGGTGAAAGGAACACTGGTATTTATTATTTCTAAGGCATGGGTAGTGACAAGGACAATGATAACTTCCTAAGAAACTTCTAATTTAACTATTTCACTTTGTCCTGGGGAACCCCATCTCCAGACACAGCAGCTGCAAAATTAAGAAATTTCTTTCTGTCTGTCACTTGTGTGAAGTGGAAATATGAAAGGCTGGCCATTAAAATCTTATGATTGGAGAGCAAATATTTTCTCTTGAAAAGAAGTATAACTTATTCATTTACACTTTAAATGTTAATGCAACACACAGCTCTTATCTGTATTAGAGGGTTGTCATAGTTACAAGCTGAAATATGCATTAGACTGGATTTCTCCATCAAATACACTCTTCAAGTGACAGATCTGATTTAATCTTTATTCCCATAGGTGAAATCCCCCATTCAGCTTCTCAAGAATTGGCCTTTTTTGCAACTCTTTCCATGTCTGTTATCACAGCAGGCTCAAGGTGGTTGATACTTGTAATCCCTTTCCACCTGAGGGCACAGGACCAACAGCTGAGTCAAGTGCCATAGAAGACTTCTTTTCTAAAAAAACCCCATATAATATATTAATTATTAATTCTGAAGTTTCTAACAAGCCAAGGAAAGTGGTAAATGGCACTGGTTCTTTTGGAAATTTATTCTTGCTTTGAAAAGTCTCATTATGTGTTCAGTTTGGAAAATCAGGCAGTAATAGTGAGTGTTTGCATGGTTCAGAGGTGAAATGTCCAACTCTCAGCCCTCATGGATTAGAAATTTTAATATTTTAAATACCCCTTAGATGTCCAATGTGTCCTTTAAGTCACTTCTGGCACTCCTTGCAAACCACCCTCAGCTGTGCTCCCTCTTCCCTCAGAGTTATCACATTATGATGATCCATATTTTGCTTATAATTAGCATTATTTCCATTAGTGGACTGGAATTATTCAAAGGCAAAAGCTCATTAAATTTCCACATAATCTATATTCTAATATTAGCTCATAAAAAGGGGTGTAACCCATTTGAAAATAATGAATGGGGGATCAGAGAACTTGCAGATCTCTGTTGTTCCCACAGGTTTTCCAGAGATTTTATCTGTGTTATCCATTTGTTTAAGATGGATGTTTCTGTAGCATTTTGGTGCCAATCTTTTATATCAAATATAAAACCCCTTCAACACATTGTTTTTGGAAGAACCTGCTCTGAAGGTGATTAGAGTGTTGTTTCATCCTGCCACTGCTGGAAATGCTTCCCTGAGCAGAGAAAGTGTGGATCTGTTTTTGCAGATCCCAATCCTACAGCTGACTGCCAGCACCATTTAATCTGATTTTGTCTGAACTAGGCCAGTGTATTTTCTAGATAAATTCATATTCATTTAATATGATCATTTGAGTTTTAAAACTTTCATTGATGTTCCCACAACCTGTAATAAATTGCTCCGGTAGTTAATTATTCTTATTGCTGGGGGGGAAAAAGTCATTTTATTTGTAGTCTCTATTTGTCTGGCACAAGCTTCCTGTCCTTTGATCTTGATGTATTTTTACCTCTTAAATTGGAGAGCAAGTTTCTCTTTTAGGTATTTTTCAGGATGCAATCAAATTAGCTCATCATTTTTTTTTTTAGTGAGGTGGATAATTTGAGCACTTCCAGTTTGTCATCCTAATGCATGACCTCTTCAGCATCCTCTTTAAATTCCAGCTGTTGCACTCTGCATTTTTCACAGGGAGTTGTGGAGCTGTCCAGGGCAAGGATTCACTCGTGGCTAGGACAGAACTGTGGTGCTGAAAGAGTAAAAATGAGGTTACAGAGCCTGGAGCCGTTCCAGGGGAGGCTTGGGTTGGATTTCAGGAAAAATGTTCTCCCTGGTTGGGCACTGAACAGACTCCCCAGGGAATTGTCACAACTTTGTAAAATTTTACTTTACTTTTCCAAGAGCTTTTCAATGGAGTTGAGTTAAAAACTGTTTTGGAGGCATTAAAGGAGAGCTGCTTTCAAATTATGTAATGCAACAACTGAAAAAGTGAGGAATAAAAGCCTTTCCACGTGGAATCTGGTCTAACCAAGGACCACTCTGTAATACAATTACAAAGATCAAAGAAAAAATAACAGTACTTTAAGCAAGAAATTAATTAAAGCAGGCGATTCACCACTGGCTGTTAAGATCATTTAATCATTATCCAATTTCCTTATTTGCTTTTCTGCTTGTTCTTCTTGCTTATAAGATTTTAATAAAACAGCATAAGGAACTTATTCTTAAAGTTATACATTCTAAATTACTGCCACCCTAACTCTTTCTTTTTCCCTACAATAACAACAGGCACCAATTATGCCAGTGCCTTGTAGATTTTTACTTCCTCTCCCATAAAATTATACAGAAGTACTAAAGATGCCACTGTAGCATTTCTTTGTTTGCAAAATTAACAATTACTCCTTAGGTGGTGTATTTTCTGCTGCTTAGTTGAAATAGTCCATTTTATATTGTAACTCTTTTTCAGCATAAAATTATGAAAAATAAATTGTGCTAATGTTCCTTTTTGGATAGTTTTTCAGACAATGAAAATATTGGAGATCAAATGAATATTGGTTCATCAACCTGACCACTTGTAAAATATTTTGTCTACTTCTGGATAAAGAATTGATCTGTAAAGAAGGGAAAACTGAATTAAATTGCTGTCTTTTTTTTTATTTTTTTTTTTATTTTTTATTTTTTTTTTTTGGTGAGGGTTAGGATTTGAAGGTTATTTCATAGGACAGAGTGCAATAATAAGGCTTTTAGTAATTCCTGTTGAAAGCTTGATGTTACTCAAGAGCACCTGGCAAAACTCCAGAAGTCAGAGTGGAGTAATTAATCCCAAACCAACTGAGCACCGTAGAGCTGATGTGACTGAAAATGGCAAAGATGAACTTGGAATTAATCAGAAACAGGTTTCCAGGAGAAGCTGAGTTTGGACACCATTGTCTTGACATTAGTAATAGCTTGTCTGAAATACTGTGTGATCTTCAGGTCATTTACAGCTATCTAAGGTGTTAACTTAGATAGGAGCATTAAAGAAATGTAATGGGTGAAAAGGAAAATGTGTCGTCTGTCTCATAGGAAGAGAAATAATTTAAGGATTTCAGTTTGGTTAACTCAGCCAGCTGGGGCTGAGACAAAATTCCTCTTTCTCCACAGACAGAGGCAATAAGCACCAGAAAGAGAAACAACCCCTTAAGGCAAAAAACACTGCTATGCCAGAGCAAGAGGCCACAGAAATATCTGTAGTAAATCTGTGCTGTTCCGTGTTTCTTATATTCTCTTGAAGCAGCTGCTGGTTTGAACTGAAGTAGTTGCATTTTCACACTTGAGGTTGTTCTTTGGAGTGATGGATCTTGGGCTTTCGAGGGCTTGGAGGAAAGATGGGGACAGACATTTAGGGTCTGCTGTAGAGGGGCAACCACTTTGTACTGAAAGAGGGGAGATTTGGACCAGAGATGAGGAAGAAATTTTTCTGCAGTGAAACACAGGCACAGGTTGATCAGAGAAGCTGTGGCTGCCCCATCCCTGGAAGTGTCCAAGGCCAGGACAGGGCTCTGAGCAACCCACGTGAGAATGTCCCTGCTCCTGGCAGGGAGGTTGGACTAAATGGCCTTTAAATGTCCCTTCAAACCCCAAATATCCTTTGATTTTAAATACATGATCAGCAGCCTAATGCCCTTTCATACTGTTCATTGTCAAATTGCATACTTGAAATTAAGTGTCAAGAGCCTGGCACAATGAAATAATTTCAGCACTAATTTATTTGTGTGAAGACAGTCATTGAATTAATACCCTTGGTGTCTGTTTGCTGAATTGTAAATATGAGCCCTTATGAGAGCTCATTTTAGGTGGAGGTAATTCTGAAAATGTAGTGCCAGGTCACACCATCTGTGTTTCAGCACTCTCTGTGTTGGGAAATGCAAGCAGGGGAAAAAAAAAAAAAGGACAAAAGATGTCATGAGAATTTGAACTTCTTTCCCCAAAAGATGTCCTTCTTTTTCCAAACAAAGTGCCACATGTTACTTATTCTCCACATTCTGCCTTGCACAAAGGCTCAGTAAAGCCTCTCTTCCAGTAGTAGAACTTGCTTCTTCTTGGATTCTTGCTGTGTTTCTCCATTAGCTAATGGAAATAACTGTGTAAGATAATGGGAGAACATTTGGTTTTCCATCATCAATTATTGTTAGGAGCAGCTCGAATATTAATGAGAGTGAATCAGCTACAGGTGTTAATGACGAGCTTCCCCTTCAGTGACAGAAAACATCTTATGATCTTCCAGCACATTTTTGTCTAATAATAATTTCTGATTTCCATCTTAATCAAACCAGCTCCCTTGATTAATTCCCTAATGAGGCAAAGTGAATTACTTAAAATATGAAAAGCTGATAGCCTGCTTCCTTAAAAAAAGTTGGGTTTACACAAGCTGGGTTCTTTTTTAATGCAAATATGAAGAGAGGTCAAACTTTGCAGGTTCAAGTAAATATCCAGATGGCTTTGCTTATGTGTTTGGAGAGTCATGAGGGGAAACATCTGTCCTGGTTCCTGTGAGGGGTTACTGCAGTCAGAGCAGAATTTCTTGTTTTCAGGTGCTGTGCAATATAGTAGGATATAAATATTTAGAAAATATTTGGCACAACCGATTTCCAGACCAAATGCCTGACAAGGGAGCTTTTAAACTGCTGTTTAGTTATTGCTCTGTGTCTCCCCACGCCAGGTAACAGCAAAGCTGGCAGGAGATCCAGGGAGCAGAACAGGCACAAGCCCCCCAAGCAAATAAAGGTGTAACCTCCCTTCCTTGGGGGTGCACTCAGTGGTTCTGTATCTCTTAAACTTTTCCATTTTACAGAGTCCTGGGAGGGTTTGGTAAGGCAGTGAAGGAACGGAGGAACCCCATTCCTGCCTTGTCCCCAGAATTTTCGGGGGAAGCAGAGACAGGAACAGATTCCTCTCTCCCCTGTGCACTCCCAGTTCCACCATCTGAGCTGAATTTTGCTTCTAAATTCCAACCACAACAAACAGGTATAATGTGTCTGGAAGAAATTGGCAGGGAGGTGAATAACTGCTGTGGGGGCTCAGAGCACTGGAATCCTCTGATAAACAGCACCATGTTCAACACTTCAGCTGTTTTCTCAGTTCCTTTTGATAGGCAAATATATAATACACTTCATGCCTCTGCAGACACCCAAAAATGCACTGATTTTTTATTTTTTGTTGCATGCATCGGTAGGAAATTTTTGTATGATTTTTTTTTTCATACAGATCTGCAGTGAGTCATCCCCAAGCAGGTAGGCTTTCTTTTCAAATGGGAGAAAAGGTGCTTTTCCAGCATGAACAGAGATTGGATTTATAATGATGCTGAAATCCCTACTGCTGGTAGGATGCATTCCAAATCCCATTCATGCAAATCCAGATCTTCTGAATGAGAAGGAGCAAAGTCATTATGAGGAGAGTCTAAAGATGATATTGGAGAACTAAAAAAACCTGCTTTGCTGTTAATGAAAGTGGGTTATGTTTTTCAATTTTTTTTTAACATATTAGTTAAGGAGTCCCAGCTACAAAATTATCAGGTTTGGGTCTACAAAATTACCTTAGCATTGTGGAATTTCCTGGTAAAGGAATTTATTATTTTAGCAATTAATATTTTTGGAGCTATTATTTTTAAAGTTGCTTTATTCTTAAATTTCTACCACATAGTTTCTATGAGAAAACTAACAAATCCTTTAATATAAACCTGAATACAGACTTTTTACCTGGACCTCTTCTTTCTACACTGAAGATGTACAAACAAATAAAAATTAACGATTGTGGCAATCTGAAATGTAAACTATAAAAATTTTAAACATCTGCCTTCTTCTGACCATTTTGAGTGAATTCTTTTACATTCTTCTTTTCTTCCATCTTTACCATCTAAATTAGCATCCTTTTTCATTTATGGAGGAAAATAAGTATCACTTTGGTCTTTTATTACTTCATTATTCTAATTTTAATTTAACTTACCTCCCTTTTGTAGAATATGATTTTGACTGTATGTGCTAAAAATCTTAAAGAAGAAAATACCTTTCTGGAGAATGCATTTACCAGAGCTAGAAGTCAGTAATTGCTTTAAAGACTGATCCTTTAGGAGTAAATGTCAAAATCTGACTCAAGGACTGGTTTTCAACTAAGATTTTTAATCCACTGTAATGACTTCTCTTTTTTCAAAGGTATTTTTAGTAAAGCAATTTATAATAACTTGTCCAAATTCCTGAAAGCATTTTATCATTGCCCAGTTGTAATGACGGCAGACGGTTCTCTGATAGATCTTGGGATTTAATGGGTTTGTCATTAAGGTTCTCATTGGAATAATTTATCATCAACTTAATTATTTAGCATTCTTTTCTAAAAGGAGCCCACGGAACTCTAAGGGTTTCGGCAATCTGAAAATTCCATCAATCTATAAAAATCAAAGAGAGTTCCATTTGATTTCTATAATTGAGTAAAGGAGAAAAAAAAATATTTGGCCCCTGTCCTTTTATAAATACAGCCCAAACTGGAGGAGTTTTTGGGCTGCAAGCTGCCATCCTTGCATTTGTTTGGATGTGACCTATTTACAATTACTGCTGTTTCCTGGTTTCCTGTGGCCAGTGTGTTTTTAGAAAGTTTTCAATAGAACAGCAGCATTAAAAATAGAACAGAACTTTTAAAAGCTTTTAAAATCCTTTTTGGAACTCTGGCACGTCTTGCAGTTCTGTCCCAGGTGGATGCTCACAGTGGGATCCTGGCTCTGGCCCACTGTGCTTACAGTTGGTATCCCAAATTCTCTTCAGCCCTTAGGAGAGGATTTTAGTTCAAATCTCTTGCAGGTTGTCTTCTATTATTTTCCCTTCAGCTTTTTGTGTAATCAGATATTATCTACCTCTGAGAGGAAGTCACTATAAACTCCACCTGACATAAAAAGGGGTGAATGTAGACTGCTCTGTGTCTGAGCACCTAAATAATTTATTTCCCTGGGTTTTAATTCCCACTTTGGTCAGAAGATAACTGATGATTAAAATGTTATTAGTGAACTCTGACAGGTCAAACATGGCCAGTATAAAATATTTCCTGCTGGCATCTATGGGTGCTGTTCCTGTTCTGGGATTCACTGAGCTCTTCATTCTCACAAATTCATTTCCTGGCTGCTGCAGTTGCCTTGGGAAGGTCTGGGAATTGCTGTATGGACACAGCATTCCAATTCCTGCTCAGATTAGTGGCACTCACAACATTTATGGCAGGTTTTTACCATGGCCGTGTACTACTGCTCCACAAATCTGCTCTGACTGGGACAGAAAGAGCAGGGGAAAGAGAAAAGCCCTAAAAATATTTTTTTGGGTTTTGTATATAAATAATTCATGGTAAATACCTATTTAAATAATCAAGATGATTAAGAAATGTCTCTAAGTTGTTGTTTTGGTTTTTTTTTTGTGAGTGGCACATCCTTACAGTACCAGTGATGTTCTTTTTTATGGCTCTGTTTGCAATTTACAGTAACTTGGAGACTCAGGGACTGTACAGATAAACCAAGAAAGGATCATTTATTAAAGGATCATATAATTATTATTATTATCTCCAGTCAGGGTCTTACAGCTCTTACACACATGCTACTTATGTTCTTCCAGCACAGTCTGGTTTCCTCCTCAGCACTCACTGTTGCAACTCAGAACCCAGACTGAAAAGATTTCATAACTCCTAGACCTCATCTTCTGATTTAAAATATTCAGTGATCTCACAAGTTATTGAAAGGGTAACAGTGTTCACTTCTACCTTATTTTGTTTACGGGTATGGCTAAAGAAAAAAGAAATCCAGCTGCAGCAGCATGATTTCAGACCAACAGAGTTTATAAAAGCTGCTTATGTTTGCAAGGAGCAGGTTGTAACAGAACTGATTGGTTAACAGAACATTTCCTTCACATTTCAGGTTAAATGGAAAGCTTTCAAAATTCAATTATGGACTTTTTCCTTAGGTTGGCTGGCAGTTAAAGAACCTAGTAAATGCACTGTGGGAAGACCCAAATGGAGTGATTTTAACCTTGAAAAAACGTCCTCAGAATACCCTGGTTTCTGCTCCTGCCCTCCTGAAGAATGTGAGGTGGAAGCCTCTGGCACTGCAGGTAAGGTGGCTGCTGCAATGCTGCAGTGTCCTGGTAAATCCTTTATTAGGAGAAAACACTGAAATTTTACCTTCCAGAGAAAGGAATGGGAGCCTGTCCCAAACTCCTCTGGAGCAGAGAGCTGAGGTAAATAAGTGTGGCAATGATCAGATTGTTTTCTCCATGTTTTGGTGACTTTGGGAGCCAGAGGAATTCAGACAAGGAAAGAACATTTACAGATAATTTTATGAAGAACAAGGTTCAGTGGCTGCTCTGCCTGGCAGAGGCAGCAGTGTCTCCCTATTTCCATTATTTCACAGTCTGTCAACTACTTGTTTGTAATCAAGTGTGTCAGATCCATTAAATTCCAGGAGAACTCTGCTTCTCTTGCACACCTCTCATACAGTTGGAGTTTTTGGTAGCAGGGATAATAGAACCTCCGGTATTTTTTTGTGTGCTCATTCCTTGAAAGCTTGCTGATTAAAAAAAAAAAAAAAAAAAAACTAAAAAGACAACTGTGAACATCACAGCTGCTTCTTCCTACAGAAGGAAAAACTGGCTGAAACACTGAACTCAAAATGTCATTTTAAAGGAAAAGTTGGCCAGTAAGTCAGTAGCTATTGATGGTTGTCTTTAATGCCATATAACATCCTGTAAGAAGTTGATGCACCTCCATAACGTGGAAGCTTCTCAGAGCTGTTTTGTTTGCTCGGTGTGCTTCTGAATGGTGTTTAAAATAATGAAACAAAACAAACCCTTCAAGCTTATCCAGGCAGATTTCCTCCCTGCCTGACATTTTCTAAACCTTTCATTTCTCAGAGTGCCTGAATCCTGCACAGTGGCTTCCCTTCAGGAGTTTGTGTAATCCTTGCAGCCCAGGAATGCTGACAGTGGGATTTAGGGCCACCTTTCTTTCTCTGTGACTGCCCCTGTGACACCAGAGGGGATTTTTCTGTCATAATGCTGCAAGAATAACATCCTTGGCTCTGGCAAGATGCTCATGTGAACTTCAGATGGAGGCCCCAGGGGCAGCAAAATGGAAATTGCAACTGCACAGGGCTTCCAGAGAGCTCCTCTCTTTATATTTGTACATTAGAGAATCCAAATTCACGAGCAGCACTGGCTCTGGAGGCAGAGTGAGCAATGTGTGCTCCATACACTGCCTGTGTGGCACAGCATTTTCCAACAAAAATGCCAACCTTTGTGGTGGTAGCCAGAAAAGTGAAAGTGCACCAAGCTGCTTTTGTGGAATTATCAACAGTTCTGGTTTTGTGATGTACCCCTGAGGAGCAAAAGGTGCTTGAAATGTTTCCTTCCTGGGGTGTATTTCTTCAGTATCACAGGATAATGGGTGAGACATTTAAATTAAAATATAAACCACTTCGAAAAACAAACCTGCTAGTATTACATCTGAAGAATAACTTCTGTTATGAGGTGTGGAAAACCAATTTCAGACCTTTTATTCTCCCTGCCTCAGAGACAAGCTCGTGTCAGGACCTGGAGCCGTTTCAGGACGCAGGTTTTGGGTTTGCCTGTTTCCTGCAGCTCTCACCTGGAGCTGGGATTATTTATTATTGTCAGTAATGACTTGGAAGCAGGCTGATGGAATTTGAAGGTGCCACAGGAGCCTGTGCTTCCTGGACAGCTGACACAACAGCTTGCTGCTGCTGAAGCAGTGAGCTCACTTCCCTCTCCTGTTGGCTGCAGTGTCCTCTCCTTCCCTGGCTTTGGCAGTTTTCACACTTTAGAGCAGCCCCATGTGCTGAGAATTTCTGAGTTGGTTTTTTTGTTTGTGGTTCTGCAGTTTTCTGCTGGTTCAGCTGAACAGGTTTTGGGGGTAAGCAGAGAACACAGCAAGGACAGGAGGGTTTGCACCAAGACCAAAAAAAATCAAGATAGGGAACGACCAAACAGCAGCAAACTGCAGGAAAATACCTCAGTGGGAGCAGAAAGAGAAAGAAACATTCATCAAAAGTCAGACTGTCACAAAAAAGGGGTAACACATATGGCTGTGTGTATTTCCAGGTCCTGGTCCATACTTATTTCTCTGCACGTGCCATTTTCATGGTGCACCCCAAATATTTAAGTGTCCACACACGCTGCAATTTTTCCATTCTGATTTACTACTGGCTAAAAAAACCAAAAAAACCCAACCAAAACAAAAGCAAAGCATAATTAGAGAAGGGAAAAAGGAAATAGGATTTAAGAACTGGAAAACGTATTTGTTACCTCAGGTTGGTGCACAGCAGGAAGTTTTATTTAAAAGTTGTTGTGTTTTCTATTGTTGCTTAAGGCACTTATAGAGGTTATTAATATTTTTCTACAATAATTAAGTTTAAAATTATACCACATAGGTAATTTATGAATTATTGATGATACAGACTCTGTGAGGCCTTATAAAATTTATTACTTTGCCTTGTTGTAGTATTCCTTTGCTTTTGAGGGTTTCCCTTGATGCTCAATTAACAACAGCAGAGTTTTCATATGCCAGTTCGGTGCTCCATTTTCTTTCAGTGAGATTTGTGACACCATTTCCCCCTTTTGTCTCTGGCTTACATTATGTGATAGTGGAAGATTATTTGAATTTATAAACTTTCTAATTATTTCCGCACTCAGGGCAAAATGTTGTTGATTTTTTTTTTTGTAATGGCAAGTAGTGCTCTGCACACTACAACTTCATTCAAATAAAATAAAACATTTATTGTATTTTTCTTTCTTTTTATTTGGAGAACTTTTCAAATTGGAATAAACCTTTCTGTCATAACTAATTGATCCAGAACAATTACACCATTTATTTTTTAGTTTAACAGTAAGAATAGAGAACTAATACAATTTTTACCCCTTTGCAGACTGACATTCTTATGAAAAAAAGCCGTCATTTTTTGATATTTAGGACTGCTTTTACTTTTTGAACTACATAAAAAATATTTCAGTGTTTACCTCTAGAGGATAGAAAACCTTATATTTAGAAAAAGATTGGTGTTTATAGCTTTCATCCAAATTTTGAGTTGCTGGGCTTTCCTTCCACCTGTAGAAAACTGGTTGTATCTATTTAAGCATAACTTGTATAAATAAAAATAGTTTCTATTTCTTGATATCAACACAGACTGAACCTTGGTTGAAAAATATTCTTTGTTTATATCTCTGTATCCTGCACATCCTTCTAGTCCTTGCAGACCATTGACTTGAGCTTCTCTTTGACATCCGAATCAAAAAATAGTGTACAATGTCATGTAAAAGTTTAAAAAGTAAAAATCTTAAAGGATATTTATTTATTGTTTCTGTTAATTTATACTTCTTTGCTATTCACTGTAGAACATGCATTTGTATCACCATGGCTATAAAGCCAAAGGACAATGAAATCTGCTTTCTTTTAAAAATCAAGATGTTCTGTCCTTGCTAACAATAAATCTTCCACTGAAACCAACATGATCATTTCATTCAGTACAAGTATTCCAGAGTTCTGTAATTAACTTCTGTATTAATGGCATTTAATAGTGTGTCCTTTCTCCTCAGATAATTGATTTTCTGCATTGATTAAAGATCATATTTTGATTGAGTCTCAGATTTTCCCTTGAGGTGGCTTTTAAATTAATTTAATGGTCGTTTATCAGTTTCTTTCATAACTAGTCCTGAAGTCTAGAGTTTCACTAGGCACCTCTTTGGAAGAAACTTCAGAAATTCAAAAAAATGGCTAGTCCAAAAAAGAGGTCGAAATTCCTAAAATTATGCACAGAGATTTTGTCATTTCTTGCAGCACAGAAAACATTAATTTATTTTTCATGTGCCTTTTTTTGTTTTTTACAGCCTGTGATTCCAACCAGCCCCACGAGCAGCTCTACAACCCCAACGAGTACGATGGGCATGTCCTCAAAAATGGACAACTCTGCACTCCAGGATGTTTTCATTCTCTCCCCTATGTCAGGACTTTATGGCCCCAGGTATTTATGTCCTAAGGGATTTGAGATTTTGAAAAATAAAATTTTGCATTTTGATTTCATTAGATTAATACAAAAACGAAAAGGAACAGCCGCACCATCAAGCTAAGTAATTAATAAAATTAAGAGCTAAAAATACATTAAGCACCATATCATTGTTTTGAATGACTTAACTTTCACTTAGGTGAGAAAAACGTGGGTTTAGTCCTAAATCAAGAAAGTATTTAAGGAAGTCTTTAATCAATTAGTTTGATTTACTTTTATGTGTCTAATTCTATCTTATTCTTGAGCATTTCTGCAAGGGAAACCCTTGTCTGCTCATATTAAAACAATTCCTTATGTTCTCCTTCAGATCCTGGAAAAGTCCTGAAGTTTTATCTCACAATTAAAGTGGCACCTAATGATGGTTTTGTTCATTTACATTTGTTGAATGAAGTTCATTTGTTTAATGAACTTATAAAGTTCTCCCCCAGCATTTCAATTGCAAGACTTTTTATTTGTAGCGTTTGGGAGAGGCTGGAAGTTCACCTTGAATGGTTCATTTCTCCATCACCTTCTGCTTTTAGGGATGAAATTGGGATCATGTCTTGTGACGACATCAGCAAATTTGGGAAGTCTGGGATGAAAGGCTCTGAGTCTCCCAACTATTTCCTGGAGCACGAGAGTGGGAAGTTCTACACGCTGGTGGAAGGGGAAGGACACCCCGGGGGCTCTGAGTACGACAGGAGCAGAGCCACAGGCGTCAGGAGAAGGGAAAAAACCCCCACTCATGGTAGGCTGCATTTCCTCAACCTCCTCCTGGCTGGCCACATTCACAAACTGTGCTGTTCACATCCCCAAAATCTGTCATTCCTTGTGACCTGTTGGCTCTGAACAATACAAACAAGTTTACATGAAGGAATAATTAGAAAAATTACACACTCACATTCCTGGCCAGGAGTAAGTTATTTATAGAGTTATTTCACAGTTCATACTGGAGCGTTGAATGATAATTAAATTCATATTATTTGGATCAACCAGCATCTTGATTTACTCAATTTCCCCTCCCAAACTCCTGGAGATTATTCCACTTGCAATGTTCTGGGCTGTTAAACTTCAGTGCAGGGCCTGCCTTGTGGTATGAAAGTGTCTGTAAGATGGAAAGCCCTCCAAAATTCAGCACTGCATTCCTTGCATGAGGATTTCCTACAGTGCACGCATTAGTGCTGGAACTGTATGTCAAAATCTTGGGATGAGGATTGCTTAAATATATGAAATGCTATTAAGACAATAATTAACTCTGGTTTTAATAGACAAGTTGTGTGTATTTTTTTCTATAGAAAAAATACTGTGTGTATATAAATCCCTATCACACCTGCTTGTATATGAGTATATAGATCCATATAAAAGGTGGTGTTGAAAATTAACTGCTAATTTTTTTTGCTTCTCTGTTTCAATTGAATTGCTTGGTGTTTAATGAACTTGAGAAAAATACTGCTGAAATACAGCAGTGTATGATCCATGTCTTTTCAGTGGCTTTACTTTCAAGGCAGTGGGGCAGTTTTCTAAAGCTTACAGATTTCAGATAGCAGATTTCTTTTGAAACCTGGAATTATGTCTGATTTTGAAAATGGCATTATTTCTGAGCCTCAGAGGAAGCAATGACCATGGTGTTCTCTATGGGTAATTGCTATATTTTAAAATATATATATTTATTTTTATATGGCAAGCCATCAATAAGTACTTTATGCACCTACTCTGAGACCTTTTTTCCTCTCATTTTCTTAAAAAGCCCCAACAACTTTTTAAGTTTTTCTCTTTGAAATTTAGGAAAGGGAAAAGCTTTCAGAAGCTCAGAACAGTAAAGGAAAATGTGTCAGTGAAGAGCACAGGTACTAAAATCCAGCTGCAGTTCAGTGGAGAGACTCCCAAGAGTGGTTCTGGTGGGAGATCCAACAGCAGCTGAAAGGGAGAACAGTGGGGGGAAAAAAGAAAATTTTAAAGCACTGCAGTCACTGATTCTGCTGCTGCTTAGTCTGCTGTGGGGTTTGCTAGCAGAGATGTTCTTTAATGCAGTTTCTCTGCCTCCTGCTCTCAGTATTTATCTTGTGTTTATCTGTTACACAGAACTTCCCTCCTGCTGTTGGAATTTGCTGATTGCAGCTGGATTTCTGGTAAAAATGGATTTGATGGTGTGTATATGCACACAGAACCTTTTCAGAGTAGGAAGTGTTAATAAATCTCTGTTATAGATAGGATATTTTTAGTAACTGCTTGGTGTTTGAAAGAGCTGTGATGCTGAAGAATAGGATTCCATCTTAGGGCCAGAAATGTTCACTCTTTATCTCCTTGTGAAGTGACATCATTTTAAAACAAAATTAGAATGAAAGATAAAGAGAAATCTTAACTGTGATTAAAATTGGAGCCAGATGGGTGTATTTGGCTTGCTTTCATAAATTCTTGCTGCATGGTGATTTAAAATATTGGGTTCTCTGCCCAATCTCAGGAGTATACAAGTTTGTTTTTTTTTGGTTTTTTTTTTTGTTTTGTTTTTTTTTGGTCTATGATGGACAATTCTGATAGAAATCCAGAAGGAATTGGGTTTTAAAGTCTCTGAAATACACCTTTCTCTCAAAAATGACTGCTAAACCAGAATTTTTTTTTAAACTACAGATTTAATTAATCCATTGATTAACAGACATGCAAATGATGTTCCACTGTAGGGGAATGTTTTGTACTTTCTGACTGAGAGGTGATATCAATCAAAGTGACAATGTGTCTTTCAGTAAAAAGACAGGATTTATGGCAGCTCCAATAAACTGGTGCTGGAACCACAGAGCCATGGGCAAAGAAGTGAAAATAAAACTTTTGAAGCCTTTCATGGCCAAGCAGCCACTTTCATTATTTCGTGGGTTGACACAAACTATTGCTCCAAAATCCAGCTTCAGTCTTGCCAGGATTCCAAACATTATTAGAAATAATTCTCATGTGCAGCTGGCAGGTGGATGGATACTCAGACAGGTGATGGGTATTGATAGTACATGCAAAATCCAAGAAGGTAAATAAAAAATCCATTTTTTCAATGTATTTGTGAAAATTAAGCATGTTTTTAACATTGCAGGGCATTTTTTGTTTTACTTAACATTATACTCTGTTCTTTTTCTGACTCTAAAATGATCTAAAGAGATCTTGTGGCAATGCATATCAAACCTCTTCCATTTATGTGTTAGAGGCAAAAACATCATAAATAATTATTTTCTTTCTTTCAATTTATTCTGGTATTCTTGTATACAATTTTTTGCTCCTTAGAAAAATATCCAAGCTGCAATGTCAAGATAATTTATGGGTTGCTTTTTATTGGGAAAGGACTTGGAAGCGAAATAAGCAGTTTACAAAATCACTCGTTCATTTTCCTTGTGTGATTCCTGTCCTAAATTTCTATTTTTGATGTCTGTTGTGCTGTGGCATCTGTAGTTGTTATAAATCATTTCAGAGCTTCAGACCTTTCCCTTTTTTTACAGAAAAAACTGCTCAGTTTGGTTATGTTGATCTTCACTTCTTATGTGCCTATTTTCTTTCTTTTTAAATTTATGTATTTTTCAAATTTATAATCTTGTTTCTCTATCTTTTTATATTAGTGATTATTATTTATTGAGGTCTTTTTCTTAATTGATATTGTTCTTCTAAGGATTAGAAGTTGAATCCTACATTTGTAGTTAAAGGTGGTCTCAGCTGAGAGGCAGACAATGAAAATATGGGTTTTTTTCCCATAGAATTATTTATGCACTAAATGTCATGGTGTGCACAAAAGTGAAATTTGGGAAATTAAATTCCTTTAAATGAGATCCCCTCATTTCTCACCCTGTGGTTTCCCAGGTCAGGGGAGTTTTACCTTTCCCTGACAGACCTGTGGTGTTGTATCTGTATTACCTATACAGCATTTTCCATCCACTTAAAACCTGTTTCTCTATTCCCAACACCTGTTTAATGAGTACAAGTCTTTACAGAGCACAGTTTTCAGATAAATTTGTAATCTGTTTAACATCTACAAGGAATTTCACCAAAGTTGGTGGCGCTTCCCTTGAGGTCAGGGTGATGAAGAGGAGGCTCTGGGATATTTCACTGATCCTGAAGGTCACAGCTCTGATAATGGGCTGGAATTTATAGACACCTGGAATTTATAGACATTACTGACTCTACAGCCCTCCAGTCCTAGGCTTCAAAATTATATTGGTTTTCCTTGCCTTGTTTCCAGGAGATTTGAGGCCAGTTTCGATGCCTACTGAGTACAGCTGGATAGGGGAGTCCAAGGAACAGAACATGTACAAGAGGGGAAGCAGAGGTGAGTATTTCTTTTTCTCTGATGTTCTCCAAGATATATGCTGCTTAAGGATCATCACATTAAAAAATAAAAACTTTCTGTTTTTTCTTTCTTTTTTTAAGATTTTTTTTTGAGTGTCACATAGGATATAAAAGAGTCTGTTTAGTGTCTGTGCTTTTCTGTTTCTATTTCTGAAAATTGAAAATTTGTACTAGTAGGAGGAATTTAATCCTAGTATAAAGAAACATAAACATCAAGGGCAAAAGAACTTTGAAGACTCAGATATGCATTAAAAGCAATCAGATTTAAATCTGCACAGCTCAAGAAAACAGTAAGGGATGTTACAGATGTATGTTAGCATCCTTTGAGAACATTTTGATCAGTATGAATTAAAATTTGGAACAGGAATCAGCAATTGTACTACCAGTGTTCAGACCAGCAGTTCTAATCACATAAAGTTCCATTGATCCCAGTGGGATTTATGAACTTTGCAAGAAAGAAAAGTGATTGCACATTTTCTTTCTTCCTTTATTTCCTCTGGCAAAAAGAAATAGTATCATTCGAAAGAATATTCTTCAAATATACAACCATATATATTGTGGTACTAGTTGTTGAACATTCTTAAATACTACTTTTTGGAATCTTTTAGGAATGGTCTGGATGCTGAGAGGAGTTCAACTTGAGTCCTAAAAATGTGACAAAAAATGAATTATCTTCTTGAAGTTCAATACAGGATTTTAAACTACCTTTTTCAGTAAACTTCCATTCCAAGAGAAAATAAATTTCACTTAAGGCACAAGCATTTTCTGATTCATTCCAAAACTGTTGATGTATGTTTAGCTCATATTTCACTGTTACAGACACAGGCAGACTTGTTGCTTGGCCAGCTCCCATTTTGAAACTGTGCCCAAGTGTGCTGCACATCTCCTTAAAATCATTATTCCAGCTTGTCAAATTCCTTGAAATTACAATCCTGCTGTCTGGAATGGTCCCAGAGATGCTCCCTGCATGATACAGCCCTGTAATATTTTCTGTGTCTGCTCCCTTTCCCACCCATGATGTCAGTAAATGTGGAGCAGAGTCCAGGGAATTCCCTGGACATTAAACTGGAAAAAGTCACTCCACTTTTTCCAGTTTAACAGGACCAAGTGATGGTGTCCAGCCAGCCAAAATAGTTCTATGCTTGTCTCCTCTTCCTAATATTTCTCCCTGCCTTTCTTCTCCTCCAACCACTGACTCTGAGAATTCTCTGCTGCGGTACCTGAGCGACGACAAGATCCTGGTGATCCAGGAGGAGCCTCTGGCGCAGAAGGACAACAAAAGGGACACGGGCAGGAGGTCCAGGAAGAAGGGCAGAGGCGCAGGGAACCCCAGCTACCCCCTCAGCCCCTCGGCGCTGGCGCCCAGCGTGAGCGCCAGGCTGGAGCCGGCGCAGCAGGACGTGCTCGGCTTCCCGCTGGCGGAGAGCAACACCGTGCCCCTGTACCATGTGAGTGTCCCCAAAACGTGCCATGTGAGTGTCCCCAGACTGCTCCATGTGAGTGTGAGTGTCCCCAAAATGTGCCATGTGAGTGTCCCCAAAATGTGCCATGTGAGTGCCACCAAACTGCTCCATGTGAGTGCCACTGTGAGAAACACGGTTCACAGTTTTGGGAGAATTAAAAGGTTTAATAAAAAGACAATAAGAGACATACATAAAGCAAAGGGTTAAAATGGCCGGGTGCTTGGCATGCTGCCAAGAGCGCTTCAGGAACACCCCTTTATAAACATTTTACAATCTATTTATTTGTTACATATTTATAGACTTTCATGCATAATCAACTGTTTCTGGGAACTGTTTAGCATGGCTACTCCTTGGGTCTGCCTTTTTAGAGCATGTGTGTTTCTTGGCTTGTGGTTTTATTTTTCTCTTTATCGTTTTTAGCTTGGTTGGTGGTCCAGGCGTTTTGCAGTCGGTTGAGTGTTGATAATTGTTGCGTCAGCAGCAAAGTTTTTATCACTTGTTCACAGGCTGTTATTTTGACTAGGCAGGTAGTTTAAGCATACTATCTCTAAAAAACTTATGTCTAACTTTTACTATTAACAAAGACTATATC
>JANRGV010000023.1:15449427-15460895 GCA_024734035.1 Alethe castanea
AGTTTAAGCATACTATCTCTAAAAAACTTATGTCTAACTTTTACTATTAACAAAGACTATATCCATATAAAAATGCTGTTATAACATTATACATACAGCATTTATCCCGATACTTGCAAAGAGCCGACAACATGTCATGCATTTATAACACCACCAAACTGCTCCTGGGGGACTGGCCAGGAATTCAGGTGCTCTCATAGGATTGATCCAGGAATTCAAATGTTCCTCTGTAAGACTGATCCAGGAATTCAGGTGTTTTCCTGTAGGGTTGATCCAGGAATTCAGGTGTTCTCTTAGGATTGACCCAGGAATTCAGGTGTGCTCTTGTAGGATTGGTCCAGGAATTCAAATGTTCTCCTTTAGGACTGATCCAAGCACTCAAATGTTCTCCATTAGGATTGATCCAGGCACTCAAATGTTGTCTTTTAGGATTGATCCAGGAATTCAAATGTTCCTCTGTAGGATTGATCCAGGTATTCAAATGTTCTCCTCTTAAGAGTGACCCAGGTATTTGAATGTTCTCCTTTAGGTTTGATCCAGAGGTTCAGATGTTCTCCAGTAGGATTGGTCCAGGAATTCAAATGTTCTCCTCTTAGGATTGATCCAGGCATGAAGGCAGTGTTCTAGTTCATGTTTTCATGCTGTATTTCATAGTCTGAGAAAGGCTGCTCAGTGATGGTGTCATGACAAATTCCTTGGCAGAGTCACTTTTTCAATGTCAGTATCATGACAGCTTTCTCATAAAAGTCAGGACAGAACAGCAAAACACAAGGCAAGAATCATTTGCTGTCAGATGCTTTAATAAAATCCTGTTCTTAATTCCTCAGTCTCACTGAGTTTAGTTTAATTAGACTTTATTATCTTTGGGGATCCTGCACTCAGCCTGTGATAATGATTTATTATACATTAATTTATAAGGTTTTGTATTTCCACTTTGATTATTGTGTCTTGTAAAAACAGATGACTTTAATGGAGTTACTGTTTATTTAAATTTATTTATTTAAATTGTGGATTTAAATCTCTCTGGCAGAGATTATCAGTATCACAAAGTCAAAGCAAAGGATTTCTAACCTGGAGAGAAAATCAGCAGGCAATGTATTAGCATGAATGAGAAAATTGTTACACAACCCTGCAACAAGCTCCAACAATATTTCATAAGTTGGTAGATGAATCAGCTGGTTTCAGTCAGTTTTTGGAATTCTGTTGGTGATCTGCTGGCTCACCTGAGTTCTGAAGAGATGGAAATGGGTCATTTAGGGTGTGATGAAAATTCCACCCTTGATTTCAGGACTGAAGTTGTATTTTCTCGCATGATTTCCACACCACCGTGCAATTAATTGATGTGATAAATTAGCAGTATGTTATTGCATGATGATAAATTAAATATTTAAAAATACCCAAATGACACAAAATGTCAGCTCTAAAGGAAAAGCAGGAAACTGGAAAACAGGAGTTTTCCTGGAAGACAACATGGGGTGGTTTGTCCACCCTAAAAGTCAGAGCAGTCCCTGTTTACAAACTCAGCTTCATGTGCAGTGACTGCAGAGGAGGGCACAGGTAAAATGATTATTCATGGACTGACAGAGCAGTATTAATTCTTTTATCACCACAAATTCTTGGAGCAGCATTAAAAGAGACCTTCAGGAGATAATCACAGGAATCAGAATATCTGAGGCACTTTGTCAACTGCCTTATAAATATACAAGAGGAACTGAGTCGACAAATACACAGAGTTGCTGACACAGATTTTGTGGGTTCTTGCCAGCACAGAATCATTCACATTAACGTCTTTCCACTTGGAATGCTGAAAGAATTCTGAAAAGCCAAGCAAAAGAAATGGGCATATTTATCTTGAAAGAGAGCTACCCAGAACAAAAATGTGAAATATCAAAGAACATTTCATGGCAGCTTGATAGCAAAAAGGAAAAGTAACAGAGAGTTGTTGTGTTCTTGGATATAAATTCTAGTTTTAAGTAGGTCAGCTCATTTCCTTAATATCTAAAGGTGTTACCAGGATTTTCATAAGCATGTTGATATACAAACCTTTTCTGGATAATGAGACTAAATCATCTTAAAACAACTTTTGCTACATTTGTATTAGAAAAGTTGACAAAACTGGTTTAGCTTTATCTCCTTACTTTTGCTCTGTGTTTTACAATGGAAGGCAAAAGTGCAGAACTCTTGGAATCACATTTCCATGAAATCCTCTCCTCTTAACACATGCCCAGCACAACTTTAGGATACAGATCAAAATTTCAGCCTGGATAAGTGCTGTGGGAATCAGAGATGATAAATAGGATTTTCATCATCTTTAGTGAAGGGAAGGTGATAATGTTTTGTAATCAAACAAGGATGGCTTGATGGAAGGAGGAATTGAGCATCACTTAGCCATTGCTTAATTTTCTAAGCCCCTCCATAAATATGTAACCAAAAATTACAAAAAGCCACTTACTTAAGAGTCGTTTAAATTACCAGACGTAAGATTTGCAAAATTGGTAATTGCAGAGATTCACCACTAGATTAATGCTTTGAAAGGAATGTTGATTTGGAACCTAAAATTAAACAATTAGCCTGATTTCGTAAGTTGCTGGGAGGATGCAGAGTTCCTATATAAAATGGATATTTAGGTAATGCAATATTGGCAGCATGCCCAGGATATAAAATGATGCATGAAGCCATGTTGCAGTAAAATATTCCTGTCAAGAAACACTGCCCCCTTCCAGGATATATTTATAACTCTAATTTAATTGATATGCAATGTCACAGAACCTAAGCAAGAGTCAATTACAATTAGCAAGGCTGTTCTAAATAATTATTAATTAATAGAGTATCTCTTGGAACATGACTTTGTATGTTTACTAATGCTTCACTTCTGAAGTGACATCATTTACCAGGTTGAGCTTAAATATGGGCTTACAAGGGTAGAGTTAAACATAAACATGCTTTTATTTTGTATTACCAGAGCTCATTCTGCAGAAAATTAACTTATCACGCAGGACTCCAGCTCAGTAGACCAGATGTACCTGGGAAATTTTTCATTTTGCATTTCGTACCATAAAGCAAAACACAAAAAATCTTGAAAAATCTTCAGGATTTTACAAAAAGTTATAGAAAACTGTGCCTATCCTGCTGCTCAGCTCCATTTTGCCCTGTGGCAATCACCTTCCATCTTAAAAGAGAAAATTGAAGTTCTCATTCCAGATTCAGTCTGGAAATTCACACAGTGTTCAACTCTGTGGTTTTATTGCCTCAAACTTGCACAACTTTCTGAAGCTCTGAAATTCAATTTGCTGGTTACCACATTAAATTCTCCAATTGGATAATGATCTCTCATCTGGTTTTACTTGGTGATAAATGTTCTGGGCCTATTATCTACAGAGTAATTTGATATTTTGCTTTGTAGTATGATATATTTAAAAAACTGGGGAATAGATTGGAACTTCTATTTTTTATTTTTTTTGTGAATTAGAATTCAGTGCATTGAAAAGACTTAATTTTTAATGAGTTTTAAGATCAATTCTTTTCATTTCAATGTTCCCTTCACAGTAAAACAGAAATAATGGCTGCTTTAGGGTATTCACTGAGAGTGCCAGAGCAGGAGTCACTTTTTATTTTAAAGATAATTTGAAGCACGATGGTGTTTCAGGGTTAGTCATTGTTACACAGCACTTGCTTAACTCGCTTTTAATTCTCTTCTTGCTGATCCCAGGAAGTTGGTAACACATCCCTGTGGCACAGGGTGATGGAAATGCTCTGTAGCTGTTCCTGGGGCTGCAGAGGCAGCTTGACAAACGATAGAAAGTTTAATGGAACATGCTGAGAATTAAAACCTGTGCAAAACCAATGTAAAGCTGGGTGTTGTGTAATGGGTGCACGCTGGGATGTGCCAGATGTTCCAGATGCTTTTTTTGGGATGACAGGCAGTCTGAGTGCTGCTCTGATAAGTAGAATAATTAAGATAGTCTGGGAGAATCACACGTGTTCAGCTCCACTGACTGGAGGAGGAGCCTTTCATTGCCAATTTTGCAGGAAAAGTGCTCATGTTTTATTTATTCCTTCCTGCTCTTGCAGAAAGAAACAAAACTGTGCTGTCAGGGATGAGCATTACTTTCTTCAGGGTTTTATTTCCTTTCTGAATTGCTGAATATATTCTGTCTTTGCTTTTTATTTAAGTATCTGTAACATGGGAAACCTGCTTTCCCTGCCTTGCAGTAATGCTGGAAATCACTCTGAGGATGATTGTGTGGGTTCTGGCTGATCAGAGAAGCCAGGATAAGTATTTCTGGCTTCTGTAGCTTCAAAATATTGTACTGATTGTAGAACAATATTATTTTTCATTGGGACTGGGCACATGAAGGCTTGAAGTAGCAATGTTTAATGTATTTCTTTAGAGTTCTGTCCAGACCTGACTCTCTAAACTACACTCTTCATTCATCTATAAACAGCTCAAAGGGGAAACAAGTATTTTTAAAAGGTGCTTTACAATACAAGGAAAAATAAAGGGGAATAAAATGTTAAGAAAGGTTCTTTTTAACAATAATGTCATCAGTCTTTAGGTTTCCTCATTCATTCAGTAATCAAGAACTTCATAACTGACCTGGATCCTGGGGAAAAAAAAAAGAAAAAGAGACTAAACCAGTGTTAACCCAGAGCTCAGGTTGTCCTTGATTTCTGGAAGAACCAGCCCCTTGCAGAAGCTCAGGAGAGGGGCTGGGATTTTGTCTGGAACAGCCTGGTTGGGATGGATGTGTTTGCAAACTCAGCCCCAAGACAGGCTGCTCATTCCTGCTGCTTCCAAAAGTGCAGGCTGCCTGCTTGGCCTAGAATTCCTGGTATTTGTAGTTCTAGCAGGACACCCTGCACAAAGCAAATATGAGGCTGCCTTTATCCAAACATATGCAGCGTTTTCAGAAGTAATTTTGCTCTATTAGAGCATATTTAAATGATGGTATTCTGCAGTCTTCAAACAAACCACTACAAACTACCAATGCAAGTCAGCAAATGAAGCATTCATTAACCTGCTGTGACTTGATGGGGAAATTGCCATTTGTAAAACATTCTGGAGTCCTCTGACTCCACAGAACCACAACACAACTGAGTTGTACTGCATTCCATTATTTTAGCAAATGAAATTATGCCTTGTTTTTATTGTTTTGGCAGGCTACAAAAAAAACCAGTTTAGTTTATATATATAGTCTACAGCTAAATTTAACAGCCATTTGCTAATAAATATTAGTTACAACTGATATTATTGCTATGCTAATTGCAATATTTATCCTCCAGAAGATGCATCAAATAGAAATCTCTCCCTTATCACACAAATACCAAGTCCTGCTGCTGAAAGGGTCAATGTGAAGGAATCCAGTTGAAACATTTTGGGGACTCCTCTGACTTTTCTCTCTACTTAGTGGCTCAGCCTTGCCCTGTTCCCCTTTTCCAGAAGGATTTTGGGGGGCAGGAGCATTTTGTGGCCACAGGTAACCTGTTCCCGTGGGAATGGGGAAAGGGAGGAAAAGGAAGGGGAAGGAATTTTTTTTTTCCTGACCTCTCCCTTGTCTGCCCCCCTGTTCCCCACCGTGTGCTGCCAGTGCTCATCATCCCCCCATCATTCCAAATTCCAGTGCATCCCTTCCCTCTGCCTTCAGTTCATTTCCCCACCTGCCCTCTTGTTTTATTTCAGCACAAATTTGAGCACCTCAAGCTGTACAGGAATGTAGATTACACTGGGTGATTTCCTGTCTCTGTTATCTCTCCCCTCAACGAGGGTGGGTGGAAGGAAAACCTCAAAGGCCACTTTTATTTTTAGCTCAGCCTGATAATTTTGAAAGCAGATTCACTGTGTGAAAGCATCAGCTCTCTGAGGTAGAGAGATAAGTAAAGCCCCCTGTAACAAGGCCACTGTTGAACAAACATGATACAGAGAAATCTTCAGGGTAATAAATATATGAGTTAAAGAAGCAGAAGAAGAAATATTTTTTCCTTCTTTTATTTTTATTTATAATAATTCAGTATCTGAGTGCAGAAGAGTGGAAGAAAAATATGATAAAGAAGCTTTTGAATCTTTGCACCTGAATAAATGATATATATAGATGGAACAAATACATTGAATTTGGCCACTGAGATTAGTAACACACATTATGAAACCATTCTAATCCCATACCAACTTTTCCTGTCTCTTGCTTTAGGAAACAAGTAAATCATGAGTGTTGAATATTTCCACAAATCTCTGCAGCTCAGGGTTCTTCTGTTCTTGGAGCTTTATCTGATTTCTTTACTTAGAAGAAATTCTGATTCAAAGGAACAATTTTTTTGTTAGAAGTTATTTATAGAAGTTTCAGGTCAATGGGACTTTCTACAGAGTTTCCTTTGGGAGAGGAGCCTCAGATCTGCTGGTGGGACCAGAGAGGGTTTTTGTGCTTTCATCTCCACTCGTGCAGATCCGTGGGAATCCCTAGAGCCCCAGAAATGTGGAGCTGACTGAAGAGGCAGATAGGTGCCAGTGACCTGAATTTCACAGAATTTGTGCTTTATAGCCTCTGACAGCATGACAAGACTCGTGCCTCCTGAGCCTCCCACATGTCTGCTACTCATGAAAGTGGCCTTGTAGTAAGATGAAGTAAAGTTTTAGTTTGGGAACTGGGAAAAAGCATTTTTTTTTTTCAAATGTCACGAACTGGTAAGAAGTAACTGCTCAAAAAAAAGTTATATATAACTTACATATATATAAGATGGCTGAAAATGCAGGTAGGAGCCTTCCACGTGTAAGGCATTGTCAGCATTTTATCTGCACATAATTACAATTACACAAGGAAATTAATTTTAGCTATAGGTAGACATTTCTAGAAATGCCAGAGTGTGGGTGTTTCCATCTATAGTATCAGAAATTCTTTATAAAGGTTGGCATTTCAAGCTGGCAACAAGATTGTTCTCCCAAGAGAGCTTCTTTGGGGAGAAAATTAGTCAAATAAAAGACGATAAATAAGTGACAAAGGTTTGTAATAATCCTGAGTGTCCACACTTAACTACTGATAATAATCTCTGTGTTAGTGAAGAGCTGGTCAGGAGCTGAGATTTTTTTCTTCTAATAAATTAATTATTGACAAAAACTTTAAAAGGCATAATTATGGTTTTTATGTTTCAAGTATTAATATCAACAATTTTTTCTCCCTGTGTATTTATATAGATATTCTTCTTTGCTCTTTTCTAAATTACAGCGACCAATAATCAGTTACAATAATCTATGTGTTGTTCAATGGTTAAATCATCTTTTTCTTTTTTCACACTGTTATAATAAGAGTCTTTTTAAATTTCCCTGCTACAGACTGTGCTTCACTTAATGAGATTACATTATTCACTATCTTTGGAAATTAATGCTTGGTAATGCAGAAAAATTTGTGGTGTTGAAAGACTGACCTCTAGAAAAATGTGTTTTATTATCAGAAGCAAATTTCTCTCTAGTAAGTCTTTTTGCAGCCAAATATATGCAAGTTCCCATCACACTAATAATTGTTTATGAATATATCTTATCAAAAGAAGTCTGGAAGCCACAATCCAAGGTGACCACGTGTGACAGGGGTGGCTTTTGGGCATTTCCTTGGAAGAAAATAAACAACTGAGTTCTTATAGCAGTGCAAATTTGTAATTCAGGTGCTGGAAAGAGCAGCCAGAGCAGGGTGAGGGAGTTTTATTTCAGCTTTGTCAGGGAAGGGAGCATGGGCTGGCTCCCATTTGGGAGAGAGGGAATAATCCCTGATTTGGAAACACTTCGCTTTTAATTCAGGAGCATTTTTGGAAAAGGAAATTAAGAAATAGACTGAATTAGTAGTGGCACTTTTAGTTGCTAAAATTAGAAACCCTGGAAGTCAGAGGGATAAGAGAAGGAAAGCTCTGAGCCTTCTGGTAGGGATAAATTCTATTTTTATAACAGTAGCAAGGGTAGTGCTGCTGTCAGAGTTCTTTTTGCTCGCTTGGCCACACAAGATTTTCCTGGGCTGTCCCCAGGATTTCCAGGGATGCTCAGACTGGTTCATTTGTATTTAGCAGTGCATTTTCAGCACCAAAACAACACCTCTCAAGCAGATATTTTGCTTTAGCTGTGTGCTGTTAACTCTTCCAGTCTCCTTTGAGAAAATGTGAGTATTTCTACAGGGTATTTTCAATTTTTTTAAAGTTCTCTAGGCTACATTTCAGCATCCTCTGAGGAGAATTGAGGCATTTATGGCTCTCAGGAAAGCCTGTTAGGGTTTTTTGTACTCAATCACTCAGTGGGGAGCTCCTGCCTTTGCCTGGTTTCAAGAAGGAATGTCAGAGAACTCCCTGCTTTTAGTGTAAATAATTTCATTATTTCTCATCAGATAAGTAAGACCTTTTATTTGAGAGGGATCATCTTTGCTGCTGACACTTGCTGGAATATTTTAGCTGATAAAAGCTGATAACTGGTTCTGTACTGGGTTGCCCATGGGCAAGGGAGATTTCTTGCAGGAGGAGGTGGCAAAATGTGTTTTGTGGGTTTTCAAGCTGCCATAGAAACTCTGCTGCAGAAATGTACCCGTGCTGCCACACAGCAAACATCCTGTCCCTCTGTTGCTGTCCCTGATTCAATATTATCTGTGGTCAAACATCTGCTGCAAGCCTCAAGCAGTGGCATTAAAACACAAACATTGCTCTTACTGCAGTTATCAGTTTCCTATTTGCTTTATCCAGAAAGTCAAAGATTTCACAAGTACAGATTTCTGCATTTATAGACAAATGTATGTGGATTTTACAACCTGTTTGGGGGGTGATTTTTGTAGTTTCATTTTTTGTAAATTTCAATTTTTAGCTGTGGCAAAAATCCTCCATCATAAAACTTGCTTTAAAGTAACTTAAACTGCCTGAATATTTTATTTTTAACCCCGAATCAGCTGCTACTTACTCTACCAAGACAGGTTCATTTCCAAACCTCAGAGGAATAACCAGTGTGATAAATCAAGTTACTTAAAGGTGTGTAAGAATGATATCAAAGCTTGTCCTTCTAAAATTCTGTATTCTATATTGTAATATTTGTTCTTTGCATCGAAACTCACCTTCAAATATTAACACTTTTTCAAACATTCAAACAAATTTTACCTCCCTTATTTTAAAGAGTTTTGATCAAAATCTGAAGTTAGTTTGTAAGGGCAGATATGAGTTGTTTTAAGCATGATCTTAATTTTTAAATAACTCTTAGCTGGAAATTGAAATAAGTTCCATTTCCTTTGCTTTAGAGTTGCAGAATGACTGTGGTTTACCTCTGTCACTTGTCTCACCGTGCTCAGAGTACCAAGGAAGCCTGGTTTTCATTCGTGCTTAATGCTCTTTATTTTTCTTCTACAGAGAGCAGGGGATACAGTCAGTGGAGATACTGAAAGGTAAATTACTTCTGTTATTGTATATTTAAATATATACACAGTTATATTTGTGAATTCAACTCCTTTCTTTACTTTTAGAAATTTCATTGCAGTATTTGAGGTATAAATTTTCAGAGTTTTGCTGATATAATTTAGCAAATGTTCATTTGCCAGCAACAAACATAAATATAACTTATAAAGGTTTAAAAAGCTCTTCAGATAACAGTTTATAAAATATTTGTACAGGGATAAAAATTATACTGCTGTGTTGCTCAATCAACTTTTTAACTTTTGAAATTCAGAATTTCAGACTCACTCTGAGGATGAAAAACATAATGTGTGTCAAATACAGTTTTCATAACCAGGAAGAATGTTTCAATGAACATCTACATCTAATTCAGTCTGTATAAAATTACTGCTTACATTTGTGATTTGTAGTAGATAGATATTAAGAATGGGGTCTTTAGTTTGGCCTTTAGGTCTGAATTGAATCAATTTATTCTAATGAAGAAAACAGTGTTTTTTTCTTTCATTTCATTGCTGAAATTCATTTCATTGTTTATCTGATGAAGTATCTTCATATTCATGTTGCATCCAAAAGTCACAGTAAAAGAATGTTTGAAGTAACAGCTACTTTATATCATCATATATTCCAATTAAGTTTAGTTGTAATCTATGATAATTATTCTTTTTTATGTTTTTTTCATCCTGTATATGGCTTAAACCTATTGAAGAAGCTGAATAATTAATTAGAGTGCTTTGACCAATCTAAAGGATTTACAACTGCTGATGATTCCCTCCAGTGCTATAAAACATCTCTGAATTACAGCTGAAAGTCTGAGGTGCAGCACTGTCAGCTGTTAACCACCTCATGCTTGATTCTTCAGGGCTGACAGCATTTTCTCCTCTTTATGTGTGTTTTAAACACCACAATGCAGGGGAAAGGTGATGTAGTTGCTGCTGTTTCCCTGGGTGTGCTTTGCATGGTTAAAATTGCATTTAACCAAGTGGAGCAGCACTGTGAGCAGAGATTAAAGTGAGGTTCAGATGAAATCCCACCTCAGCAGGCAGTTCTGTCTCTCCAGTGCCAGAGTGCATCTCCTCAGCTAAGTGTAGGGTTTGCTTTTACAGGAGGTTAAACATATTAATAGTTTAATATCAATATTTTGTTCCATTTCCCAGCATCCCTCCTGTCTGGGTTACCTGGGGGGGAAATGGGTTATTCTTGCTCTCTTTTGAAGTAACAACTTCATTTCACCTTTTGCCTTTACCTCTTACAGCTGAGTTTTGAAAACCTGTAAATCTATTTCCATCTATTCTCCCCACCCTTTTATAGGTTTTGTCCTGTCCTCCATTTATTTCTCCTTATTTCCAGCCTGGCTGTGCCCTCCCCTCCTTCCTGCCTGAATTTCTGCATCAGAAAGAAACCCCACACCCTTCCCAGAAACAGCCACTCGTCTCACCCTTTTTATTTCCTTCTCCACAGCCACATTTTCATGCAGTCACAGGGAAGAGCTGCAAAGTTTTTTTTTTTCTTCTGAGCAATTTTGTTCTTCCCAGAGCAAAGGGCACCTGATTTTTCCCAGTGGGTTGCACATGCCCTGTTTGGCAGGGACATTGCAATCCAGATGGAACATCCCTGGTGGACAGGACAGGGCATCTGCCAAGAGACACTTTCCAGGGACATAAGACTTGATGAAATTTTGGCAACATTTCACAGCAAAAGGCTATGCTTTTTATATTCTTTTATAGAAGAATCATTCTCCCACACATTTTAGATTTCAGGCCCAAAGCATGACCATACTATATCTTTTCAATATGTTGAAAATTATTTCAACAGGCAGAATTATATCGCCTTCCTAATAACCTTATTTAAAGTGATTTAAACAACTTATACCAAAATAAAAACCAATTTCCAGATATTCAGCCCGTAGAGTTTGGGGCTTTGGGGACCAGGTGACAAACTGTGGAGACAGATTGGCGTATTTGGGTGAAATACCATTATCTTCAATAACTGAAAGAGGGGGAATTTAGGTTGGATATACAGAAATTCTTCCCTGTGAGGGTGGGCAGGCCCTGGCACAGGTGCCCAGAGAAGCT
>JANRGV010000023.1:15463942-15481621 GCA_024734035.1 Alethe castanea
AAGGACTTTTTCAATACCACCACAGATGCACAACTGAGGTTGTATTTTGGCTGACAGAGGGAGTGGAAGCATTAAAAGTGATGCTTTCCATCATTTAATTCCATATGAGATTAAAAAGAACAGCCCCAAAATCTGGGGGCAGTGCCCAGAAGGATGGAACAGCATTGATGGCATTGTCAGGCAGAAATGGGGCATTAATGGCACCATCAGCAGCATTTTGGGATCTCTCCATTCCCTCCCCAAATGCCTGAAGCTGAACTTGTTTGGTTTTCATTGTTTCCTTCAGTCCATGTCACCTACAGACAGCTCAGAACATCGAAGTCCTGCCTATCAACTTTTACAAATTTAATTTCAATGTTATGTGTTCCATCCCCTCACTGCAGGCTGGAAATTTCCTTTGCCTCAGGACTATAGATGTTTCTAACCTACAATGCAGAAGTAGTTTCTGCTGGTAAATTTGATTTCTCCTAACAATGGAAATCTTCAAATGAGAAAATGCCACTTCCTGCCTCGCTGACTTAAAACAATTGTTGTTATTATGACCAACAGAATTTGGCAATATATTAAAAATGTCCACAATCCTTTTTTTCCTTTTTAATTCTTCCCCTCGATCGTTTTCCCATTTCTGCATTCTGGTTCTATTTACATGACATATACAAAAACATCCACAGTTTTAAGGGTTCTCCTTTTCCTTACTTTTGAGAGCAAGAAGGGGAATTGTGTGTTTAAGAATTTCTGTGCCAGATCAGACAAATCTGACCCTGATTCTGTGTCCTATTTCCATCATGGCCAATACTGTTTGCACTGGATGAGGAAAAGCCTCTGGTGCTGCTGCCCTGCTTTGTTCCCCAGTCTTTACAGAACTCACATTTACCAGAAATCATATTTTAGTATTTTTAGGTGTCAGTTCTTGGTATCTGTGGCATCCTGTAGCAAAATTTTATAGAATTTATGCTGCAGGATGCTGTGGTTATATAATTCATAATGTGTCTATAAGCACTATGTAATCAGTTTGTGTTTTTTTCCCTGTGGTTATTTGACATCTTTCTTCTGTCTGTCCTAGATATGCAAGTTCTGCCATTGACCATCCAGGAAACACATCCATGAGGAAGGTAATGATTTATAAATGTACTTTAAATCAGCAAAAAACTCCTCAGCTGTTCAATTCATTGCCATATTTTTAAAAGATACCTAAGATATCCCAAACCTTGACATTTGCCTATATTATGAAAGAGCTGAAAACAAAAATTCAGGAATAATTTCCATGTTGATGACACTGGCTGCTGCGACCACAGCAGGTCAGTGTGTCTGCAATACTTTTAGTTAAGTTTAGGAACTTAAAAATTCATTCCAGTTTAGGAACCTTGGTGTGTGTTCTGAAGTATGTGATGGTTTGGGGAGGAGAATCACACATCACACTGGGCTGGAACTTCTGGAGGGAGGCTTACTTCTGGAGGTAAAGAAAAGTTTTAGAACTCTTAGAGTATTTAAATAATGCTAGTACTATGATAGGGAGATTAAGGATTAAGATTTTCAAATATTTTTGTGGTACTAACTTTGAGGTGCTCCATTTTCAATGGAAAATAGCTGTAAAAAAATATTGTTTTATAATTTAGCATTTTGCAATTATTTCTTACAAAGGACAAGCAACAGAACCTTCATTTGTAGAATGTCAGTTCTTCATTCTGACTTAGCACTTTTTACACTGATTAGGTAGGACAGGGCCTGGACCAGCCTGGTCTAGGGAAGGTGTCCCTGCCCATGGCAGAGAGTGGAATGGGATGAGCTTTAAAGTCCCTCCCAACCCAAAATTTTCTGTGGCTGTGATGACTCAGTTCTAAATAATTTTCCCTAAAATCTCCTTAGGGTAAAAAAGTGGAGGTACAAGGAACCAGTTTTTCTTTTCATTCAGTTTATCTGTGACAGCACTGCACTTCTCCTACCCCTTGATTACACTGAGATCCCCTCTCCTTCATTTACCTTCATGTAGCATCCATGCAATTCCAGCCCTTTTTTTGGTTTCCACTGTGCTGGTTTTGGGTGGGGGTGGCAGGGTGTGCACTCTCTGACTCTGGCCCTGTCTGTTGTGGTTTTGATGCAAAAATTGAAACTCTGACAGCCCCAGCAAGTTCTCCATCATCTGTCTGTCTCCCACAGCAACTCTGAGTCATTTGGAGTTGTGAGTTCTGTTTCCTCACAGTGTTTGCCACCAAGTTAATTATATTATATTATAGTGCATCTTTTATCTCTGAATGTGGAGCTTGAATTTTTACGTTAGCAGTGCTAATTAACGACAGATTGCCAAGGTATTGCAAACCTTTCACTTTCTCTAGTTCCCTTGTTTTGAATACATTCTATGTGTGCATAAACAAAACAGGAAGAATAATTAACTAAGCTTTTTGGAAGAAAGATATTTTTTATTTCAGAAAGATACATTCAGCTCTGCCTTGATTTTTTTGTACTTTTTTTTCCATTATTTTAAAAACTTTTATATTAAATGATGCCTACCAGTTTCTGGTATCTCCTCCAGATGTTTCATTTATCTCGCAGTTCTTTAAATTTTTACCACATTTCATTATAGGATTTTATCCCATCACTACATTTCTCCAGCCTAAATTGTGGGGAAATGTGACAATGTGTTTTTCAGGACCACACCTGCTTTGCCCTAAAGCATTTCTCTACAAAGAGGAACACTGAGCAGATTGTTTCAGCCCCAGCCACACAACTCCAGTCCACAGGACAGATCAATATTGCTGCTGTGATTTGCAATACATCAACAAAACCCCCAGAGCTGCTGGGCACATTTGATATTTTCTCTCAGAGTTTTGCTGTTTCATTTTCTGCATTTTGCCATGTTTCCTCCAGCACAGGAGCATTAAACTTTGTCTTCTCTTGCACGAAGAGATGAAGTTAAACGGGGCAGATGTGCTGAGTTAGAGCACGCTGCACACTCACTCACTGAGCTTTGCCTGCCAGAATTCCCACATTTTGGGGAGAATTCCTATCCAGGGGGAACAGGCTGAGGTCAGGAGAGCACAGAGAGCTGGTGCCCTCCAAGTCAGGAGCTGCTGATCCCTGCAGCCCAAATTTTCTAATTTTCTAACAATTTTCTAATGCTGCCACAAAAACTAAAAGTATTTATTTTTTTTCTCCTGAGAATTATTCTGTCAACCACTCACCCAGAAAAATTGTTTCTGGTGTGGGAAGAGTGTGACTTTGACACATCATTGAGCACAGGATTTTGCATATAATGTTTGTGGTGAATATTTCTTTTTGAATGCATATTTTTATAATCATTTCGTTGATGCAACAAACTTCAAATACCAGTCAGTTTATCAGCTCACACATGGGAATTTATATCTTTAGTTTTCACAGCTATTCATGCAAAGAATCCTTGAGGGTTTCATTGCCATTGTAATTAATATTTTTTAAAGCTATTTTAATTTGCAGATTTGGCAGGGTGTGGTTTTCTTTATGATGTTGAGGAAAGTAGTGAGAGAGAAATGACAGAAGGGAGATGCTGTGATCACTGATGCTGTGATAACCCTGGAGAGGGGAGTGGATGAAAGCTCTTACATGTTACTGCTGTTACTTGCACTGGAGTTTCATAATTTATTTATTTTTTTTCCTTACAGTCATTCCATTACGCTTCCCTCAGGGTAAAAAGCAGAAAATGGTCAAAAGGTAACTCCTTTCAGTTAACATTTTGAAACTAGAAAATGAAGCTTTCTCTGATAATAAGTGATCTGTATCAAAAGTTCAACTCGATTCAAATATTTCTAAATGTGATAGTAATGAACAAAGGAAAATATCAAATTAAAATACCAAAATAAATCTTTTATAAGTATAATATTGCTTGGCTGGGTGGTGAAATTTCCTCTTCCTTAGGAAGAAGGCAAGGAGAATCTATGAGCAAATTGATGAGAACTTGCTCATAGAACACTGCAGAGCAAAAGATGGTGTTTTATGTTATCTAAATTTCTTTCCTGTTTCACAGCTGTAGGACAAATGTAATTCTTGTAGCATCATCAACTAGATTTTTTCAGAGAAAAAAAAGTCTGATATGTAAAGGAAATTTCCTACAGAGTTTTTTTTCCAGGAATGAATTATACCATATTTATTTTAAAAACTGTTTTATTAATATTTACAAGGCAACCTAAGCCTTTCAATTAGGATTCATTGAAATAACACCAAGAAAAATAAAAACACCCATATTCCTGATGCTATGCCTTTAACAGGATGCTGTAAAGTTAAAATATTGTTCAGGATAAAAATCATGTAAGCATGGGCACTGTTATGGAAGTGAACAATCTTTCTTTTTTATTGGTTATAAAAATTTGGTTTAAAAATTCCCATAATTTGACAGCGCTAAAGAGAAGAAATATGGAAAAAAGTAATGTTTGCATCTGTGTGCAGATTGTGTCACACTCTGAGCTCCTGACTGAGGCTAAATAAATACATTTTTACTTTGGAATGATGCTGTCCATCTTAATCAGAAAAAAATGCAGCCCTTGGAGGAATGAACCCTCTAGAGATTAAATAAAGCATTTTATAAACTTTTCATTTTGCATTCATGGGGAAACCAAAACTGCTGGGCACTGATTTTGAAAATGGCTCATTCTGACTCTAGAGAGGATTTGGCTGGGAGGGTTTTGACTCAGAAATGGGACATTTTTGCCCCTCTGACCCCGTGGTGTTCCCAGGGAGTTCCCTCTCCAGCGTGAGCAGGAGACGAATTTCCTGCAAGGACCTGGGGCACGGCGACTGCGAGGGCTGGCTCTGGAAGAAAAAGGATGCCAAAGGTTATTTCACCCAGAAATGGAAAAAGTACTGGTTCATTCTGAAGGATTCCTCCTTGTACTGGTACACAAACCAGAATGTAAGTACACACCATGCTTGGACAAAGCAAAAATGAAACCTTAAGCTTTATAATTCTTTTAAAATCTGTTTTTACTGTGTGCTCAGATGAACTGCTGCTTTAACTGCCAGGTCTGGGACACTCTGGCTGGAAATATTTCAGTTGAAATTCTTTTTTAATGTCCATGTTCAAGCTTAATAAAATAGCAGATGTTCATGGCAGTCTTTAAGAAATGAATATGTCTGTAGTTAATCCTTTTCCACAGATTTATTTGGACTAACACAGTGTTCACACTCAGCTCTCCCCAGTTTCACTTGTGGGAGGATGTGTGAAGTGTGACCATTTGTGTTAGTTAAGCATTCTGTGAAACAGATGTGGAAATCTGAATTTGTAAATCTCTTTGTCTAGAAGTTATTTTTATATCCGTGTTCCTCTTGCTTTTTGCTGAATTAGTCTGGAGTTTGCAGTTTCTCATGTGTAAAATGCTGCTCTTGGTGAAATTTTCCTGAAAACCAATGGGCCTATGCTGGTGCAATCTGCATAAATGTAGAGGAAATAACAGAGGGGAGAAGCCCAAAATGGTTCATTTTGTCAACCATTCTGCTGCTCTTCCATTTGTGTGCAGCATCCCAGCCTGAGCTGAACTCCTCATCCTGCTTTGGTTACTGATCTTCTACTCCACCTCTCCCCTTTCCTTCCAGAGGATGGGTTTAGCAGCATAACTGCCCTCAGTTTTTGTGGTTTTTGTAGCCCAAGGGTCCAGGCTATGGGTGATGAAGAGGTTTTTGGTGTTTGACATTTCCTGTGCCAGGTGGGAGCACTGGCTCTGTCCCCCTGACTCTCAAGCTGTGGCTCAATCCAAGCCATAATTCACTGTGCCCTGGCTAATACCTTTACACAACCTGCCTGGTGTTAATATTTCTCCCTGCTTTTCCTGCTGAATTGCTTCAAAAGAAGCAAAAAGTGACATAAAAAACCAGCTGTAAAATGTAGATTTGTGCTGGAGAACCTGAGAGCTCTCCTCTGGTTAGGTGCTATGTTTGGGGCTGAAAGGTTTCCTGTGATTTTCAGCACAAGGGGACTGGGATGGCTGTGCCTCCTTTGAGAAATTACCAGTTTAGTTACCTCACTGAGGTTATTTACATTGTGTGCTGAATTCAATCCATTTCATCATAAAAGCAGTATGTGCAAAATACATTCAGTATTTCCTTTCACTGGGTGGCTGTTCTTTGTATAAAACCCAAACAGCTGCTGCTCATTTCTCTGGGCTTTAATTCTGTGCTCTTTTTCAGCATTTTTTTTCTCATTCAATAGGATGAAAAAGCAGAAGGATTCATTAGTTTACCCGAGTTCAGGATAGACAGAGCAATTGAATGCAGACGAAAACAGTAAGTAATGTGTCAGTTATGTTTATAAAGGATTGCTCTTGGAAGTTTGCTATACATAGTACTGAACACTTGCAAAGTCCAGAGAAGGAAGTTACTGAGAAAAAAACCTGGAAATCTGTAAATATAATATCATAGATTCACTTAAGTTTTAGTATTTCTCTTTATTATAAAAGATGCAATGTAATGTAAATTCCATTTACTGGATTAAAATGAATGGAATAATTCTTTAGCCAGCTTGCCAGATAGTCCAGTTACAGCTTCAGTTAAATAAGTAAATCAAAAAGCAATGAATACTTTAGTAAAGAGATAAAACTTTCTCAGGTTCAGCAGGGCCATATTTTCCCATAGGAAACAACATAACAAATATCATAGCAGGGAATGGTAAATATAATCTTAATTTTCTCTTTATGGAGGAAGCTTTTCCTACCCAATATTATTGTGTTGCTCTCAGCTGCTAAAATATTTAAGTTCCATATGCAAAATGAATTCTACATTATTGCTTATGTGCATATTGCTACTTCTACATTCCACTCCCCTAAAAAGCATATTATAATCTTTCAACAATTAAGGAATATTTAATAACAGACACTCATTGGAAACAGTGTCAGGATTGCAATCAACAGGTTTAACAGAATAATTCCAATGCCTTGAGAGTAGCACTTTGCTGGTATCTCCTGAATTATTGGCATTTGCCTTCTGTGTGCTTTCCTACTTTTAACTAAGCATCCCAGATTTTTCCTGTGCTTTTCCAATGACTGAATGCACTTTTGGTCTGAGGAAACCAGTCCTACAACTATGAGAACAATACAATAGAAATATTGAAGATATGAATTACAATAGAGACTGCTCATCAGAAAATCAAACCTCTTCAGTTGCCTGTTCTTGTCTGGGGATATTATTACTGTGTCAGAGAAGTACAAGACAGTGCAATTTACACTTCTATTTCTCCTTTCAGCTCAGGGTATCACTATAGAAATTAAACATGAACTGAGCACTATAAATACCTCAGAGCAATGAGTAGATATTAATAATGATATTGAACAAAAATACAGGAAAAATAATACCCTTTTGTTAGAATATAAAGCACTTAACAGATTTCAGTGCATTAACCAAGATCAAACAGAAGGTCATTGTGCACAGCTAGAAATAGCTTCCAGAGCTTTCCTCAAAGCATGAGAACACAATCCCTCAGAACTCAGCTTAAAGAAGGATTTCTGTAGGCTATATGCACAGGGAAAAGTCCCATTAACTAAAACTTTGCACACGACTGAAAGCTGAGAACCTTCAGGCTTTGAATCCTTTCAAAAAGAGGCAGGTCCAGAGGTGTAAGTATAATGAAGATGTTCATAGTGTATTCCCTTTTTTCCCTGAGCTGAATTTCCATTCATGGACGACCATTTCTGTATTTCCCCCATCACAAGAACTGCACCTTACCTTAGCCACTGTTTCACCTGCAAGTGAGTGCAGTGAAATTCAGTATATCCAGCATGTGGGAATGGGAGCCCTGGCTGTGTCCAGCCCCTGTGAGCACACCTGGAGAGCACTTACCTGTCCTCTCCTGGGCTGTCCCACAAGGCCAGGAGGGAGCATCATTCCATTGCCTGACCCCACCGAAAAGCCAAAATCACAGCATCAGTTTTTCTCAGTGCAGAGCTAAGAGCATTTTGGAATTTAATTTAGATTTCTCCTCAGACCTCTGTTATTTTAGAGCTATTGATGTGAAATGTTCAAACCCTTTTGAAACTAAAGGATTTGAAGGCTCACTGGGATAATTAATGGATTTCTTTCTGTGGGATGGAGAGTTCTGCTCCTCACCTGGCTGCTCCTGATGTCCATGGCTCACAGTGATGGAATAGCCTTAAGAGAGCTTTCACAAAAATATAGATAATTGAATGCATCATTCTGTATGGGTGGATGATTTGCCTCAGTAATGCATTTAATGAAGGAGCCCTGATTATTACAGGAGCCATGGCATTGGCTCAGGCTGGGTCAGCTCTCCAGGCTGTAGCTGGAAGTGCAGTGACCTTGTCCCTGTGAAAGGAGGCTTTTTGCATTGCCACTGAAAAACTCTCCACTGCTTTTAGACAACACCTGCATCCTCCTGATTAAAAGTGATCACAGAGTATATGAGGAATTATAGTTTTTGATTTTGTATGCTGTGGCATGACACAAATATTGTGTTATTTTCAAAGATACTGATAATTATAATGCCCCATCATGGCACTGATCCCCAAGAATGAAGATTAATTGAGCCACAGGTATAATCAATCCTTATCAACTGATGCTTTGCCTGAACCTTCAACAACTTCCACCTAGTGAAAATTTTCATTGCCTAGTTAATGCAAATTTGGGTCTTAAATTTATCAAGAATATGTCACAGTGTTGGCACTTCATATTCAAAGTGTGCAGCCAGAGATCTATACAAAAGTCATTGTAGTACAGGCAGACACGAAGGTACAGCTCAAATGTTACTAAAAATGTTAATTTTATTACTTCTGAAAAGAGCTGGACAGTTTTTGCAGACAGAAAAGCCCCCTTGAGCCACTGGTGGGCTCCCACAGGGAAGAAACTTGCTGGGCCATGTTAACTAGCCAGTGGATGAAGGGATTATTCTTTAAACTGGCACTCACCACACCACATCTTGGTTATTGCAGCCAGTCTGGGGCCCTCCAAACCAAGCCAGATGTAAATATATAGAAATAATTCCTCTAAATTATTCGTATTTATACATCTCAAATTGTTCCCCTGGAGACTTCAGTTCCTAATGCTAGAAATGTATCTAAACACTTCCCTAATAATAATCTTAGTGACACTGCTGGGAGATGAAAATGGATTTATTGTCATGTTTTCCAGCCCTGTCACAGAACTGCAATACATTTAAATCACAAGTTTGCACAGAATTGGGATCTCCATTTCATAGCAATAAAGATCTTTTTTCTGCAGTCTGCAGATACAGAAAAGTGCAATACATTATTGCAGCCTTAATGTTCACTATCTCAGGAGATTATCACAATAGCAGACAGAAAGATCTTAAGGAACATTCATATAGAAACTAATTAGAGCTGTTTGCAGGGACCTGGCATGTGGAAACTCCTTTGCTAAAGCAGCCAGACCTGCAGCATTTAACTGATTCATCGTGACAAAATTCTTGCTCTTCCTGCATTTTACGACACGTTCACAAGTTCTGTAACAGCCCTGCAGACAGTGCCTGACCTGTTGCACACTCCTGATTTCACCTCTCTGTGCCTTAACTGAGGCTGGGTTCCTGTGAAATGTAAAATATTCTAATAATCACAGGATCACAGCTTCATTTGGGTTGCAAGGGACCTTAAAGATCCTCCTATTCCACCCCCTACCATGGGCAGGGACAGCTTCTACTAAAAAATGAATCCATTAATCATAGATTTTATCACATTACAGGAGCACAGTGGAGCCAAATTAAACTCTGTTTATCACACTAACTTCCACCCATTAACGCTGACTTGAAACCCCAACACTGGCGTTTGAGTGGCTGTATGTATTTAAATTTCCTGTCTAGGAAAATAATCCTATTTACAAGCAGAAACTCCATCATGTGATATTCTCTCAGGATTAGCCAAGAGGATTAGGATCTTTAGACCCACCACCTAATCCTCTCCAATCCCAGCCAATCCCACAGGAGATGGTTGGGCAAGTGGAGCAGGAGAAGGTGCAGATGTTGCAGGGAGCTCAGACCAGCAGCAGAACTATGCAGCAGTGTTTGTTCAGTCATGATTTTCTATTTGCAGCATCAAAGATGTACCACTGTAAGGAATTTCTGTTGAAAGTACAGTATTTGCTAATCTCTGTGTGATTAAAGATGTGCCATGTACTGCTCAAATTCACGTGTCTAAAGACACACAAAACTATCCCACCTTCCTTACCCACAGCTGTTTCCATAGAAGCAGCTGGAGTTGCTGGTTCTCAGCTGGCATATGGGTATTGAAAAGTTCCACATTAAAAGCAGAGGGCCAAGAATGATAAGAATTCTTGACACTAAAATCATACCATAGCAATCAGTTAAAAGAAGGCATAAATTTGATCAGAGCATACTTAAAACTGCATTTATATAATGATCAAAAGAGAGATAATTAACCAGCCTGTGCCATCTAGTGGGCACCACCAATCCCTGTGTGGGATTTCACATCACTCACTCACTGCTTTTATTTGCAAAGTACCAGTAGCCAGGGCAGTGAGGCTCTGCAGTAGAAATTATCAATGTCCAGATGCCAAAACAACACTGAAATACCTCTACAGTCTCCTTTTATGGAATTTAATATTTAATGATAACCTTCTGTGCAAAGATAACCTTACCCTTTATATCCCTAATCTCATGGAAAAAGAAACTGCACAGAAATACAACTCAGCTGTGGGAGTTTTGTTAGGAAAGCTGTTGCTGGATGCATTTTTATTAATTATAAATATTTAAAAATCACTGTGCCCAGGTGAAGCTTCTTCAGCTTTCATCTTTGAAAACTTCAGTAGGTCATAGTAATTAATAAAACACTCATTTGCATTTAAGCTATTAATAGTGGAAATGTTGCATCACAGGTTCTTCACAATTCCATGTGTAATGATTCCTAATCTAATTCTTACATCTGGTAATCACCATATAAATGTCAGTATTTTAACATAAACGTTATGAATGATAGCATGCTATTTTTTAAAACATTTGGCAGCTAATCAAACTAATAGTCTTTAATGCTGAGACCTTCTGCTTTCCTTGATAGCAAAACTCCTTTTCATTATACCCCCACAAAAAAATGGTAAAAACTGTGATTATTGTTCTTAGCAGTTTGCAATCGCTCAGCGAAGGGAGAGCTCAGGAATTAGAATACATAAAAGCATTTTATGTGAACTATAATCACCCATGCCATCTGATTATTATCTATTATTCCAGTGATTTCTAGCTCAACTTGGCAGCCCTCTGCATTTCTTTTTGTAGAACATAAAACAGTCAACTAAATACATGAGAAGAATGGGGGGATCAAACATTTATTCCTTTAGTTGATCTTTGGAATACAACTAAGATGTACTTGAATATACTCAAGAAGCCTTTCAAATTCACCCAAGAATTTTTTAGATGTAGAACATCAGTGGTTATCAAAAGGATTTATATTTTTTAAGACATTTGAAGGCTTTTGAAATTCTTGCAATGTATGAGGCTCACAAATGTAGATGAAATCAGATCATGGTGAATCCATCTCTAAATTTAGGCAGCAAAATTCAGAGTGAAGATGACCAATGCCTGTGAAACCTGTAACATGCTGAAGAATCACAGAGCAGGACAGTCTGGTGTACTTGTAGACAAATTATTTGAAAGAAAAAGTGGTTTTTATTCTTTGTGCTCTTTTTATAGTGCCTTCAAAGCATGTCACCCCAAAATAAAGAGTTTCTACTTTGCAACCGACTGCCTTGAAGAGATGAACAGGTGAGTGATGTGTCCTCTTTGTTCTGGGGTGTTCTTTATCCTGGTGCTTCAATATTTCATCTCACACAGGAATATCCTCCTGCAGCCTGATGGAATGCTGGCTCATGGTGTTCTCAGGAATTAGTCTTCCATTAACTTCAGTAAATACTTGACATTCTGTGCCTCACTTCGCTGGCTTTGCCTGCCATGACAGATCTTAGTTCTGCCAAGGGAAGTTACTTGTGTTGGTCTCATCTATGTTAATTAGAATTTTTTCTTTTGTTGATGGGCTAAAGGGTCATCACCCTTGTGATGTTTTGTAGGTAAAGGCTGGAAGTCTTAGTGGGATCAGTGTTTCTGGTATATAAACAGGACACTCACACCAAAGTTTGTATGAGTGTACCAGGTGGTGAGGTGTGTGTGTGCGCCTATATATGCATTTATTAATCTGTTAATTTATTTAGCATGATGCTTCTTTGTTTTTCTAGGTCAGTAACAAGCATGTGAGTGATTCTCTCTCCTAATTCATGTGTTTGTTTAGTTTCCATATTTATTTTCCTTGTCAGTAATTTTAACTGTTATTCCCTGTTGTTTGCATATGGTGTAAATCAATGTTAGTGTAGCTGTAATCTGTGGCCTTTTGAGCTGTATGAGTTAAGCTGTTCATTTTCTGTTCCAGTCAAAGTGATTTTTAGCTTGAAACCATTCTGCTGCAATAATCACACCAAATTTGGGTGAACAGTGGCCTTGTCTCACTCTGTCACTTAAAAATCTGTCTACAGAGCTGACTGGTTTTATGCTTTCTTGGTTTATTTAAAATATGTTGCTCTTGGGGTGCAGAACCTCATTAGCAGAATATCTGGGGACTGGCAAATGCAGAATTTCTCTCCCTTTTTGGAGTAACAGCACAATAAATGGCAGAGCAGCAGCTCTGGAGCCCTGGTGTGTTGTTGTGGGTGATAAGCTGATATCCTGGTGTCCCTCCTGGCTCAGCCTCTGCTCCAAACATTCCATTATGAGCAGGAAATATTGACTTTATAGGAATTTATGATACCTTTTGCCACTGGGATTGGCTCAGGTGGTCACAGCAGGTGCTGGTAATGCCAGGGCTGTGTGGGTTGTTCACTTTAGAGCTGGACTCAGTGATCTTAGGAGTCCCTTCCAAGTTAAATATTCTGTGAAATGTATTATTTATTTATTTAGAGTCCTTGGTACCTCTCCCCTCTCAGGATGAGTAGTGCTGTGTCTCCACAAGTTTTGATTCTTTGCTGAACCCTTAATTATTTTTTCTATGTATTCCCAATATCCTGTGAGTGTTGTCTCCTCTCCCTTCCCTTGCTGTCACAAGGCTCAGCCTTTCCCCCATTCCCACCAGTATTTTCACCATTCCCACCAGTATTTTCACCATTCCCACCAGTATTTCCCTATTCCCACCAGTATTTCCCTTATTCCCACCAATATTTCCCCCAATTCCAGCCAATATTTCCCCCAATTCCTTGCAATATTTCCCCCAATTCCAGCCAATATTTCCCCCAATTCCAGCCAATATTTCCCTCAGTTCCAGCCAGCATTTCCCCCAAATCCAACCAGCATTTCCCCAATTCCAGCCAATATTTCCCCCAAATCCAACCAGCATTTCCCCCAATTCCAGCCAAAATTTCCCCCAAATCCAACCAGCATTTCCCCCAAATCCAGCCAGCATTTCCCCCAAATCCAACCAGCATTTCCCCCAAATCCAGTCAGCATTTCCCCCAAATCCAGCCAGCATTTCCCCCATTCCCACCAGCATTTCCCCCAAATCCAGCCAGCATTTCCCCCAAATCCAGCCAGCATTTCCCCCATTCCCACCAGCATTCCCAGTAAATGATCTCTGCCAAGTGCCACCTCCAGTTTCACTGTGTGACATTCTTAATGAGCTCTCTTCCTGTCATTCCTTTTTGACAGCCCTAATCCAAAGCCCTTTGTTTTCCTTCTGTTTTTTGTTTTTTTTTGACCAGTTCGGCAATACCTGCTACTGCAACTCGGTCTTACAGGCACTTTATTTTTGTCGGCCATTTCGGGAAAAAGTTTTGGCCTACAAGGTGCAGCCTCGAAAGAAGGAAAGCCTCCTGACCTGCCTCTCTGATCTCTTCAACAGTATTGCCACCCAAAAGAAGAAGGTGGGAGTCATCCCACCCAAGAAATTCATTTCCCGCTTGAGGAAAGAAAATGGTAAATGAAAAAATGATTTTTAATGCGTTTTTAAATGTTAAATTCAAGGGTTTGAACAGGTTTCTTGATCATTTTTGTGGTGTGGACCTCACCACCTCCCTGCCTGTCCTGTGAGTTTGTCCTTATCTCAGTATCTGGATGTTTCTTGCACATGTGCAGATATTCCACATTGGGATGCTCCTAGAGGAGCAAAGCACTCTCCAGGTCGTTGCTCCAGGCTCTCATGAACTCTCACAGGGGACCCAGCCACTCACAGCCTGTTCTCTTGAATTTGTGGTAGCATAAATTCCTTAGCATCAGAACTGGTGCTTATTTCCCAGGGCTGTTTGGTGAGGAAAAGTTCTGGCTGTTGATTTATCCTCTCAGCTTGACCTTGAAAAGATAACAAATTTCCAGTAGGGGATTTTTTACCCCTTGGTGCTGGACTTCATGAACCAGTGCCTCAAGCCAACACATCTGAATTTCTTTATTTCTCTCCCTCTCCAAAGAAAATAAAAAAAGAACTGCAAAAAATCCCCAAACCAATAATGGTTTTCTTGATTTCTGAGAAATGGCCAAACTAAGTTTCCTTAATGGTATTTTTCAGCTGTTTGTTTCTTATAATCATTGAGAAAACACCAAATTGCAATTTTGCCCAAACTCACCAGTGCTGTGTAACAGGGGAGAGGAGAGAAAAATCCTCAGTGAGCTGGTGTTGGGGAGTGTCTGTAGTTGTTCATTCTCCTCCCTCTCTTCCTTTGCAGAATTATTTGATAATTACATGCAGCAGGATGCACACGAATTCCTAAACTACCTACTGAACACTATTGCTGACTTACTGCAAGAGGAGAAAAAGCAGGAGAAGCAGAATGGGAAGCTCCAGAATGGCAGCATTGAGAGTGAAGAAGGAGACAAGGCTGATCTGACGTGGGTCCATGAAATCTTCCAAGGAACACTAACCAATGAAACCAGATGTCTTAACTGTGAGGCTGTACGTGCACCCCCAAACCCACACCTCTCCCAGCTGCTGGATTGCTTGCCCTAACACTGAGCACCCTTTTTCATTCATTAGGCTAGATGAAATTGCACTGTCTCTATTAAAATATGGAGCATAGCCTATTTTAGGACTCTATGTTCAAACCAGTGCTCACTAAGGTATGTTGCCCAGAAAAAGCTCAGTGTTTTCCCTGTTTCTCCTCCCTGTTTCCATCAAGGCAGCTGCACCTGGCTGATCCAAGCTGCCTTTTTGTCTCCATGTTATTCCCTGTGGCAGTGATTGAGAGTTTATGTTGTGTTTCTTAATTTAACTCTGGGATGAATTGAGTTGCTTGAACTGGAATTCTGTGCTCGGTGCTGGTCCTTGGCCACTCTGTTTGAGAGGAAAAAAAGTGGCATGAAATCTAGAATTAGAACCACACCACCTTCAGACCAGGGATCTGGAGTTAGTCATATGCTCTGATTTAATAGTGCTAAAAAAAACCCCAAAAAACCCAGATGGGGAGAGAAACAAAAAATCCAAGAAGTGATTACAACAGCAAAGACTGTTCTTGGCATTTAAAATCTAAAGTTATGGCTATGTGGTGAGGAGAAGCTCAAAAAATGACATTAATAGGATTCTGTCTCAAGGTTTCTGCAATGAAATGTGACTGCTCCACAAATGGAAAGATGGTTTTCCTCCCTGCTAACCCATTTAATTGAGGAGCCATCTGCCTGTGTCTGCCTTGCCTCTGAGTATTGACTGTTACACTCTGAAATGCAGCAGAAAGCTGCATCAGGCTGCAGAGAAAATGGAATGTGGTTAAAACCTCTCCAGTGAGAGCTCTGAGTGGTTAAACCTTGGGTTTGTCAGTGAAATAATCACATCTGCCTTGGAGTCTCAAAGGGGAGAGATGTTTCATGAGAAAGGGTTTGGGGTTTTTGTGCTTTTTTTCCATGGGTTTTTGGTTTGGTTTTGTTGTTGTTCCTTTTTTTTTTTTTTAATGCTCCTCTTCAGATTTTAACACCACATCAGATTAATCACTTTTAGTTTACCTCAAGAAAAGGCCTCTTTGTGTGCATGTACATTTATTTTTAATCCCATTGCACCATTCCAGAGATGGTTAAAAGAAATCTGCCAGCTCTAAATTGTTACCAAATATCTCTTACTATTTAATTTTTTTTCAAGGTTAGTAGCAAAGATGAGGACTTTCTGGACCTCTCGGTTGATGTGGAACAAAATACATCAATTACACATTGTCTAAGGTAAAAAAAATTCTTTGGGAATGGGAAAAAATACCTGCCCTGGTCAGGAGGAAAGAGCTTGGATTAGTTTTTCCCTGGTGCAGTTGTAGGCTTTGACATGTGGTAAAATATTGTGAGTTTTGGAAGATTTCTTATTGGGTTTTAGTAGTTAATAAATACCAGTGGTAGCTAAGATTCATTTCCACGTTCTTTTATGGAGACTTGAATTTGTTGCATCACACAGTCTGGCTTTATCAAAAATAAACATGCAGTGTTTGGCTTCACAATAAATTCTTAATTATTTTCACTTCTTACTAAATTTCCGTTGTCTGGCCCTGATGTTTGGGGTCAGTTTGGTTTTTCCTGATAATCATTTGCTCCATGTGCTTGTCTGCTGGATCCAAGGCTTATCAGCTGCTTGGATATTTAATTTGCATCCAGCATCTGGCTATTTAATAGCTGATAATGGATCTGTAATTGCTGGGAGCTGAAGGATCATCCAGACTTTGCTACTTAATGGCTGTAGATGTGAACATTTAATTTCTGCCACTAAAGAAAACATGGAATGGCTACTGGTGGAACAAAACTCAGTTTATTACCTTTCCTAGCCAGAAGAGAGGCAGTTAATAGTGTAAATTCCAGATTTTTCCAGCTGAACATTGATGCTGCGTGCCAGGAATGAGACAAATACCCATCAAATGGGTCTGGGAGCACCATGAATGAAAGGAGCTTCATCCTCTGTGTGTTTTTTGGGGTTTTGGAATATCCCTGCTTACACCACTCTCTGATTTCCACAGGGGATTTAGTAACACTGAAACTCTATGCAGCGAATACAAATATTATTGTGAGCAGTGCCGCAGCAAGCAGGAGGCACAGAAGAGGTAAGGGCCAAATGTTCAGGCTGAGGGAGATGTTCTCTTAAAATTTCTGGGCCACTAGACCTGTGAATTTGAGCAAAAAGAAAAAAATAAGGTTCTCTAGTCTGTGTTTGGTGAAGGAAAACTGGAGAGATCAAGTAATTTTATGGCAGCCTCATCATGAGGAGATTCATTCTTTGTTTCTCCCAGAAGAGTTTCTATCTGGTGTTTCCAGACATCCACATTTTCCCCAGTTAGCATTAATCAGCTTAAAGCCACTGGAAAATATTCCATCTGCTTTGTCTGGGAGCAGTGGTACAAAAAAAAATCTTATTTCTCCCCACAGCCAGAGCAGCAACACAGATATACCCCTATTGCAGGGTGAAAAATTGATGTTGTCCTGCATTCAGATGTTAATAATTTGGAATTGTTATTATTATTGGAATAGTCATATTGCTTGTTCTAAGAGATAAAAGGGAGGATTTTTTAAATGCTGCTAATATTTATATACCAAACCCATTCTGGATCAAATCTTTCTTTGGGGTCATATGGCTTGTTCTAAGAGAGAAAAGGGAGGATTTTTTAAATGCTGCTAATATTTATATACCAAACCCACTCTGGAACAAATCTTTCTTTGGGGTCATATGGCTTGTTGTAAGAGCGAAAAGGGAGGATTTTTTAAATGCTGCTAATATTTATATACCAAACCTATTCTGGATCAAATCTTTCTTTGGGGTC
>JANRGV010000023.1:15481721-15500384 GCA_024734035.1 Alethe castanea
TTTTCCTGAATAATCATCAGTGGAAGTCTGAACTTCACAATTTCATTATTCCCTCTGTGAAGCACAGCAAGTACAGACTTAAAATTTTTTTTTAATATAACTCTGCTTTTATACATATTGCTCAAAAATTTCTTTTTATTGCAGAGAAACTGCTGATACAGTAAACTCATTTCACACTTTTATTACATGCCAATTTAAAAAAATCTTACTGTTCTAAGAATAAAGCTATTTTCTAGTGATGACTTGAGTACAGAAATTACATGAATCGGCACGTAGTTCACATTTGTAAAGAACAGTGTGTATAGGTTCTAATGGTTTTGAAGAATTAGGTTTAAAAGCATAGGTGAAGTATCCCTTTGAAATATGCACTACATGCTGGATATGTGTGAAATGGAGACGTAGTTAAAAAAACCTGTCTCTCAGAATTACCAAGGGATTTTTGAGGTTGCGTACTACCATACTACACACAAATTAGAAGAAATGTCTCTGAAGGTCTGTGTGCAGCTGGGGTTTTTTTTTTTTTGTATTAATAACAAACGCAAATATAAGGAGGCAGAAAAATCATTTAACAACAACCTCCGCAAAATTACAGTTTTCCTCTTATTTTCCTCTTAATTTGGCCTTGAGCAGCTCATAGTATTTCATTAAAGTTTTAGTACTTCTCAAATACAGTACCTTTGAACTTTTTATTTCTACTTTTGCATTAAACGCTATGTGCCAAAATAATCAGGAGGTGGTTCTAGCAGTTGATATTGCCACCAGAATTATCTATTCAGCAAGCAGTCTGCTTACTGCTTCCCAATTTCATATAAGTTTTTTTGGACAGAGTAGAAAAAGAGTTGATTATTCTGGAAGTCTTCCTGTGGCCCCTGTCCCCCCTCCTCCCTCAGACACTGCTGAATAATGAAAAATATGAGCTCTCCCACTGTGTAAATGCACTTGAATAATCATTTGTCAGAAATACACATGTCCAGTAAGAATGTGTGATGGCTGCCTGCACCTCCAATGATACACACTGGGCATACATCAACCATGTCACCTACAGAGTCACATTAGCAAAATGTAGCAGTGGCTGTCTTCTGGTCATGCAACAGCAGCATATCAAGTGATCTGCAGAAACTTAAAGAGGCACATGTGCATTTTCTGCCTCACTGTAAGAAAAATATCCTGCTCTAAAGGGCTTAAAAAACTACTGATAGAAAGTTGGGGATTGCTGTTTTCTCAGCTGATAAATATGTGATACTACCTCTCAATAAAACCTGATTCTAGATATATCCCCATTTTCTTTAAAGTTGTAAATGAAAGCATAATACCGTACTTCCCTTGATGAAATACTAAATATTAGTGTGAAAGATGTGGAGACAAGTACCTTCACATGAAACAAGTTTGACAATTACTTATCTGAGAAATAAATGTATTTTAAAGCATAAAGATTTACAAAGTTGCCATTTTCAATTTCCAAAACTAACTCCTAAAGGCTTTAAGAATGAAGGAATAGAAGCAACTGTCTTTTATACACATCTTACTTCGCTCAAGTTTGAAAATTTTAAACTGAAAACAGAATTCCTCTCAACCTTCTTTGTATCGTTAGTAACTATCTCAAGAATTTTGAATAGCTTGGATCTTCAAAATTTGATAAGCACTTGATAATTTATGTGTGGTTAAGTACAAACCACTTACAATTAAAATAGTTTTGTTTAGGAAAAAAGTCTTTTGACCAAAATATACGAAGTCAAATAGAGTATCATTACTTTTAGAGCAATACTTCCGGACTACACTGTTTATCTGTTACTTCATTACATGGCCAATACATATCATATTTTACAGCAGCACTGGCTTGGAGAACTTACACTTAGAGATAAGGCTGCAAATAAACTGGGCCATTCCCTTCCCTTACTTTCAAATAGCCAGTTTTGCTTTTTTTTTAAAATGTGAGTCAAAGGTGGATGCTCAAAGCTTACTTGCATGTTTCAAGGAACAACTGTAACTAGGAAGACACACTTAGCTTTTCTTCAAACAATTGTGGACTTTTTCATTTCATTAGAAGTAATATCAAAATAGCTGTTCCTAAAAGGGAAGCATAAAAAGACTACTGAAGCAGAGACTCTTCTTGCTGGATGCATGGAACCTTTAAGCAGATCAAGTCAGTACCTCGAGTGTTATCCAACTCAAGTACTACTGTACAGAAACTTTGACTCCATCTCTCTGAGACAGAAGAAAGCCTCAAGGAAAAGCTGTGCAGTACTTCCTGCTGTCAACACTGAGGGGTGTGCTCCATGAACAGTTTCACAATGATGGGTTTTCATCTCTGATATCTCAAAGTTGGGGAAGGAGAGAGAATCGCAAATACAACCAACCAACCAACCCCCACTACCACTCCATTTTTCTCAGAACAATTCTTAACTCCTGAAGACAATTTTCTCCTCCATTAAACACGCCTAGAAGTTCTCTTGGCTGATATTGCTGCCAGAAAAATCCCTACCTTCCAGGAACAAAGGAAAAGCCCATTCAGTCCAAATAGCAAGTGAAGTAATAAGCTGTAAATGAGACTTCTTCTGGCAAAAAACCCAAACCCAGCATCGTTACAGAAAGATATGGTGGACCCTTGCCTGGCCCAGAAGAGAGGAAAAGCATTTTGTTAGCGTCCTCCAGCAGTAAGGGTGGTGCTATTCCATTTCTCACTTACCATCCATCTTTGGAAGAGAGAAAAAGCACTTCTAAAGATGTTAAATACCCTACAGGTGAAAAGTGTTAATGGAATCTGACTGTATATTAAAAATTCTTACATTAACTTTCTCTTCAGACCACATCACATGCCAACAAACCTTGGTCCTGTTCAGCAGCAATTACCCAAATAAAGTACATTGGTCAAGCTAGTGGTTAGTCTCTGTGATGTCCAACACTCACAGGGTGCTCTGAGTGCTGTAAGTTACAGACTTTATACACAACATTAATCAGCCTGTGCCTGCAGCTTCTTGCCTGTCTACCCCAGGCTGCAGCTGAAATACCTGTAACCAATTTTATTGCTACAGTGCAGGGGGAAAAGTGATATACTCTGGTTGTGAAAAATATCCATCCTATGAGGGCAGCACAAAAAGTAAGTATGTTGGATCATTTAGAGGTTGCTACAGAGCTTACTTGAGCTTATAGGTGAAATATGATATGCAGAGTCACAAGTGCATAACACATACAATAAAGTGATAATAAACTCTCATTCTAATTATAAACTTAGTCTTAGATGTAGGTTTTTCATTGTCACCTGTCTCACTCCAATGAGTGCTTCAAACTACTCTGCCCTTCACCTGGTATCTTAGCTAAAAAGTTAAAAAGCAAGTTACAAGTACATTTTCTTGAACATCTGGTAATTTTGTCTTAGCATTTGCAAAATGATTGACCTATATCTTGTTCTATCCATGCAGGTTCAAATTCATGTGGTCTTAGTCCTTCTGAGGGTATTTGTTTCATATTCCTTAGAATATTTACCACTACTTCCAAATACAAGAAAAAGGTGGCATTCAAACTGCTGAATCTTAGCTGACTCAAGAAGCTTACTTTGTTTTTTATTTCTACTCAGAGTGCATTTCTGCAGTTGAGAAAATTTTACAGACTTTCATTAATCCTTTTTACACCGATCCTCAGTTACGGGAATCCACAGGGACTGGAGATGTAGACTGGAAACTCACTACCTCATTAAAGAATAAGGACGAAGCACAAGTTCATTTTTCTTCTTAGTGCCAAACCACTCCATGAATACCAAAAATGTGGTACCTAATCCTTTTTATAAGTAATTGTGAAAGACATAGAAGACATAGATCAGGAAGAACACGCTTAATTATGCAGTTTTTTGCAGTAACAAGGATCTTGCTATGCAGACCCTATAAATGTGAAAAGAGCAAATGACAATGGCAAGATTTCTAAAAAATGGCTGTTTCAATGAAACTGAAGGAGTTTTCAACTGGACAACCAATAGAAGAATTCCACAAGTGACAGACACATAGATTATTATGAAAAAAATCTTTACTCAGAGAATGATGAAGCACTGCAACAGGTTGCCCAGAGATATCGAGGATGTCCCACCCCTGCAAGTGTACTAGGCCAGGCTCGATGGGGCTTTGAGCAACCTGATCTAGTGGAAGGTGTCCCTGTCCATGTCAGGGGGTTCCAAACCATTCCATGACTCCATAGTTTGACAATATTTACAAGTACATATCAAATACACCTTTTATATTAGACCATAACTGTCTGAAGTAGCAAGTTTAGTATTGGCCTTATCAATACTAACAGCAGAACTAAATGTTCCTTGCCCGAAGACCTTGAAGGTCTGGTTGGTATGAAGGAGACTACTACAGCAGAAACATCTGCACGAAGGAGGACAGTTTGGAAAGCAACATGTTCAAAAATAAAACAAAAGGACTTGCTGATTTTTATGTGATAATGTCCTTTTATCTCTGCTCTATTATTGCTTTTACATTCTTCTTTAAGAAGAGAGGCATGCTTTCTAAGGCAAGAAATATACAAGAAATATATAATCTTTTCCACAATTCCCACCTTGCCTATTACTTGGATAACAAGTCACTTCACTTTTCCTTTTTCCCTTTGAATCTCTTTGAGAAGTTAAGGGGTATTTCTAGTTCCTAGTGGAATTTATGGCTGTCTTTTGAAAGGCAGTCTTCTGAGGCAGAGAAGGGTCTAAAAGTTTACTTGAAAACCTCCTTATCTGTTTACCATAAGATACAAAGAACTAAAACTGAGTATTTCCTTGCATATAGCCTTCCTTAAAGAAAAAGAAATGTTCAGTAATACGAGGCGTATCTGACAATATAAGCTTTAACACTGTTCTTACAATTCTTACAACTTCAAGAGGCAACATAAGTCTCAAGCTGACACTAATGAATACACGTCTTGTAAGGAAGTACTTGACCTGAAATGAGTTCCAATGACTAACACATTCCAAAAAAAGCACAGATGAAGGCAGGACAAGCATACTCCTTTATGCACTTGCCTGCAGAGTCAAGGGTTTGCAGTCCAACTAGCAGTAGCATCCAGCTCAAGAATAATGGCCATCAGCAAATTGTCACTCACATAACAACACTTAGATTCAGTAGGTTCTCTTTCAGTATGCAATCTCTCCAGTGAGATTATGATAGGTTATTCTACTAAATCCATCAAGACTTAAAGCTCAGGCAATATGCCTTCCAAAAAGACTGAATGTCATGCAGATTCAAAGTATCAGATTTTGCTTTCATTTCCATAAAGTAAACTTAAGATGATTTCATGATCCAGTATGTTCATAACACTGTAAGCCTATCACCCTCACACACTGTAGCTTTATCCCATAAGGCTTCAAACTGACATACAGTTTGTTTGCATACACACCAAACACAATCAGTAACTTCCACCAATTCAACTGAAATCCCATACTAACTCTTTTAATATTTAGCTATTCTTCAGAAAATAGTTGAAGCACTCTGGGTTCACAATTTTTAGGAGCTTCCTATTTTGATCAGGACTGTAACCTCCATTTTACATACCTGCTATATATAAATAATGTATGTACAGACATATCAATACACAGGTATGTACAAACTACGATCAGATTTGAGACAGCTCAACTTCAGTAAGTTCAGTTAGCAGTACACTACCACTTTCTAAGAAACATGTAAGTTTGAACAAATATCTGAATATTATCTGAACAAATGACACACTTAGAAATTGAAGATATAATGAACAAGCTTGCCAGACATACAAAAATGTCCAAAATATCACCTCCATAACTGTACTCTACAAAAAACATTTTACTCAAGAATACTGCAGAGAAAAACCTATATTTTGATTTGCATTCTCCCCATTCAAAGTTAGCAAAAAGTAACGTTTACATTATTTCAAATATTTCTCTTCTAAAAATGCTTGTTGAAAGACAATTCATTTTATTCACCACATCACTGTCCCAACACAGAGCAGAGCCAAGCAAAGTTCCATTTTTGGTGTTGCAGTGAGATTTCAAATGTCCTTGGATGTGCTGGGAGGACATTCCAAACTTCTGACTGGACAAGGCTCTGCACAACCTGATCCAACTTTAAAGCTGGCCCTGCTGTGGGTGGGTGTGGGAACAGACACCTCCTGGGAGCTCCTCTAACCCAAATTCCTCCACGCTTCTCCTTTGTGGTTCAGTGGTGAAGGCAGAGGTTAGGTGAAGGTGGGACAGGCCCTTAGATCCCAAAAGGCAGAGTCAGATGTCCTCCCTCCTCCTGTTATATCAGAAATTAGTTTATTCCCAGCTGAGGTGGAAAGCACAAGGACACTTAGGACAAGGTCACCATACAGGGAATTTTCAGCCTCTCCTGGCACAGAGAACTGAAACTTTGAGATGTTTTTACTTACAGTCCTTCTGAATGTTTGCCAGCTTGGAAACATAGATAAAAATGATGGGGTTTTTCCTTTGGAATATTAATGCCTAAAAATCATTGCTGAATTGAACATTTCTATTCTGTGGCTTACATGGCTCTTCAGGTATGTTGGGCTGTGAGCCTGGCTGGAGTGAAAATGTTGAGGCTTGTTCATCTTGCACTGATGAGGGTGATGAGCTTCAATTATCAGCAGTGGGATACTTTCAGGGTTTAAGGTTGCTGAAAAATATATTTTCCAAGGTTGTTAATGTTCCATTGCTCAGTTCTGCAGTGTGGTTCAGGTTTGTTTGTTTTTCTCTGCCTGGTCTCCCTTGATTTCAGCTGCTGGGGTAGCTCTCATTTGTTGAAGTGCTATTGATCATATCTATAAATTAAATCACATATAAAATGTTCTGACTCAAGGAAAACCAGGAAATCTTGACACAATGATGAGCTGCTTTTGCACCATCCACCGATTTTTCCATGGGGAGCCCAGGAATGCCTGTATGGCAATGAGGCCTTGGGGCAGGAACAGCTGGGAAGGTGCCAGTGTGTCTTTTCATACCATGCCATCCTTCACATCATTTAATCTGGAATTTACAACAGCCTTTCCCCTGATTTTTTTGGGAAGAAGGCAAAGGGTGAAGTATTTTGTGCAGTGTTTTCCCTTCAGCAATGCTGTCCCTGCAGAGCAATTGGAATTCACTCCCCACCCAAATGATGGATAACTCTGCTACCTCTGTAAAATCCCTGGGCACCCCTGCAGCTTTTACAGGCTTCCTGGAATTCCTTCTCCCAGAGGCCCTGTGTGAAATTTGAAATGAAGCAAGATTCATAGATGAAAAATGTGTTTAAAATACTGACTTCACAAATCTCTCTCTTCCCAGAGAATTGCTAACCCCATAATGTGAGGAAATAGGGCAAATGCTTTGCATCTCCCACTCCTGTCTTCAGCACAGAATTTACCTGGATTTTCCCTGCTGATGGAAGGGGAGATCCCTCATGCTGAAAATGAAGTTCCAGTATGGAGAGGAACATTCTTCATTCACTATATGGGCAATTTTATCCTTTCTCCAACTGCCTTTACCACCAGATTTTGTTTTAACAGCTCTTTTTAGAGTTTCTCACCTCAGATTCACTGTTTATTAATTTTTTTCCACTCTGGAATATTTTAATGTGCCTTTAACCTCACATTGCTGAAGGAAGAGCTGGTCCCAGTGGGTAGGGATGGATAATTCTGTAGCAGACCGAGGCACTCAGCTGTGGCTGAGGTTTGCCTGCTGTGTTACTTGGGTTTGCAAAATTCATGCTCGTGCTGTTTTGTCAAGTCTTACACGAGCAGAGCCGTGTTCTTAGAAATGAATTAATAATGAACTTGATGAGCTCATCTCTAGCTTGGTACTCCAAGCTTGTTAAAGGCCTTATTTCCCAGAAGTGCTTCATCTCCTACCACACCACACATAACCTGTTTATGGCTTTAATTAGCATTGAATTTAATATTCAGTTGGTTTACAATATCTACTTTATTTAAAACTTACATGCCATTGAAGTCTGCAGTGCAGTGCATTTGCAATCTCATCATGGACTCCAAATATTAATTTTTTAAAAGTTTCTATTTTAGGCTGAATAATTTGATCACTTTTGATTTGAATAACTGGGTTAAGTTTGCAATTTTAATGACTCCCATAAATCTTTGGCGTTCATTCAAGAAATATAACAAATAGTTGCTACTGAAACAGAGTGATGATTGATTTTTAGAGGGATCACTCCTATATCTTCCAAGACCTGAAAGATTATAGCATAATATTTCTGTTAAAAAATAACTGTTTGAAAATTGAAGTATTCCAAATTAAATTTCTATTGATTATAAGCAAATTTTATGGTGTCTCCCATCTACTTTCACATATGGAGTATAACTGAGTTGCTCAAGACTGTCCTTGAGTCATCCTGTTTATTACTAAAGTTAATTCAGTTTTCTTTTTTAAATTTCAGGCATGTTGGTCTCTTTGACAGGTCTTGGCCAAATCAGATGGTGAGCCAGGATTAACTCATCTTTTCAATTTCAATGCACTTTGTCTCCACTTTTATATAAACTAACACCCGAGAAAAGCTCTTGGCAACTACAAATTTCAGCCCTGAGCCCCTGTTAGACGTTTTCCCTCTTAAACTGGACAAGTGAGCAGGGGTTTGTCAAATCTGTCTGGCCCAATTTAGCAGGTCTTTATCAAATAGAGCTGAGTAAGTTGTTACCTGATGAAAAGCCAGGAGATAATTCTGCAGAACATGAAAGGTACTTTTCAAACAGAAATCCCTGCAATGGAGCTTCCCAATGGTGTTGTAAATAAATATAAAGAGCAGGCTTTCCTTTCTTCCCTTTATGTTCTTATAAACTTGTTTCAAATCCGTGCCTGAGGCCACACCAGCCCTCTAATTTATTGTTCTCACACAAAAGCTCCTAAGTGCAGCACAAGTAAAATAATTTCCTGATCAGAATTAGCTGCAGGCCCCAAGGACTGGGTGAAACCATGATGTTCATGGGACTGCACAGGGTGATAATGGAGCTGCTGTGGCCTCTTGGGGCCAAATACTGCACCAGGAATTCCTAGGCTGAGCTGGAATATTCCAAATCTCATTTTCTGGCCAAGTCACCTGGCTCCTCCTTGCTACAATTCCTGAATGATTTACCCCAGGCTTGTGAAGTTCCATTTCCCTCTCGTTCAGTCCCCACTTGCTGATGGAGGTTGCAGTGCACAATTCTGATTTTCCAACACCATCCAAATCAACATTAGGGGAGCTCATCCCCCAGTCTGCACTGGCTTTCTGCACCAGTTTAAACTACAAAGTTAATCAAATTCTGCTGTAAATAGTACCAGTGAATTCATAGGGTTCTGGGAGCCAAGCAGTTCAGGGGCATTTCAAAGAGCAGATTTAGTGATTCACCTCTCTGAGGTGAAGGCAGAGTCACAGTCCATGGTGTGGTGTTATCCTGGAGATACAGAGTTAATTCTGCCAAATCTGAAGATTTAGTAATAGAAATAAGCAATAGAAATAAGAAATTTAAAGACAGACATTTAGACAGATGATTTTTTAAAAGCTATGTGGAAGCAGAATTACACAATTTCACAAGTAAATCATCCCATTTCTTTAAAAAATTCACCTCAAAACCCCACCCATAGTTTATGCCATGCTAAGCTCAGTTCTCTTCCTTGTAAAGAAAGTTTTCTTTCTCCAGAGCTTTCCTTTGGGCCAATCATTTGGTGAAAGTTGGGGTAAAAGTTTGAATGAGTGAGTAAGAGAAGTTCTAGTTGAGTGAGTTTGTGACTGTTTTAGTGATTTCCTTAGGGTTTATTTTCCTTTCTGGATCAAATAACAGCCTATCAGTTATTGTGTGCTTTTATTCTCTGTGATGCACATATTTGTGTAAACTGTAGTTACACATATTTGTGTAATTATGTTTACTTGTGTAACTGTATTTGTACAGTAAAATGCTGATACCAGAAGGGTAATTTAAATTCATTTGCTGCAAAGAAGTGAATTTCTTTTGTCTATTACCCACTGAGGAAAACAAAAAACAAACAGAAAACCTCATCCACACCAAACCAGACTTCTGAGTATAGAGACATAATTGTGCACTTGTTTGACAGAGGAAAGGTAAAAAAAAAATTAAAAATAAATAAAAAAAAATCCCATTAAGTGCATGAAGTAGATGCACATGCAAGGAGGGCATGGATTGGTTCACTTGTCAATTCTTAAGCTGTCTCAGGCTTTTTTCCTATTTTTCCAGCCTGACAAATCTAAGAAGACAATGCATGAAACAAGATCAACAGTCATGTCAAATTATCAAACCAGAGAGTGCTCAGAGTTTATCCCATGAATGATTTTGCTTAACAAATCCCAGCAACTGTGACAAACCAAACAGCAGAGACAGAGGCTGCTGGGGGCTGATACACAGGGAGGGATGAGCTCATGGAGAAGGATCTGCCCAGGGTTAAATTTCACCAGGAGATGGTTTGGGGCTTCTTTTCTGTGCAGGAAAATCAAGGCACCATTTCAACCACCCCTATTACAGCATCCTTTATTCTCTTAAACGAATGTATTACCTGCATAATCAGAGAAAATAGTGAAAATTATTACCTTAGGAAGCCAAATGGGAAATGCATTGATTTTTCAGGTGTTCAGTAAGAAAGACTGGTCAGAGAAGTCAAGATAAAAAGTACAAAATCTATTTTTAAATCTAATTGTGTATTGCAAAGAATTTTACCGTGAATTCTGGAATCTGATTATCCCAGTGATGTAAAAAAAAAAAATAATACAAAGCTTTTGATCAGAAATTGAATGTAAACTGCACTGAATGAATTCCATGTATGAAATAAATGGTTCAAGGGAATCTCTAATAGACTTAAAGATAGCTTGATTCAAGCTAATTATACTTCCACTTACTTCTAGTTTTTCCTTTTAACCAAATAATATCAAATGTAGATGCAATCTCAGAAATGATGAAAAACTATTTTGCACTGAAACATTCCTAACACAAAGCTGAGGTGGTGTACAAGGGCAAGAATGAATGATGAAAAGATGCAAGGAAGATAGGAAAGATATTTCATTTATTCTTTCTGTTAATGTGTCAGGATTTCAGAGACTTCATTTTTAAAGGAATATTTAACAGAGAAATAGAGGAAGTAGTTGGACTTTTTCTTGAATTTACACCTTTTCAGGACAAATAATTTTTTTACATATTCATTTGAATTAGTTTCTTCTAAAATCAGCCACCTGGTATGGGCAATAAGTGATGATATTAGCAAATAAAACTTTTCTGAGCCACAGAAACTCCCTTCTTCCTCACCTCTTCTCCATGGGTTTATGGAACAGTTCTAACTATTACCTAAAAATTGTAACTTTTCACCCCTTTTTTATAGGAAGAAAAAAAAGGTTATTCTCTTGCCCTTGGTTTTCATTCTCTGACACTAAACAAAATAGTTCTCTCCAATTTATGACAACTGAGATTGTCCAAGTTGTTTTATCTTTTTATTTGTGCTTTTCCACTCTGGCCTTGTAGAAATGAACAGCCATGGGAGTGAGTGTGATGCCACTGTGGAAACTTTAATTGCCTTCACTCCCAGAACCTCCCACTGACCTTGGGCTGCCTCAGCCCTTGCTCAGCAGGAGTAAACTACAACAGCCAGCAAACAGAAATTTAATTATTTTAAAATTTATTTATTTATTTAAATTTATTTTTCATTAATTTGTACATTGAGGAGTGGCATATTCTTGTTTTCAGTACAGTGTCAGGAGAGCAAAGCAATGTGCAATTGTTCCCAGTTGTTTGTTCCCCTTTAACATATCCCAGTGTTTCTGTCAGTAGGTGAATGTGCTCCTGATTCCTGACAATTTGGGGCATTTTAGGCAGGATTCTCTCTTCAAGATCAGGCTTTGACTCTTGAGCTCCTCAGCTCCTCCCTGCCCTGGTGCTTCTCTCATCACAGCCCAGGCAGCATCAGACTCTCAGAAGAGCCCTGAGCTGTAATCCCTGGGTAATAACCAGAATTATCTCAGTAAATTTAACTGAAATACTACCAGGCAGCTCCATTTTATCCCAAAGCAATGACAACAGTGTCTGTTTGTAACCAACAGAAAGAATTAAAGCCAAGTCTGATTTATTTAGAATTTAATGGAGACAAAGTACAAAACTTACTTGTGCATTTTGATGACTTTACTCAAGGCTCACCTTTCTCTGCCTTAGATTCACTGGAGTACAGGTAATAAAAAACAACTCATTTCTTGGTGCCCTGTAGGTTGTTACAACTTGGTAAAACAGGGATTATATCTTGTGGGGATTTGGACAATCCTGGAGGTAAAATGTTGTGGCAGAGGATCCATGGGACATTTAGTGCTGTTCTGTGTCATCACAATTTCCATCCAGAATGCAAAGCCCGTGCTCTGTTGGGTGGCCTAGATTTAGTGAAACATCCTGGTTAAGTTGTTTGAAAGAGTTGTTGAAATTATCCAGGTAAAAAGAGCCCTGCAGTGCCCTGCTCCATGGGATGTGCATCCTCCATCCCTTGGGCTCCCAGTGCCCAACAGGACCCCAACGTTTGCCCACAGGGCACCCAGGGCAGAGTTCAGAACCAACTGCCTGCCTTTCCAAGCTCTCCACAAAGACCTTTTTATAACCTTGACGGCAGTTTTCTGAAAAATGAAAGTGGTTTTGCTCATCAAGGAAATTCATCAAGTTTATGCAGGGTTCCTTTCAAATTGAGTTTGCATTTCCTTGGGAAAAAAAAAATATTAACTGTAAGAAAATGAGCTGTAATCTTACCACTTGTATATCTCCTGATTAACCTCAAAAACATTCACTCATGCTTTTTTTACAAAACACAAAACCTAAAATGGAGATTCTAGCTCTTTTATCAGAACAGATTTTATCATGATAAGCCACTGAATTTCGTCAGATAACCCTTTATTCAGCTTGACAAAGAGCTGACTCTGAATTGTGGTAAATGAGGTAAGTCCTTGTAACTATTGCTGGGGATGATCTTGGCCTTTGGAAGAGAAAAGCCTGAGCAGCCTTAGAGAAGGAAGATTAACTTCAGCTAATTGCAGATTTGGTCATTGAGGCCATATGTGTAAAGCTGATACTCTGGGTATCCTCAGAACCTCCCTGGCTCTGCAAGGTTAATCCAAACACTTCAGCTGGTGTCTATATTTGCTTCCAAGATCTGACACCCTCAAATTAACAAAGAGCAGTAAAAAAAAAATGTTTGCAAGAAATTCAAGACAATATAAATCTCCATGCACTGACCACACAAAAGGCTGAGTCTGTTTTAACTTGGAAAATGGTAATTAGTCCTAATTTATCGTTGTTGCTTAAGCAGAACCTCAGTGGAAGGCACTGAGCCATCCTGCTTAATTGCCAAAGGCATATGGCAAAGTATGACTAAAACTATTTTGCTCCAGTGCTAATGAGTTTAGAAATTCAGGAACAACTGATGAAAAACTGGTGAATACAAATGCTCAATAAGGAGCAGGGAATGATGTCATTGCCATTGCTGCAATAAAGGATCTGCCTTGCAAGGGAAGGAAATGCCAGGCAATTGAGGCACTGTGCACTGAGGGAAATGAGGCTGGTGAGCACTGTGCAAAAGCTCTTCAGTAAATCTGTTAATCCATTTAAAATGTACTTCCCTCATGATAAAGAAGAGTTATTGACGTGCTGATGCAAACAACGGCTCTAGGCAATCCTCACCCTGCAGTTAGTATTTGGGAAAACTAATCATCACTTCCATTTACATCTCCAATTTGCTCACTTCTGGCTTAATACTGAGAGGCAAAGCAATATGATTGTACAGTTCTTTATTTTCATAGTTTTGCAAGTGAATTGAACCTTCTCACAATTCCCTGTGAGAAGTAACCCCTTTGGCTGCTCAGGAAAGTGCTAGGACCCGTGGAAGGCAGGGCAGTGACTCAGGGTGGAGCCAATATTCCAGATGAAGATCATTGCTGGGAGCCTCTGCGGGGCTGTGGGACCAGGAGATCAATACGTGCTGAACTGTGCGCTATTTTTAGTGGAGAGTTCACTCTTCCCTCATTTTCTGCCTCCTTGCTGCGCCTCCCATCTCCCACACACCACTCTCCTGGACAATAACAGTCACATATGTCCTTAAGAGCTTTTTTTTTCTCCTCTAGTACAAGTGGGAAAGAGTGACACGGAACAGTTTTCTTGTTTTAATCTGCAAAACAACTCGTCCTTTTGATATTGCACGTACTGTTCACTAATGTCTGACTTGAGGCCTGTGAAAGATGGTTTTGTCATTCTAATATTCATTAGCCAAGAAGATAATTATTAGCAAATTTAATGTTGCAAATGTTCAAAAAGGAAAAAAGAGCTGCTTCTAGATAAACTCTCACATCAACATTCTGGGAAATTAATGATATAATTAAGGGTTTAGTCACCGAGGAAGGGAATGGTTTAAAACATCCCAGGCATTATAGATCTCACTGTTAGGGTTTTTTTCTTTGGTTATATCTCCTTGTTGATGAAAATAAGATAATTCTTGATTTTCCATTTGCTGAACATTAAGAAGTGACTTTTCCCTCTGTGTGTTAATTTACTTTCTTCCCCAGTTTTTCAATTATACATTGTATAAACATCCAGTAATTTTACATACTGAAAACTCAAAAGGTATTTTCCCCAAAATAAACTATAATAGAATCTTACTCTCTATCAAACTAAATAATTTGGAGACCAAGAAAGAACCCAGCACATCCAATGCCAAATGCAAATATTGAAGTACTTGCAATTTATCAAGACTTGTTTTAGAAACCCAAAAGTCTGTATTAAACAAATTAAGGAAAAATAATGTTGGTATCACAGCTCAACAACACTAAATATTGATATCACCAGCATTGTGAATCCAGACTAGCAAATAACCAAAATGCCACAGGCTGTTTTAGCTTTCTGAGGATACAAGTTTAATACAACTTATTTCCCAACACAGGCTTTCAGGCAATAATTATCATAATTCTATTTTGTTTTCTAGTGTTTTGGCAATTCAGGTAAGTTCTTGAAATAAATAGAAGTAGCAAACAGAACAAATGTGATCAATCCTTCACTCCCATTTATCAAGGACCTAACACATCTGAATCATGGGTTTAACAGCCTTTTTGCATTAGGCGTTGTCTCTGACTTTTCCAGATGTTAACAATGTGGATGCCTTCGGATTTACATGAGATGTTCCTTTTAAAAGCCTCTCTTCCTCATTTTTATCGTTCTGTTAGATGGATGAATCGTTTGGGTCTCGCAGCAATTGGTTACACACCTGATGACAAGGATATTCACCCAGATGAAGGTAATGCTTCAGTGATTCTAATTAGGTGAAGAGAGTAGACAGTAAAAATCTGTTCAGTATTGCAATAAAGCTGGAGAGGTCATAACTGACTTCTTTAGCAACATATGGCCATATCTTCTCAAATATCAATTTTGATAAGAATACATTTCCTTGAAGCACTAAATTTATTGGTACCACCCCCAAATAAAATAAAATCCTGGGCAGTAATTTTAAGAAATATTTAAAATTAGTGATAAAAAGAATGTGGGCTTCAGGGCGAGGAGTGATCTGCCAGATCCCAGCCCTCAGGGATGTTCATCCCCCTAAAACCAGTGCAGACATCGCAGACTCGGGGCAATGTGTGCTTCAGCAATATTTGTTTGCACCTGCTAAGCTCAGGTGCCAGCCTTGCCCTTTCCCCATCAGCAGAACCTGTTATGCCCAATTAAATTAAATGTCCAGGCTTGGCTCTACTTCAGCATCTGGAATGAGGTTTCTGTTTGAAAGTCTGTGAGCAGAAGATGGTTTTTAGTGGGAGTCAGGTGCCCAAGCTGCCTCCTGTAATTCCCTAAAGCACCGGGAGGTTCCTGCACTCCCTGTGTGTGTTTGAGGTGCCAGACCCTTCCACCAGCCCGTTCCTGAGTGGCTGCCGAGCCCTGCAGGTGACTGGGGAACATTCACCCTGCCATGGAAGGATGTTGCTAAAATGTGGGATCTGCTTTCTTGTGGAAAAGCAGCCGAGTGAAAGCTGGAATGCTTTGTCAGCAGATTACTGGAGCGAGAGCGACCAGGACGACATGGACGGCTCGCTGACCCTGAAGCAGGAGGGCTCCTCCACGCTGTGTGACACCTACCACCGCACCCCCTCAGTGAGTCACACACCCTGCACGGCACCCCAGGCACCAAAAACACCTCTGGGCCTTCGCCTGCACCTCCCTTGTCGTGGGATGTTAAAGAAAAAAACCGCATGTGGTTGTAAAAATGAAATTACTGCTGTTCCTCATGAGCCAAGACCTGGATTTTCCATAGCAAATCAGTTAGAAAGGGAGAGATAAATTTCTCCTGACACAGATCCGTCACCAGACTGGAAATAGGACCCTTTTTTGTAGGATTGGTGAAACTACTCATCATAACAGGAACAGAACATTCAAATTTTACCTTCACGGAAGAAAACGAAAAGAATGTGGTGGATGGGATAGTTTGTATTAATTGAGACTGGTTTTCAATTATGAATATTGAGTACTGGATGCTAGAGGTTAAGATCAGCTCACATTCACGCAGTAATCATGTTTATGGTTTTTTTTGAAGAACAAATCTTTCCAGGAAAGGAGGATTTTTTACAAGATTGTGTACAATACCATGGTAATGACAGTATTGCAAATAGAACATTTCTATTAGACAAAACCCAGGCAGTTATGATAAATATTCTATGATTCTAAGCACAGATAGGACTGTTCTCTATTTTTCTTTCAGATTTTTCTTCAGCGTGAATGACACGATCCTCACACAGCCAGAACCAAAGAAAGAGTGACTGAGACAACAGCATCACATGGGTGAAGTTCAGACTGATTTTCACCCATGTGATGCTGTTTTATCAACTGGGATACAGGTTAAGCCCCTCCCTTTCTGTTTTTCCACATTTTTGCCTTTCTCGTTGTTTTGAATTAAATTTATACGCAGACCCAGCAGAATTCATTCAAATCGTTTCACAAGCTCAACAGTCCCCCAGCCAAAAATCTTCCTGGGTGCTGAAGTTTTTGTTGTTTGGGTTTGTTTTTTGTTTTTTTTCTGTTTGGCACCTAAAAAAAGAAAGAAAGGAAATCCAATAATGGTTTCTTTTGGAGACTTCCACTGTCCTCAGCTGGACTGAGCGTGAGCTGGAGGGGTCTTCAGGAAACCTGCACCAATGTTACACTTTTGTTTCCATCAGGAGTTGCTTGTGGGCAGACAATGTGCAAAACAAGAATAGGGAGTGGTTAAAAGAGCACTTGTATAAAAGTCGTCACTGCTAATTCTCTTTTGTTTACAGTGGTTCATGTTATGACAAATCAAACCCATCAGTCCATCCGATTACTGATACCATCTAGTGTTTCACACTGCAGTCACTTTCGTGGGCCTGCTCGAAACATCGTCTCACGGGCGGATGGTTTTGTATCTTCCCAGGTGAACTCTTCAAGTCCATTCCCTGAAGCCAAACAAGGTCGACACTTCTCCAGCGAATCGACGTATTCGCACTCCTCTGCCGAGGACTCGCGGCAGGACGCGGCGGGCAGCACCCACTCCTCGGGGTGCAGACCCCCCTACCGAGAGCGGCGCTCGTGGCAGGACCTCATAGAGACCCCCCTAACCAGCTCAGGGCTCCATTTCCTGCAGACTGTCCCTCCGGAGGCGGAGTACGTGAGCGGCCGGCCCGCAATGTCACCGGACAGACGGAGACAAGCCACGCTGCCCGTCCAGAGGCGCCACAATTTTGAGCAGGATGGGCCTTTTCCTCTGGTGGAATGTCCGAGGGGACACAGCTCCCACGGGCGGCCCCAGAAACAGCGCAGCCAAAGCCTTCCCCGAAACAGAGACGTCCGCGGGAAGGGACGTGTGAAGTCCATTGAAGGGACCGATGACAACCTGGAAGAGACGGTTCCCATTAGAAGGCACAACAGTTTCTGTGCAGAAGGTAAGCTCTGGGAGATGTTCTGATCCACTTTGTTCTGGTCCACTTTACTGCCATCAAAATCCACAGCAGTGTTGCCACTATTCTCAGCAAGGATTTTGTGGTTGAACCGCTGGATGATGGCAAACACAGGAGTTTGTACTTGAAACGCCAGGATGTAGCACTAAAAATTGAACTTTGGGATGATGCAAATGTTCTTGTCTCATCAAAACTAACATTGCACTAAAAATTGAGCTTTGGGATGGTGCAAATGTTCTTGTCTCATCAAAACTAACATTGCAGAACTGAGTAATAGGTTAAGATGCTATTGAAGTTGCAGTATTGCTGATTTTAAAGACTTCATCTGAATGATCAAGTTTGTTGTTAGGTTTCTTTCTTTCCTTTCAGAAAACATAAAAGATATTGAAGAAACCACAGATGGTCTGCAGGAACTCTACAGAACTCTGGAAGAAGCCAGTCTGTCAGCTTTCGGAGAGCAGCGTCCCTCCACCAAGCAGGAGTTCCGCAAGTCCTTCGTGATGCGATGTAACGACCCAGTGATCAACGAAAAGCTGCACCGCATCCGAGTCCTCAAGAGCACTTTAAAAGTAAGGCTTTCTCACTGATTTTGTGTGTAAGGAATATAAACTGGGAAAAGTTTAATTGTACATCACAGAATGCCGATGGTTGAAGGGACCTTAAAGCCCATCCAGTGCCATCCCTGCCAGGGGCAGGGACACCTTCCACTGTCCCAGGCTGCTCCAAGCCCTGTCCAGCCTGGCCTTGGACACTGCCAGGGATCCAG
>JANRGV010000023.1:15500484-15512339 GCA_024734035.1 Alethe castanea
CTGCCCAGGCTGCCCAGGGAATGGGCACAGCCCCGAGGCTGCCAGAGCTCCAGGAGTGTTTGGACACTGCTCCCAGGAATGCACAGGTGGGATTGTTGGGGTGTGTGTGCAGGGCCAGGGGTTGGACTGGATCCCTTCCAGCTCAGGAGATTCCATGATTCTTTGAACCTAAAGGCTTATCCAGCGCTGCAGCTGCTGAGCTGCTATCAAGGCTCAGAAATCCCTTGGAGCTGAGCTGGCCCGTGGCATTCAGGATTGAGCTGTGGATTGCTGACCCTGCGCAGAGCCTCTGGAAGGTGCAGCTCCCCGCGGGCTCCTTCCTCACACAGACCATCACCGACGGGCTCCTGCCCCTCTGCCGAGCTCCTGGAGATGCTCCTGCCCATCCTCTGGCCCCACTGTCGGTGGGACACCGTGTGCTCCTCTGGTTTCACGGATTGAAAGCCCAGCAGCGCATGCTGCAGTGCCCGCACCTTCCTTAGCCTGAGGGGACTTGTCCTCACCGATCCCACCTGGCAGAAGCTGAGTGTTGGGGGTTTTCCAGCTGGCCTGGATGTGTGGACTCTGACATTGTGTCCTGGGCTTATCTGTGTGCCGGGGGAGCTGGACTTTGGTCCCTTGGGCACCACATGGAGCTGAGGAGGGGCTTTCCTCCTGGTTTAAAGGGGGAACCACCCCTTCCCCTGTGATGGGGGAAGAGAAACAGCTGCCGTGGCTTTGAGAGGCTGTGACCGGGTGTGTGTGGCTCTGCAGCTGGATCTGCCCGCTCCCACAGCCCCGAGCAGGGGCCGAGCTGGCGGGAAGGGGCGGGCGGGGCTGTGCGGAGCTCCCGGTGCAAGGACAGACGGACATCCTCCCCGCAGCAGCCTGTCCTGCTGGCCGGAGTGCTTCTGTCAGCAGCGGGGAGGCGGCGTTCGGGCTGCCTGTCATGAGAACATCGCACGAGGGGCTGCTGACCTTGCTGGCCCCGGTGGATGGGGCTGGGAGAGCGGGAGGTGCGGTCAGGGCAGGAATGAGCAGAGATGAGCCACCAGTGCGACCCCTGTTGCTCCTCTGCTGGTGCCTGACAGACCCCCTCTCTCTGAAGCCACCAGGAAAGGCTGGTGGGTGATCTCCCAAGTGTTCCCATGGACAAGGGAGCCTCACCAGCTCGGTGCATCCCACTTTTCCGTGCACGCAGCTTCCCGACATCTCCTCCACCCCGGGAGCCCCTCTGCTGCAGGTCCTGCCTCACCCCGTGCTGTGTCAGCCACACAGGTCCTTCTGCCTCTCTTCCCTGGCTTTGCCTCGTTAAGCTAAATCCCTCTGCTTTATTTCAAATGGGATTTGCTTCCCAAGCAAGGATCTTTAAAAGGATCATCCTGGTTAATGCAATCCGGAGGGCGCTGGATCCTTGGAGCGTGGTGTAGTGCACTGGCAGCTGTTGCACAGCACCAGGTGCTTCTGGCCAAATTTTTGGGGTGGGCTGAGGATGGCCATCACTTTATAACAGCCTAGAAACCGCCACCAGAAGCAAGAAAAAAAATCCCACAGTGATTCAAATGTTGTTTGCTTTGTTTCAGGCTGCCTTATCCTGGAACTTCTTCAATGGGGATTGCCCCCAAATCACCAGAACTTTTTGTCTGAGCAGCAAAAGGCCACTGCTATGAGTTACTTTAAGCACTTTGCACACACACTATGCAAAAAAAGCCTCGTGCTGGCCTGGCAGAGCAAAATTGAGACATTTCAGCACGAGGATGTTTGAATATGGAGAGCTCAGCCTGGGAGTATTTGCTCTAATAAACCATTCTGTGTATTTCAGCTTAGCCTGTGTTTGCTTCCCTCAGACATTTGTGTGAGATTTCAGGGAGGAAAGCTCACACAGCCCATCCAACTCTCCAGCAACGACATTAAAACCCTGCTGGAAGGTGAGTTATGGAGCCTGGACACCCCTCAGGTGACCAGAAGGAATCCCATGTGTCCCCTGACCCCCTGTCCTCCCTCCCTGATAGCCCTGGCTGGTGGCATCCCACAGCTTCCCAAAACACTGGAAGCATGATGGGAATTTGTGAGAAGGGCAGAGAGCTCTTCGTCAGCCCACAGATTAGATTCTTCTCATTTATTATTAGTCATCCTTATTTATTGCTGTGAATGACAGAATAGATAGGAATTCTAATTATTTTTATTAATATTAAGTATATTTATTAATAAATAGTGATAAAACGAGTAAATAAATAACAAAAGGGTGGTGAGGCACAGGTTGCCCAGACAGGCTGAGGCTGGCCCTGGATCCCTGGAAATGTTCCAGGCCAGGCTGGATGGGGCTTGGAGCAACTTGGGATAGGGGAAGGTGTCCCTGACCACGGCAGAGGGGTGGAATGGGATGAGTTTTAAGGTCTTCTAGGGATTTTTTTAAGGATTTTTTTTAATTGCTTAGCCCAAATTTTGCAGCTGGGGTGAGCTGCTCTCATTTTTGTCATCCCGTGGTGCTGGAGCATTCCCAAAAGATGGGGACTGGGGAAACCAGGCACTCCCAAAGCTCCTGATCCCACCTGGCATTGCTTTCAAGTATTTTGCTGCCAGGAAGAGAGCAGGACACAAAGCTGGCTCTAAATGCAGGTTTTTTATACTCCTGTCCCAGACTTCTTTTCCACAGGGATAAAAGGAAATTGCCAGCTTTTTTCCTACTCCCTAGGATGCAGAAAGAAATTGGGGCTGGTGTGATTCTCAGATCCCCGTGGTGAAGATGCTACACCTGCAGGATTGTCCCTTCCCTGGTGGGAAGAGGGGTTGAGGGTGGAGGGAGATTCCTGCAGATCCAGGTGCTCCTGCTGTGCTGGCATCAGCTCCCAGCAGCTGCAGGCCACTTCAGGCTGCATTTCTGAGCTCTCTGAAACTCCCCAGCTGTATCCTCCGAGTGATGGCTGCCAGAGGGACGTGGCAACCTGTCCTCACCCCCTGAGCCCACACCCTGCGGGCAGAGGGGGTGGCACAGAGACTCCTGTCCCCACCAGAGCACCGTGCCAGGCACGTCCCCAGGGCTGGGAGCAGGGCTGGGAGCAGCTCAGGACTCTGCAATCCACCCAGCCAGCAGTGGAGGCCAGGCTGGAGGTGGGAGCTGGGAACACAGGGTGATTGTTGTGCTGGTTAATGTTTAAATGGCCCCTGGAAAGCCCCTCCTGTGCTCCCGAACAAAGGGGGCCCTTCCAGCTCTTTGGCAGCTTCCCCACCCTTCTGCAGTCTGGTGACAAAGTCCAGGGGCTGGAGGGGGAATGGCAGTGCTTCAGGTTGGTTTCCATCCTGCCAGGATGGGCCATGCTCTTCCCAGCCATCCTTGGGAAACACGAGGAGGGAGCTGCTCAAGGGCAGTGGGTGCTGGGGAGAAATAAACCCCAAAAATGACCCGCACACCACTCTTCACAGAATCACAGAATTCCAGAATGGTTTTGGCTTGGAAAGGCCTTAAAGCTCATCCCATCCCACCCCCTGCCATGGGCAGGGACACCTTCCGCTGTCCCAGGTTCCTCCAGCCTGGCCTGGGACATTTCCAGGGATCCAGGGGCAGCCACAGCTTCTCTGGGCACCCTGTGCCAGGGCCTGCCCACCCTCACAGCCAGGAATTCCTTCCCAATATCCCAGCCAACCCTGCCCTCTGGCAGTGGGAAGCATTCCCCCTTGTCCTTGACGTCCTTAATCTCTTTACATTTCTATTGTTAATGCTTTTTTATAACTTTAAAAGTAAGTTTCAAAGAAACTAAAAGTTGTTGAAAGCAAACATGTTTCAGCTTACGGGAAAAAAAATTATTTGGCACTCTATGTAGGCAAGTTGTAGCATGTGCCACAGAGTGAGCTGTCAAACAGTTTATGATGTAATAGTTCCTGAATTTAGGTAAATATCAAAGTGTCCATAGTAGTTTTCCTGGCACTTGGCATTAAACTTAAAGAAGAAATAAAGTGCTGAAATGCAAAATCTCATTTTGACCTGTCCTCTGTCTTTCTGGAATTTGCCAGGCAAAGGAAGGGGACCTCATAGTTATCAACAGCCTTCTGGATGATCCCAACTTAACATCCAAGAAGTTCAAAGATTGGAAATTAAAGAACTATGAGTTTTTCCTGGACATTTGTGAGTACAGTGCTGCTGGGAAGTCTCAAAACGGAGCCTCTGAACTGGCAAGCTCAGCCCCAATGCTGACACACACACACTCCTTCATCGAGACTCACGTGTGACAGGAGCCTCAGCCTGGGTCACTGCTGGGTGCCCGGACAGATGCAGTCAGACAAACACTGGTGAATTTATTACTGAGGTACTCAGCAGTACTGTAAATACTTGGGTAAGAGAATAGTGCCACAGGATGCCTACTACATTGCATGATAAGACAATAATATTCTTTATGAATTTTTTTGTTTGCTATTATCAACCGATGTCCGTATCAAGCTCTGCATTAGAAAGAAGTGGTGCAGAAGTGTAACTGACAATAAATACCAGTATATTTAAAGTACTGTACTAAAACTCAGCTTATAGTATGAGCTCCTACAATCATTTTATATATTTAGATATATATAAATGCATATCTATGTATATAAAATGTAACATGGTAGTTGACATTTCCTTTTAAAATGCCCTAAAGTTCACATTTTGACACATTTTTTCTTGAGAAAAAATATAAAAATTAAGACATGAATACATTGGCCACCCTTAGAGATGAACATTTATTTTTGCAATATTTCCAGGTAGTGACCATCTTTGCAAATAAAAGGACAGAGTTATCAAAATGTAAACTCAATCCCTATAGTGTGCCTTAAAATGTACACTGTACATCAAAGAAATAGATCCCAGTCTGGCCCTATGGGCACTCTGTACATGCCATTTAAATACTGTGTTTGTAACGTGCTGTGCCTGCCTTTAAACGAAGGAACACGAGCAAGCAGGTTTGGCACAGAGTTAAGACACGAGTAGAACAATATTGGTTGTTCACTAATGCTGCAACTTAAACTGGTTTTAATAGAATTTGAAGTACTTCATGGTGAAAGAAAGAAAACAAACATCTGCACTGAGTAAGGTACATACTGCAGGTTTTCATCTTTTCTTCACTGTGAGTTTAAGTGACATATGACTGTGAGTCACAAAATTCAAAAATAGCATGAGAATGAAGCTAAAAAAAACCTCCTGAACTAATCAATTACATTCTGTGATAGACTGACATCTATAGCTGAGTAAATTATTCAAAATTATGTGATGTCTGGCAATAATTTTTAACTGCTAGCAGTACATTTGCAAGTGGGTGAAGTTATTCAAAACATCATTCAAAAACCAATCAGTATTGATTGGTTTGGGAAGACACACAAGTCACACAGTGTATTTCACTTCCTTGCCTGGGTGAGAAAGGTTTGTTACAATCATATTTTGGGGAAAATGTTTGTATTCTTTGGGGGGAAAAAAGATTGCTCTGAATGCTACTGAACATAGATTTCAAAGCCATTCACAGTTTGCTTTGACTCTGCTTGCTAGAATAGTTCTAAAAGGCAGAATGAAGGGGATGTGAATACAGCTGATGTCATTTCACTGAAACAGATTTCACTGAAACAAATTCACTGATAATTTTTTTTACAAGATAAACCTAATTGTCTCTCATCCATCAAGGACTGTAAAATTAATGCAGCTCAGTACAATAGAGGAAAAGTGTCATCTCAGTGAGGTCCTAGTATCCAGGAGGAGATTTCATTATTCCCAAAAGGTGTCCTGGGTGTTTAGTTCTGTCTCCACAGAGCAACTGAGGGGGAAAAAATGTCATGGGAAAGCTCCTGGGCTGAAACAAAGACAGGGAGATCACCTGCTAATGGTTACAGTAGGCAAAACAAACCTGACTTGGGGAAAATCCATTTATTAACAATTTAAAATACAGTTGCATAGTGAGAAACAAAGACAAAATTACAACTACCTTTCCCTTGCCTCCTCCCTTCTTTCCAGGCTTTATTTCATTCCTTCATTTCCAGCAAGCAACAGCATAAATTATAGAATCCATTTAGAAATTAATTCATATTGTACATGGAAGCAGTGATGGATGGTCACAGAAATAGTTACACAGATTGAACTACCTAAATTCCTAAAGAAATTTAAATATGCCTATTGATTCAAACCCGAAAGATGGTTTGTGCTTTCATAATGAAAATATCTATATTATTTCCAAATAGCTTTCCAAAAGGATTTCAAATGCTACTGCATCATCACTCCAGATATAACTGAGCATATTCAGTGAAGTCACAAGTAAACAGAGAGTACTTCTTATAGATACAGCTGAAAATGAGAAACATAATTGCGAAGATAGATTCCTCAGAAATAACAAAAATAGTAGGGAAAACAGATTATCTCTGTTTTAAGTTTAAATACAATTTCTGTAATATGAAAATATGAGATAGAGCTCTATCTCATAGTTTTGCTCAGCTTATCTTTAACAATCTTTCAGTGTCATGAAATCATCATTTCTGAAATTCTTGGAGTTGTGAGTCTGCTTTCTGCTCTTGCAGAGCAGCTCTCAGCAAATGTGATTTGCACTGAATAGGCCAAATAAATTGTCCAGGAGATTCATGAGATGAAATGAGATGAGATACACTGGAGAAATTCCCTCTAATGGGCTTATGATTAACTGGGAGAAAAGTTTGAACCATTTGTCTGGCATTGCTTGTGCCTTAGAGCAATCAAAATCTAATTGCTAAATTAAGCAATACAAAGACTTTATTCTTTCACAAATGTCAGCTGGCATTTGGAAGCCATTTCACAAGAACTTATCATCCTCCTGGCACACGTACTCAACCCCACCCTGCAGCCCTTCCCTCCCTGCCATGGGTTTCTTCCTTCTGGGTGTAGGTGCCAATCTGAATGGACTGCAGAGAGGAATGTGCACGGTCATCACAGCACAATTATCTGGATTTTCACCACCTTTGAACCCACTGGAATGCAAAGTGCAATACAGATACTGTATTTAAAAATTCATGCACCAAATCCTGCTTATGTGTTAAAATATGTCCAATTCTCCTGGACCAACAGGTACTTAAACACACTGTACAAAGCAGCTGGAATTGTTGTGGTTGTTCTGATGCCATATTTTTGAGTAAGAAAAGAACAAGGCTTGGCTGTTGAGTTCATCAAGGAAAATAAACAGCATCTGTATGATAGATTTATTAATTTACCAGTTTTCGTGCCTGAATTCTCACGTAAAACTTGGTTTTTAACATATACAACAACATGGAAATGTTGTTTGGATGTGTTTTATTTAACTGGATCTTATTAAAGTTAGTGTCTTCATTCGGAATTCCTGCAGGTAAAATGTCTCAGCCTATAGACTTTCTCTGACACTCCACAAGCCGAGTCTTTTTGTTACTGGCTATTTTTCATTACAACTGATTTAATGCTCCCCCTGAGCTACTGATTCCCCTCCTTTTTTAATACTGTTCTGTATTCAGTGACATGTCAGATCTTTGAAAGTGTCTTAATAGCTCTCTCGGCATCACTTCCTGAGAGAAACCACACATTTTTCTTGGTTTCATTATTTTAAGTGAAAACTACCCTGAGCTTGCTCTAATTGACACGAACCAAAATCAAAGGAGCAGAGGAGGGGGTTGTTATCAGTATATTCAGCTCTGGCTGCTGTCTTTTGAGCTGAAAATGTGGTGCTCCACTGGCTTTTTCCAAGGAAAAAGAAATGAGTGCTGCAGAGAATTGTACATGGCCAGTTAAGCCTATTCTGACTCCTCTCAGCTGTTACAGAACACTCATTCTCCAAGGCCTTGTGAAGGACAGGCCGGGTACCTCTGAAGGAGTTACTTTACAGTGGCTCTGGGAAGGGCTCACCCTCCTCAAAAATTGTGCAATTCTGCTGCTGACCTTTAGGAGATTTCACTTTAAATGTTAATAGGACCTCTGGGAGAAAAATGAAGAATCTGGTAGAAATTGTTTAACTCAACACAAATCTGAGAAGAACAGGGAATATTCTTATCTTTGTCTCAAATAATGCAAATCAGGCCAAGATTATGACATAGCTTACTTGCCATATTCTTTTCTCATGTGGTCTTGCTGTCTTCCAAGTGATAAAAGAATTATTTCTGCCAAAAATTGCAGTATTTATGACCAAGGTGATATAGCTGGGGGCTGTTGATCCTTGAGGAGGGACAGCTCTGCCAGCACAGCTATTTTGTGATAATTGAGCAACAGCTTGTACAAACCCTTCAAGCAGTGGGGGAAACTAAGTCCTTCAAAGATGGTTTGTGTAGAGCAACCCTTGGCTACGGCACAACACAGCACAACAAAACCAGCCCCCTCTGCAATGCCTGTCAGCTGCCCCTGAACTACAGGGTACCACCAGGCAATTTAATTATAGTTTAAATACTCAATTTGTCAGTACAAGCAAGTCTTGTGTCTCTGCAGAGGTTCTGACTGTCTCCAGACCCAGTCCCAGGGAGATTCCTTAAGGAAGAGAGCACAGGCCTGTCTGCATGGCTGGGCCTCAGCCTGAACCCCCTTCATGGCATACCCGGGTTCCCTACATTTCAAGTTAGAGAAATCAGTGTTGGCTTGGTCTCGTGAAGGATTTCATTCTCTCCTCGGTTTTCACAGTAGGGAAATGGTGCTTTAGGGCAGCCAGAATGGCACATGTTTCCCATGGTAGATTTTCCATGTACCACATGCCTTAGGGCCACAACACATCACCTTCGCTGCTGCCAGATGATGTTTGTATACCCCTAGGGCAAAGAATGGGTAATAACAGGAAAGAATGGAGAAGCAATATTAGCTATTCATTTATATTCAGTATTAAAAATCTCTTCTTCGTCCAGAATGTTTCCCTCACTAAAGCTGAGGCTCAGGGTAGGTTTCCCAGGCAGGATGCTGTGGGGAAAGGTCCTACATCTCTCACAGATGGATTCACACCGTGTGGCTGAGGCTCTTGATGGGTGTTAAGTGGGCACAGATCTGAAAATCCCATCTGAAAATCACACCTGAGCCATATCAGCTGTAAATTTCATGGCTATTTAAACCAAAACTAGTTAAGTTGAATTTCCTTAGTAGATGTTTATAATTACTTTCTTTGCTCCCATTGCATACAAGTGAAATGTGATGTTTCTGATCAGTTCCACTCTCTAACATGTAGGCAGGGAACTCTCCACTCTGAATACAACTAATAGATAAAGAAACATTTTTTAAAGCTTATTTTCTATATTTTACGGGTTATACCACTCTTGCACATCTAGAATGAGGTTTATAAATAATATTATTTAAACTTTTATCAGGTTTGAAGACAGGTGATATGCTACTGGGACCTCCTCTTAATAAAAATATTTAAACAATTCAGACAGAAACTGCCTTCAGGAAAAGAACCATATTCCCTCTTTAATGCAGGCCAGACAGATACATCTTTCTTTTTATCAAGAACACACATGTGTTAGAAGTGACAGTTAGGGACTTTAAGCATTAATGTCACTGTATGAGCAGTATTTGAAAGAAAGCAATGTTGTAAAAATGATCAAATATGTCAACAATCTGCTGTTTGACCAGCTAAGCCCTGTAGCTTCTGTCCTCACATTTCTAGAATATTGTTCATCCTCAGGCGCTGGTGAGGGTATCAATACAGATCTTTTTACTAACAGTAAATGCGTCTGTCCGAATGCTGCAGATTAACTAAGGATGTCACATTATACATATTAACTACCGCATTTTTTCACTAGCAACCACAAAACAAATACGTCTTAACAAACTGTGTTCGCTGGCCAAAATGCCAGTTAAGACCCTGTAACCAGTTAAGACTTCTGTTTTACTGAGAAACAAGGATTTCAGCTTAAAAATCTGATGAGAAAACAGCTTAGGATATAAGAGAAATGCACTAGTATTAATAAACGTTTTACATTTGACACATACTGTATTACAAAGACAATATCCTTGTAAGACCATTAATTGCTGGGCCATAGGTGACTTCCATCTAGGTTACTAAATAGCTAATAAACCTTGTATAGAGCCTTTTTTAGATAATGCTTACATGTATGGAAATGTATGACACCCTTGTACTATGGCTTGCACTTTACTTGCATTAAACTGTGAAATAGGCTGTAGTAATGTCTTTGTATATTCAGGGGTTGAAATACCAAAGCACTGGAGTAAAGTACTGCTGGTGTTCAACCTGTCCGACGTGCTGACAACGTGTATTTTGCAAACCCCACCAACTTCAAATCTTTGGCAAATAATGCTATGGGGTCTCCATGGTCTTTGTTTCTTTGTAAATATAAACATTCTTACTGTTTCGTTAGCAATAGGAGGTTATAAACCAAACTTTCACTAGGACTGTTTTCAATAACAAAAAAGCAAAACAAAACAAAACAAAAAAATCTATAGCGCCTTGTATAAAAATCATGGAGACTCCATGACCTGTGGGCATTTTTGTTTACAAGCAGTATGTATATATGTATTAGAGGCAGAACTGTTATTTATCACAAAGTTATATTGTGGATGATCCTTTCTTAAATAAATATATGTTTTCTGTCATTAAGAAAAATAAGTATTTTAGAGCCATCTTGAGAAGTTTGAAGTGTCAAGCTTCAAATACGAGTAATCTTCCATGTTTCAGCCTTGTTTTTCTAATCAGCTGGGAGATGAACTGAGAGGCAATGGAAAACCACCTGTCCATGCCAGGGAAAATGCTGGAGTTGGAAGTTTTTGAGCATTCTGCAACTTTTCTATAATGCCCGTTGTGCTTATGCTTTGATGAGCAGATGCTCCATCGGTACTGCAGTAAATCCCTCAGCTCATGGATGCTACAGAGAGAAAAACCAATGGTTCTAGACTAATACAGGTCAAACGAGGTTTCAGCCCCTGGATAACACAGTATTTCTTCAGTTTCACAACAGTATTTTTAATTTTATACTTGTCTATGCTGAGAGATGATCCAATAGTTTCTATAGGCAATGAACATTAGGTTTCTTTTTTCCCTCTTTCCAGATAAGTTCTGTGTGAATTACTGTAATGGGCTGCGTTTTCTATCACAGATTAATAACTTGTTAACTTTTTGTGTGTCTACAATGAAAATTTATGAATGGAAAAACTTCACTGTGTGTTGCTCACTGGGCATATACCTCATGGTACATTGCACAGACGTGTAAGTTGTAAGTTGCACTGCAACATTAAAAAAAAGGAACATATTGCTCTTTTTTCAAAGATATTAACTTATTTAAGAGATATAGTCTGTACATTATTAAAAAACAAAAACAAAAACATTTATTCTTCCTAAATTCAAACAAAGCTTTTGTTTGGGGGGGGCGGGGGGGGAATAAAAAAGTTGTAAACTTCAGTTGTAAATTTGGACTTCAATAAACGAATTATCTGCACTTAGACTGTGTGTTCGTGGGGGATTTTGTGTGTGCTGAGTGCGACGCGGGCTGAGGGGCATCGCTGCCGATCTGAGGGAGATCTCGGCTGAGGGCGATCCCTGCCCACCTCAGGGCCATGTCGGCTGGGACGGATCTCTGCCCGCTTTAGGGCGATCCCGCTGCGGTTGAGAGGGATTCCTGCCCGCTTTAGGGCGACGCTGGCTGAGGGCCATCCCGCCCCGGTTGAAGGGTGATCGTCTCTGTCCGCTTTAGGGAGATGCTGGCTGAGGGCGATCCCGCCCCTGCTGAGAGGAATCCATCCCTGACCGTTTCGGGGCGATGCCTGCTGAGGGGGACCCCGCCTCGGCTGAAGGGAATCCATCCCTGCCGGCTGAGGGGGATCATCCCTGCCCGCTTTGGGACAATGCCGGCTGAGCGGGATCATGCCCTGGCTGAGAGGAACCCACCCCTGCCCGTTTCGGCGCGATGCCGGCTGAGGGCGATCCCGCCCTGGCTAAGAGGAATCC
>JANRGV010000023.1:15518690-15538343 GCA_024734035.1 Alethe castanea
AATTCTTAGATGCTTATGATTACCTGGACCACCCTCCCCCAGATTTTCTTCCCAAAGCTGCTGTAATTACAGTGTCAGGCCTGACTGGTGTAGTGCTGGCAAGAAAAGGTAGGGTTTGCTTGTTTTCTTTATTGCTCTGTGGGGTATGGAGCATGTAACAGTTCTAGTGGTCTGAATACTCTTCTGAAATGTTGGTCAAAGGCTGTGTGACTAAAAAAGTCCTTCCTGGTGAAGGAAGGGGCATTACTGATTGCTGTTGGGAGCTGGCTGAGAGCTGACAGAGCAGGACTAGACAGACTAATGATACAACTCTTCTCACTCTTCATAATATTGGAAAACCTAGTTTGGGATTATTTCTCTTTCAGAATGTCGATGTCTCCTGCATTTAATTGCTGCAACTATTTAGTTTGCATTTCATTTTTGTCTAATTGTTCAAAATATTTGGCTTTGTACAGGTTCTAGATTTAAGAAAATTGCTTATCCATTGGGACTTACTACTGTAGGATATTCTGTTTGTTACCCAGCTCAGTCAGTGGTCATTGCTAAGGTAAGTTTCTGGTTTTATCTGTGGTCATTTCCAACATAGTGGGATAAGTTTGGATCCTTTAACCTGGTGCTCCATCTATTGTGCCAACATTGCCAGCACTGTTTGCTGATCAGGGTTTGATTTCATTTGGAGTAGGTGGATTTGGCATGGAAATGTGTCCTGTGGATTCCTAATACGAATTTAAACATTATTTACAATTTCTTTGATGTAAGGGAAATATGCACTAGATCTTGAAAAATAGATGCCTTAGTGTGGGGTCAAGCATGTTCTCATGCAAACGTGACAAATTTCATGTGAATAGTCTGTCTTTGTATTTTAAAAGCTGTTGTTAAATTATGTTTTTCTGAAAAAATAGGTAACAGGGAAAAAGTTACTTGGTGCAAGTCATCAGACCTATGAGGCTGTGAGGTCACTGTGGGCAGACAAGGAAACTGGCACCAAGGTAGGACTTGGGAAGTAATGATAACTTGCACACTGAGAGGGAGCTTGGAAAGTTGTGGACTCTTCTGCTGTTCAAAGTTTACTGATGGTGTTAAGCAAGGCACAAACCCCAGTCTGATCTTTTTGTCACTTCAGTGTTTAATTGTTTTTATACCTTTCACACCAGTAGATATTGAGATCTCCTCTGTAGTCCTGCAAAGCATGCAGGGTGCACAAGAGAAAAATGAGTTTCTCTTAGAGCTCCTTTTCTGTTAAAGGATTCATTTTGATTCCAGCTTTGGTCTTAAGCAGCTCCTGAATAAAGACTAAAGACACTCAGGATTGCAGTAGGTATTACTGCCTTACTCTTCTACAACCCTTGCAGGTCTGGTGAATTTACCCTGTGATATGAATTGTCCATGTCTGATTTATTTCTTCTCCTTGTCCTGTCCTCATTGCAGCCATAGTGCATAAATGGTCAGTAACCTCTATATGGACCTACTACACATGGAAAGTTATCAGGGATTTTGACATTCTCTTCCCCCCTATAACCTTTTTCTTTCAGAGCAGGCTTTCTATATCTGACATAATTCTTGTTCTCCTCAGAATTTCCTCTAGTTTCTCTGCTTTTTCTGGTTTTAGGGGATTCTGTGTGTGGTTTGTGTTGTTTGTGGTTTTTGAGTGAAGTGGTCAAAATAAGACATAGTAAACAACTGTATTCAGTAGAGAATAGAGAGCAATTTGAACTTTCTTCCAATATGGAATTTAGGTTAGTAATCCCACAATTAAATGTGGGTTTTATCCAACCTGAAAGGGTTTTTTCTTAAATGGAAATTTATAAAACCTTGACAAAAGTAGCACTTCTCAAGTAAAATTGCAGCTTTGCACAGTAATTTTTCATTGCTCTTAAAAAAAAACAAAACAGTTTCTCAGTTACATTAACATGTAGAAGTATTTTGCTTTAAATTTACAGTGCTCATTGGCATGCAGTCCTCACCTTTTATTTCCTCTGAGAAGCACAAATGGAATTCTGAGTTTTGAAAATGAGATTGAGATAACTGTCATTAAACAGATAGCAAAACAAGAATTGATGTGGTACAGACACTTTTATTAACTTGATTTCTTCCCCTGAGTGAAGCCTCTTCCCAAGACACATTATTTCTCATTATTAGGGTGTAACCATGATTTATCTTTCCATCTTTTGCTAACTAGGGGTAGTAAGTGTTCTGTAAACACTCAGGGCTATTTCAGTCTTGTGGAAGGCTAAAGGCTCCTCACCAGGAAATAAACTTGTGAAGTTCTTGGAGGGTCTCAGGTAAAACCACAGCTTCAGTCCTAAGTATATACTCTTGGCAAATTCCCTTCTACATGAATTTATTCTATCTGATCTGTGGGGTTTCATGCATTTTACTTTTTCCAACTGTGTCCCTTGTGTGCAGCTGACTAGTTGAATGTCATCATATGATGTCATATCTGAAAATAATTTCATAAAAGATAAGCTGCCAGACTTGAAAGCTTTATTTTGCAATAATGTATTAAGCATATACCCATGTGCTTTCTTTTATTAATGTTTGGTTCACAGCTGCAGCAAGAGTCAAAACCAATTATGCAAGAGGATAAGAAAAAGAAGGGAATTTCTAGTACCAAACCTGAGTCTGCTGTTGAGTCAAGATCATTTAACAAAACAGAATCTTCTCCAGCAGAGTCTTGCAGTAATGAAGATCCAGTGCCTTCATCAGGTGAATTAAACATTTCAAGTGTGATCTCAGAGCAACTTGCAAATCCAATTAGTTGACTTAATTTTGCACTTGGTCTGGCTCTAAACTGGAGCAGACTGTCAGTGCATATTATTCTTGAGAGCATATTTTACATGCTGTCATTTAATACATATTTCAGAGCCTCAGGGAGGTGATAATTTTCTCACTGTGGACCCTGTCATAATACCAGAATTAGATATTTGCAGTTCTCTCTCAATAATGTCAGAGAACCAATATTCATGTAAACCAGGTTCTTTCGTAGGCCAGAATAAGAAATGATCCAAATGCAAGACAGACAAAAAGGTTTTAATTTGGATTATAATTAGAAAATTGAAGTTTCAAATGGATTTCATTACTTTTAACCTCTGCTAACAATACAGAGATGATCCATAGTGGAATGAAAGGGGAGTGTGGAATTGAGAAATGAAGCATTAGATTTTATTTTGCTGGGTTTTCTGCAGTGGTTCCTTATGCATCTTAAGTGGTTGAGATAATCAACTAGATCTTGTAACAGCCTATTTAACAGACAAAAATTTCTGAAGAGAAAACAGTGGAATTACCTGTTAAAGGATAACTAAATTTGTTTTAAAATATTGTTACCTTTTTTAAGGGCAACTTCTGAATTTGATTTGTTACAAGGAAATCACTTGGAAGGAATTGTTAGCAGAGATTTTTTTTTCTGGAAAGCAAGCAGACCATACTTGGATGAGGTTTTTTTTTTTCCTTTATTTTCACTGTAGTATGCATTCACATCTTTGCTTTGCACCTGGATTTTTTCTGATTTAGTTAGTGGAATGCTTTGATCTGTTTTTACACTTGCTCCAGGCCAAACTGTCTTTATTGGGTTTGTGTTTATAGATGTGTCGTTGCTTTCATAGGTGGAATTAGTTCATGTCCCTAATACAGCCAAAAATATCCCTGCCCTAAATGAATCTGTGTTGCCAGAGATGTTTATTTTCTCTGTGCAAATGGGGCAAAGCTTTCAGGAGAATGTAACACCCTTTATAGCTGGAAAAGAAGCAGATCAGGAACAGGAGACACAGCCCCAGAAAAGCTGCCTTTATATTCCTCTGGAATTGCAGTTATGAAGTGAAACTAGATGAGAGTGTTTGTCTTCATTTGGAGTTCTTGCCATCTGGCAGCAGCTTCAGGGGAGATGTGGCAGGGTTGCTTTTGGGAGCCAGCTCTGCTCCTGGGAGCACTGGGGCAAGAAACACTGGAGATTTTTGCCCATGCCTCAAATTTTCCCTCCCTTCCCACATGTTGGGCAAAGCATCACCATTTCTTCTCTCCCTCTGCTGGGTTAGGAAGTGGTGTTGGAGAGTGAGAAGAGGTCCTGCTCTGCATCCACTGCTGTGCTCAGCATTCCAACATGCCCTCATCCTCCTCCATCACTTCTTAACACACTTTGAACTAGAACAGACAGATTTTGATCTTTTCTAAGTGTTTGGTAATACAGAAATTCTCAAAATGTATCACTAAGCGTTTTTTCCTTACAGCTCAAGTATATGCATACTTTTTAACCATATTTCTTTACAATCTCTAACAGGAACAGTGAAGACATCAAAATTTAAGGCTGATCCAAAACTTTCAGACCATGGTCAGTCCAGCCCAGAAGATGTGGACATGTACAGCACCAGGAGCTAAGCCAAGTCTCCTTTACAAACTGCAGAATGTTACAGATAAGGGGGAGGGAAGAAGGGAAGGAATAATCTTTACAATACATACTCTGTAAGGTATAATTCCATCAGATATTTTCTTATCTCCAGTTTGTATTATTGACTTACATGATTCATTTAAGTGCTTATTTTGTTCCTGACTCCACATAAGCAGTGGGAATTCACTCAGTGTCATTAGTGAGACACTGAGAAAACAAGATTTGTCAGTGTCTTCTCCCAGTGGGGCTTCTCTGTGCCAAACTTGCTAATAAATGTCACTTCACAAAGGATATTTGAAAATGCAAACGTATCTCTGCTTTGGCTCAGATGTTTGTTGATCTAAATGAAGGATGTGAGGGATGGGGTTTGCAGAGGCTTCTTTGTCTTTTATCTTTCAGCTCTGAAATGAAGTGCAAGTTCCTGCTGGTCTGAGTATCCTTAAAATCTCTGTGATTGCATCATGTGAACAGCATTGGCTTTAAAGCTTGTGTAAAAGAGTCACTTTTTTTTCATTACAAAATAATTTGGTACTGTTTGCCTCTTTCACAAATGGAAACAGCTCCTTGTTCTGCACACCTCTGCTGTGTTCAGATGTCTCTGAAGTTGGGCAAAAATACACAACTGATCTCTAAATATAATTTCTAGACTATGCAACAGCTTTCACCTACTTGTAATACTTGGAAGAACTGTGTTTAAATTCTTAATCCATGAAATTGATACTGAATTTATATAAAATCCGTTAGAAGTGTTTAGGAAGTTGGAAATCTGTACTTTCAAGGTTTAAACTGCTGACAGACAGTAAAATTGCAGAAGTAGTAGGCAGCCAACTTTTTCATCCTGCAGGTTTGTATTCAATATCTCATTGGTTTTGGTAGGATTTCTGTGAAATTCTGTGTTTTTCCATAAGAATGGTATTAGAAATCAAGTTTCCTAGGATGAAGCTTTCAAACACTGCTTTTACCATGGTGTATATCCCTGTACTTCTGTTCATCCTCCATTTCTCTTCATTGTTACCTTTCAATGAATGAAAATATGGGCTTTGCTGTAAAACTGAGAGGGAAGCAAGAGAAACCATATGAACAGATAGTGTGGATGGAAGGCTAAAGCCTGAAATGCTGCTCAGTGTTCTCAGCACTGGGATGTGATATTTGCTCCTCCTCTCCAGAAGAAGAAATTTCACAACCTGATTCCTTCTCCAAGGCTGCTAATGCAAAGGCAAATGTCCAGTGAAATACAGGCAGAGTTCCTGGTGTTCCCTGTGGCATCAGCAAAGTTGTGAGGAGATGCTGCAGGATGGAGTGTGCAGAGGGCACAAATGGTGAGTGAGCAAAAGAAGAAAAGCTTTTAGGATGGGTCAGAAACAAATGGATATTTTAAAATCCAGATTTCAGGTGAAGTGTTGTTCTTTGTTACACAGAGTTCAGTGAAAGGTGAAGTCAGAAAATGTAAATTTTAAAAGAAGAATTCTATTAGTTAAACTTGCCTGGGACAGCTGACAGGATTTAATGTGTTTTGTTTCTTTAATCATCTCTTAAAGGCCCAGGCTACTGTCAGAATTCAGGCAGCAATCAGAGGCTATTAAATCAATCTTCAGAGAGCTCCTGGACGTGACACATTTAGACACATTTCATCATAGAGAGAGGAGTAGAAAAATTAAATGGCTGGGCTTCATATACCATTTCCAGGGAAACAGATGAAGACATAAGTGAAAATTGTGAAGAAATTACCATTTTTAAGTGCATGGCTGGGTGCCAGAAATTGTATTATCTGTCTTCCTTTGATAACATTCTGGATAAAAACATAAAGGAAAAGCCATCTGCTCTACTCCTAAATTGTTAAATTCTAACTTTGAGTGATGTGCTACCACAGCAAGTCAACAAGAAAGGTAAGATGATGCAGGTTTGCTTGGATTTTGCAGGAGTTTACTGTGGTGGGATTTTTCAGGACATAATGAAAAACTCTTCCCAGGAATTGGTCTCATGGGAGCAGGGAGAGGAGCTGCCTTGGATTGCTGATGTGGAACCAGCACATGTGCCCTGCCCAGGAGAGCAGGCCTTGGGACACTGCTGCTTCCCTGGTGCCAAAAACTGCCTGGGACATCCCAGCTTGTGAGGGCATTTCCACTCAGACCTGCTGATGCAGCTGGGGGTCTGAGCTGCAAACGTGCCCTGGCTCCTTGGCTGGGCAGCAGCTCAGGTGTGCCCTGCAAGCCCCTTGCATTGCAGCCCTGATCCTGTTCATGCTGTGCATGGCCCTGCTGCTCAGAGCTCTCCTGGGGCTGCAGTCCAGCCTCAAATTACTCCTTAGGGCAGCGTGGGGATAGAACTAAACCTCAGAGTTCAACATCTGCTGGGACATAAAATGAGTGTTCCTGCCAGTGTATGAACAGCAGGGTGAGGGAGGCAGCCCTGTAGCTCACAAAATGGAGTCCCTGTGCTGTGTCATTTTTTGGTTGGTGAGAGGAGAGAGCAGAAGATTATCCCAGCTCAGGGTTTGCCAGGTGGCTGCCCCATCCCTGGCAGTGTGCAGGGCCAGGTTGGGCAGGGCTTGGAGCAGTCTGGGGTAGTGCAAGGTGTCCCTGCCCATGGCAGGGGTGCAAGAAAATGGGCTGTAAGGTGCTTCCAACACACAGCAGTCGATGGTGATGCTGCTGCTGATGTTGTTGTCACCTTTTAATTTAGTTTTTTCATCAGCTGAGGTTTCTCTTTCTCCTCAAGGCAGGGTAGTTTTCTGTTGGTTTCCTTAGTTTCACCAGGTTTTGTTTACTGTCCCCACACAGCAGGGTTAAAATTACAAGGTTTTGGTTGTGAAACAGGTACAGCTGAAGACAACTCTTCCCTAAGTGCAGCCAAAGAAAGTGGGAGAAAAGGATGGGAAGTTTTGTATTCTGGCTGGGTGTGTTCTCTGCTTTCAGTTCAGACACCTGAACCTCCAGGGGTTGTATAATACTTTACACTGACTGCAAGGAGCTGAAGCCATATGTCTGTATTAGTAATTTCTAGTAAAGGTGCTATGCAATGGCTTTAAAAAAGCAAATTCAGGTCTGCATGATGCCATGCTTGTGAGTCCTGGGTAACCATGTGCCTGACTTGGGCTCTTGAAGATTTCAGACCCAATAGACAAATCTGATACAGTGAAAAATTAGCATAAAACATGGGAAAAGTTTTATTGTGAGACATAGTTTTATTGATTTATAGGGAAACACTTTGAATTGCCTCTCAAATGTATCCTTAAGAGTCACTTCAGTTTATTTCACAATGCAATAATACAGTAACATCATAAAAGAAAGAATGTATATTGTAATTTTTATATAAGTTATATATTTGTGAAAAATTCAGTGTCTTAAAAAATGGGGTCGCATGGTATTTTATAATACAAAATAGCTTTATTTAATTTAATGCATGTTTTTTTATTTATGGTTGATTGTATTCAACATAGATAGATTTGAAACTTGTTGGTATTAATTTTTTATTTACATAAAACTGATTGTGATACTTTATTTTGTCATATCACTGTGAAGCACCTGGAAATAAAGGGTGATAAGATAATTTTTAAAAAGTAAGTTTAATTTTTGTCTGTTGTTTTCATCTGTAGGAAAATTGTCAATTCCTTCCCTCTCAAGTACTTTTTAAAAGAGTTCATTTCTAATGACTAAGTCACACTTAGTTTATTAATGTTGGGGGAAAAACTTCACCTCTGAAGTACTGAAACACTCCTGGAAGAAATCACTGAAGTAACAGGAGAGATGAATGCTCAGTGGCCTAAATTTTGAGAAGTGCTTCCGTTTTCTTCTCTTGGTATTTTTTTCTAAAGAATGGTGTAGTTCAGGACTTGGAAAAACAACAGCTTTTATCCATGCTGGAGGAGTGACACTGTTCAAGAAGGAAGCAGGTGGTAAATGTGTCTGTCTCAGTGTGACTGCCAGTCTTCCAGATAAAGTAATTTGCCAAGCAAGGGTCATAAATTATGTAATCTGTGGTGTAACCTAAAGAGTGAATTACTCGAAAGGAGGAAAATTGTGTGAATGAGTAATGGGGCTGTTTTCATGGCACATTGTCACTCTTAAACAGCTTGGGAAATACTGCAAAGGTATTGCAATGCAGCAGTGTTCTTATCTTGAAGTGAAAATTTGGAGTATTTCAGTGAGATGCTGGAAACAGATTTTAATCCAAAAAAGAAAGTGGGGTTCTTTGAAGCCAATACTTTTTTAAAAGAACAATCAGTAGGCACTGGATTGTGTGTGGTTTTTATTTTAAAGTGCAGGATTCCCAGAAGCCAAGCTCATCTGTGTGCTGATGGCAAGCTGCAGCCAAGGAAGGCTGGGATTGAAGCCATTCTAGAAGTCAGTGTATCTTCCTGCCTGCCTCTGATGTGCTTTTGTTGTGAGCCAGAGAACAAACCCCAGCGAAACCCTGGGCAAAGAGCCTTGTTCAAGGAGCAGTTAGTCCTTTGTCCTTTTGTGTGCAGACATAGGAGATGGATTTTGCTGCAACAACTGAAAGAAATTCCATTGCTGTGACCAAGGACTAGGTGTAAACTGAGCCTGTTATTGTTTCAAGGCTTGGTTACCTTTTCTGAGTTCTATTTGTAGCAGTCCTGATACCAGTGTTTAGGGAATCCATAGCTTGTGCTTGGTTTGTGTCACTCCCAGGGCCCCATGCAATGCTGCAGGAGGAGAGACTGGTCTCCACAGCCATCTTGAACCAGAGCTGAAATGAGTTAAGATTAAAGACCGTGAGCAATTCCGTCTTCCACTGTTAATTCTGGTCAGTAACTTTGGTTTACTTAGATGTCTCTCTTAGAAGAAATTAAATGAACCTGGATGTTGTTACAGAATGCTTAACTTGGCACTTGATTCTGCTGAGTTCCAGAAACTCAGACACTAGGAGGAGGAAATGGGTGTGCTGTGAGATACAAAGCTCTCAGCTGTTCAGGTCTGCTGGCACTGGGTTTATCTGCTATTACCCGAGTGGGCACTGAAAACAGAAACCAACTCACAGAGCGGCTCTGCAGCCCTTCCTGAGGCCAGGTCCCAACCCACTGCATCCAACAAATGCCAATGATGAGGCAAAGTCAAGACTTTGGGGTTTATAACCTGCCTCATTAAAACATCTCACCCAAGGAAAAACTGCCCGTTGCAGTTCTGCATCCATGAACCAAATCTGACAGCCCCAGGTAAAGGTGTTTGTTGAGCAGCCAGGGTGAGGCTCCCACTGAGCAGCTGGGAGCTGGAGCCAGAGGGGAATTCCCTGTCAGCCAGAAGAGTGGAGCATCTGCAGGAACTGCTTCTTCACACTTCTGCCTGACAGCTGAAGAAGGATCATGCAATTTCTTTCACTGAGGTAAATATTAATTTCTTTGTTGTGGTCTGTTGTAAAGCAGTCTTCTGGCAGGACTGAGAATCTCTTACCTACTGCTGTAATACTAAGTCCCAGGAAGTCGCTGCAAAGTGCTGTTGGGCTTCAGCCAAAGCAGCATTCTTTCAAGAATTTGCTAGGCATTGATTTTGAGAGATCATTATTTATCCTTTGAAAAGCAAAGGTTAAAGTTTACCTTTTGCTGTTAATGTAACTGTGCTTGGCATGTTTACATAAGCAGCCAGCTCCTGTCAAATTAGGAAATCCATGTTGGGATTTTATCAGTTGTGGATTAATTTTGAAAGCACTGTGCTAAGAACAATGCTTGTGATAATGGAGTTAAACTCCACAAAGTTTGGGTGTAACCTAGGTAGTGTTTGGGGCGAGCACACAGTCAGGATCTTCTTGTGCAGTGAATGTTGAGAGATTTTCAGGACTCTTTAAATAATAAAGAAGCAAGATGACAGGGGATGTGCTAAGGTGTGAGTTTCTGTCGTCACTCATCCTTGCCAGGTGGGCATTTTCTGTTCTTTTCTCAGAAAAATGAAAAATTAATTGACAAAACTTAATGGTAGATGCATCCGATTACAGGACTCCCTCCTTCCCATCTCATCCCTCTTAGCTGGCTTCAGGACTATGGCTTTGTCTTTAAAATCAATGTCTGTTCCACAAAATTGTCTGCAAATACAGTCCAAGTTTGTTATCTGTAAAAGGTAACATAAGCCTACAAGGAGGAGAAATGTTCTTGGCAGATACCTTAGCGTGTTGAAATTTAGGCTGTTAAATGAATACTTCACATCTGATTTCAAAAATTCAGAAATAGCAAGATTAATGAGATATTTTTATGGAACTGTGTGGTTTCATAAAGGAAAATATGCTGGGTAAGTCAGCAGGAAGTCGTATCAGTTTTAAGTTAATTAGTAATTCTTTATAGAGAAGGATGCTGTAAAACAGGCTCAAAATCCACAATCCACAGCAGCAGAAAGGGAAGTTCATTCTGCTGCTGGCAAAGTCTGGGAGAAAAGATCTTTTTCCCCAGCTGGCTCCAGGATGTCCTTCCTGAAAGTCCTGCTGTGTGTCCTGGTCCTGGCCAGCCCCGTGCTGAGCGAAACTTCACAACGTAAGATCTGCTGGAATTCTTTGTGCTTGCCAGAGCAGGCACTGGGCAGTGCTGCTGGGTCCCTCTGGGGGGGATTGCTCCTTGGGAATTCTCCTTAGGCTTTAGGCTGGGGTTATTTTAAATAGCAAAACAATGCAAATGTGAAAACCTTGGTGAGACAGCTGCTGTCCTGTGTTTGGTGTCACAGAGAAGAGGTTCCAGCCATATCAGTTACACCTGATACTCAGTATCTGCTGGGTTGGGATCATTTTGAGGCAGTCTCTGAATATCAGAAGGGTATTTTTAAAGGAGTTTAATGGTTTGGTTCTTTTTCAGTGGGGAAAAAAAACACTTGGTGTATGGGTTAAAAAAATCATACATTTTTATAGCAAGTGTTCTTAGACTTTTTTTTATACTAACAGGGAAAATCATCAATAATTAAGAGCATGACAACCAGAATGCACTGATAGAAAAGTTATTTTAAGTGAGAAGCTAAGTAAAGGAATTGTCTCTTGTTCTGTTAGAGTAGACCAGTATTGGTCTGCAATTATTTTATGGGAAGATTTGCCACATATTTTATTGATATATTTATTTATTTTATCATCACTGTTCTGTACCTGGTAGCTACCAGTTACTTGTAATTGGATATTCCTAAGCTGATAGTGCTGTAAACCAGCTGCAGTTGTTATTTTTCTAATAGGAGTTTTGGTTTCTGATCTGAGGAGTATTTTTGTGCTACTCTAAACTTCCATTTGCAAAAACAGAAGTTACCCCTTGAAGGCTAACTTGGCATTTATGTAGACCACAGTATTTCGAAGGGCTCAGCAGTGAGTTCCTTTATTCCTTTATCACATGGAATATTAGAGCATTAATAGCAAAGGGCACACACTCCCTCTCTCCCAGCAGAATCACAACTGGTCATTTTCTGCTCCCTTAGTATTTTTTGTATCATTGCTAAAAGAATTGTAATTGTGTTACTGATCAGAGGGATAGCTAAAAACATTGCTTCTCTCCTAGATGAACCATGCCAAATGCTACTTGGGATTTTGCATTGTTCCGTACTTTATAGCCATAACACATGACCTGTAGTTAGGTTTTCTTGGAAAATGTTTCAGTGCTGCTGCCCTCTCAAGAGGAGAGCATGCAGTGTGCAAATGGATTGGTACAAGCCTTGCTCACTGTAAGCATTTAGATTTATCTCTGATAAGCAGCAAATGTTCAATTAGATGGACTTGGACAGTGGAAAGGAAGGAGGCTCCCCTCTTTTTTTGCAATGCAGACTGCTCCCAGCACAGTTCCTCTGGCTAATAATCCATCAGTCAGGATGTTCTGGTGGAAAATCCCCCTGCCAATGCCATTAAAGCTGCTCCAGCAGTTGCCTGCTGTGCTCAGAAGGCTCTGCTCAGAGATCTCGGCCAGTTCTGGCTCTGGCTTCATTCCAAACATGGATCCTCTCCCTGGGAACAGTTGTGCACACTTATACTCGGCTCTGGAGGCAGGTTAGGGGCTCTTTGGATGTTCAGGTTGGTGCCTGGCATTGAGTCTGAGTCCTGAGCAGGAGAGGAACAGGTAGCAGAGGATGCAGGGTGGGAGTGCCCAGCGTGCTGGTGTGTGATGGCTCATTCAGGCTGCTGAGGGAGTTATTTTTAGCCAGCCAAATACCTGTGAAATACTGTAAACACTCAGATTCTGGAACATAATTTACAACCCAGTGTTTACACAGCAAAAGAGACAGAGGAGAACCAACATTAAAGCAAACCAGATCCTTTTGTAGGCTAAACTAAAGAATAATCCCAATGCAAAACACACAAAAAGGTTCTCATTTGGACTATAATTGGAAGGTTGGAATCTCTAATGAATCTCATGACTTTCAGTCTTTGCCAGCAATCCAGAGATGATATACAGTGGAATTCAGACACAACCACACTTAAAATGATGAGATAAAAATCATAAGAACATAACCCATATACACATTCAAAAGTAATTTAAAGTAATTTAAAGTAAAAATAAAGTAAAAGAAAAGTAATTTAAGCCGGTAAATTTTCATTTCTGAAATAGCTTCAAAATTTTCAAGGGACAAGTCACTGGAAAGTAAGATTTAGTATCATCTACAGAGTACATATGAAGCTTAAATTTCTGGTGTAATTAGCAACACAGCCCACTGACAGTATGTTACTGTATAATTGCAATAATACTTGTTTTAATTCACAGCCAATTGCACTGGAGTTCTGGACTTTGGGAACTGTCAGGGTGATACAAATGAATTCTGTCCTAAAGATATTCCTTGTCAGTGTAAAAATGAAAAACCTTTTTGCAGGTAATGTGTGGGTTTGGTTTGTTTGTTTAAATATATTGTAAATTGTGAACTAAATTTAGATGCTGCAAAGCAATCCATGAAAATAAATGTTGATTTTTACTCACAGTCTACATAACTGGTACAAAGCATCAAATCTGGGATCTGGGCACAGTGTTTTCTTTTTAAAAATATGTGTGGGCTATGTAATTCCTAATGTAGGTAATCACTGTAAACCTTAATTTTTACATGCTCCCTGTTCTCTCAGCTATTTCACTTTAGAACTGAATTAGCTGTGTAATTGCAAGTTCATTTTTTTTCTCAAGTTGATCAAATTTTCTTTTGAGTTAAAAAAAAACAACCGATATCTGAATGTTTTATTCTACATTACGCAGCTGGGGTTTGTTTTTTTCCCTTTTAAGAAATCAATATCATAATGACAGCCAGAAATGTGAGGTTTCACTTCCACTCAGCAGCTTTGCCATGCTGACAGCAGACAGAGATCTTTGACCCGAGCCAGGCCATGACTTGGGTACTGCACCCTGTTCCCATCAAAGCTTCTTATCTTGGACTCCTGAAATGCCAACTTGGACTTGGTTACTCAGAGTACTTTTGCATCACATCTGGAAACAGATGGGTGTAACTAAGATAAAAACCACCTTTAAACCAAAAGGAAAAATAGTGAATCTCTTGGCCCCTGCAGTGTTGAATTCTAAATAATTATATAGCAAAATATTATACTTTTTTAGTATTTGCTTACTTTTGAATTAAAATGCTTTTGCTTAAAGTGAATATTTTTATTTGCAGATGTGAGTACTACAGAATATACTGGAAGGAGTACTGGTACATGGGCCCCAAATGTGACCACCTTTGGAACACTCTGACTTTCATTTTAGTTGCTACTCTTCCTGCAGTGGCACTGGTTATCCTAGTGGTTGGAATATTTTTAACTCTCTACTGCTCCAAAGTGGAAAAAGCTGGGTAAGTGACTCTGGGTATACTTATAAGGAGCTTGTACTCAGAATGGAAGTCTGGTATTCTGGTTAACTTTTAACTTCTGGATGTTTAAAAGCATGAGGTTGCCATACTCCCAAAATACTATTTATACAATTTAAAACTAACTCAAAGCATCTGACCTGAACACTCAGCATTTTATCACTGCATGCAGAACTTCACTCTCAGGCATTGCTTTTCTTTAGGGCTCACCAGGGCCAGCCTTAAAGATTGATAAGTGCATTTACTACTTAAATTCAACACTACCAAATGTGTATTTCTGATTTACTTGCTCTTAAGGACTGGCTTTTTTTCCACAAGTTAAAAAAAAGAGGAGTAAGACCATTGACAAGAGTCTTGGTGTTTAAGATGATTCCTCCTACTCCTGGGTCTCAGATATTGGCAATTTGAGCTGCCTTTTGCTTTCAACACTTTTTCCCAGTGACACCTCTCCCAAGTACACAGACAATATGGGTTTTTTCTTCTGTCACTGAGCCCCAGTAGTGTGTCACTGGTACTTGCTCTGACATAAAAAAGCTGCAATAATACCCAGCTCTTGTACAGCCATTGCCACAGGACATCTAAAGCTCTGACGTGGCTGTTGAACCAATCTGCAGCACAAAAAACATCTGTCAGGACCCTCCCCATTGCTAATGCTCTAAATTCCCCTCTTTCCCCCCCCCAGGAAGCAGCCAAAGCCTCCATAAATTCCCATTGTTCCCCCCAGGAAGCAGCCAAAGCCTCCATAAATTCCCATTGTTCCCCCCCCAGGAAGCAGCCAAAGCCTCCATCCAGTGGAGCACAGCAGAACCCTGCGTTCAGTCCTGACCCAGCTGCTGACCTGGAGCACGGGCACCATCAGCCAGCCGGGGTGAGAGATGGCACAGGGGGCACAGCACAGCCCCCAGGCCTTGGCATTCAGCACAATGAGATAGGAATAGCAAAAAAAAAAAAAAAAAAAAAAAAGGGAATTTGAGTTTTTGATTTGAGCATTTGATTTCCAAGAGCAGCTGAGAGAAGGTGAAACTCGTCATGAAGGATTAAGTGAAACTAATTTGCATAGGAGAAAACAAAGAACTAGGGATTATTTTTACAGGGTGTTCAAACAAATATTCCCATTTTTGGCCAGTTAGAAGCAGCTTTGAAAAGAGATCATGCTCTGCTGTTCCAGTTTTCTCCATTAGGCAAGATGTAGTAGAAATCATGGCTTGAACTTGAGAGGGTATTAAGAGAAAAGATGGATAAATACCATTAAAAACCAATATGAAAAACAAAGAATCACTGAAAGGGAATATTTGTGTGTGTGTGTTCATTTCCTCATTTGGTACTCCAATGGATTATTTTATATATTAAAGAGCACACAGTGTGTGAGAAGGAGACATTGAAGGCTGTCTGAGAAAAAAGAAAATCAGCTATTATTTTCTGCTAAATCCCTCTGTAGAGTATCAATAGCTTGGCAATGCAGCAGGTCTGAGCCAGCCTTTACCAGGAGATGGTGCTGTTCAATTTTTAACTAATTTAGAATTTAGTCCTGCTGATGCTGTTGTTCCCAAGGTATTAATGAGACCAAATCCTGCAGTTTGGTAGGGAAGAAAACTCTTTAGAAAAGGAAACTTTCTGGGCCAGAGCTGCAGATTTAGGGCTTTCTCACACCCCAGACTGTGAGTTGTAGCCCAGACAAGTGAAAAACTGGTTTATACCTTCTACTAACATACTGTACCTGGAGAGCTGGTTATTCTGATGTGTTGTCATTTTGCTCTGTGTAACCACCTGATCCCCTACACATAGGATACCTGGGTTGGACAAATTCCAAAAGTTGTACTGAAAAGACAAGATTTTAATGATGCTTCATACCCAAATCAGAAGCAGAATTACAGGTATGCTGCTGTTTTTTGTTTTTTTTTGCTCATTCTCACTTTATACCCTGGTTTGGAGACTCAGAATGACTTTGCAGCTTTGCCAGAGGTACAGCAAGCAACAAAGATCCAGTAAATGGCAAAGCTTTTGACTGGATTATTCACATACAAATCCTAAAATACTGCTTTATCCAGAGACTCCTCTGGTTCTCCTCTAATCCCAGAGGCATTCATTTCATTACTGTTTAGAAACACAATTCCTTGCCTGTGCTTCCTCACTTGAATCCCCTCAGCATGCAGCCAGCTGCTGCAGCTCTTACTGCAACTTCTGCAGAGAACTTGCTTGCCAGGGTGCAGCTCAGTGAGAGCTCACACATAGCAGGGCTCTGCTGCAGAGACAGCCTGGAGCTTGCTGATGTTTCAGTCCCTCAAAGAGGTCTGGTTTTTTTCAATATAAATGTTGAAAATGTTGAAGGTGGTGAATTTACATTTTGAAAATAATTGTAGGAATATAGAAAATTAGGTACTGTGGCATTGTTTGTTGTGAAAATAAAAGCTTAAAGAGAGCGTTGCTTCTATAAATTCAGTCTTCTCTGTTTGCAGAATGAGGGCTTGACAGTAAAATGAACTTAAAAGGCCTTTTAGATGTTGTTGCCTCAATGCCATGCATGCAGTAGTGAGCTTTAATATTTTTATATTTCAGTTTAAACTAACCCCTTGTGCAATTTGCAGTTTATGATAAGGTTTTAATAACCCTTTTCTCTTTTGTGTAGTCGTGTGTATGATCAGCCTCTAAGGACAGCAGATCCATCATCAGATTATTTCCCTCAGTCCCGAGCCCAGCGGGATGAGTTTGACTATCCCAGGAAGGATTTGCCTTACCCAGTTTATCCAGAGGCGAGACAGTACCGGGTACGTATCAATTACATCCCTCTGCACATTAATTACTTACTCTGTGTATTAATTATATCATCCATCCTGGAACTGCATACAAATCATCACTAAATTGATAGTGTTTGTCACTCAGTGAAGATGTGAGCTAACAGAGAGCTACAGGCACCTTTCACTGTGCAGGTGTTTTCTTCAGGAATGTTACAGACCCTGCTGAAATGTTTTTAAATATTTCCAAAGCTGTTTCAGTTTGTGTGCACACAGTGGTAATGCTTTCACTTATCTGCATGAAAATCATCTTCCAAAGCTCTTGGTGAGTGCACACTCAGAAGCAGCACATAGTAAGAAAAGAAATATATAAAAGTGTAGTTTGATTAGATACAGATTATTTTAATAGCAAGCATGCTGGGCAGTGTGTGTCATACTACTGATTTAATTCTCATCTCTTTTCAGAGATACTAAGAACACGTGCTTCCTGTATCAAATGGTTTGGAATGCTGCATGATCACTGGACAATCCAGGTGCTGAGAGAGCAGTGACACCCTGGTGGGACACAGAGGAAATTGCCACCTTTATTAGAGAGCACTAAGTTATTGCAAAGAGAAGGTAATGAGGAGAATTGTAAAAGAAAACCTGATCTGACGTGACATTAACATTTAATTTATTTACTATGTAATTGGTGACAGCTTCGTGTGAATCCCTGATACTGCAGTGCACAAGGGTCTGGCCCTGGCAGTGTGGTATAAACACAGCCAAGGACTTGGCCTCTCTCTATCCCAAGATTTATCAAATACCTACAGACCCATTCCCTTGTCTTTTTTGCTTTCTCTTCCTTCTGTGTTTATCCTAGCAGCTGGAACGGTTTGCCTTTAAAACTGCCCTGGCTTACTTTGTAACTTTCTTGTAAAAGAGGAAAATAAACCTGTGGAAGACCTTGCCACTAAGTAACAAATTAAAGAGACTGAAGACTGGGATTTATTTCCCATTTCCAAAAAGTCTGAAGCACGTTATATTGAGATTTATGTTAAATGATTTCCCTTAGTATTAGGTAATATGTGAAACTATATGTTAAAAAAAGAATCTTAAGGATTTTAGAAAGGGGTTTTTGATATTTGGTTTTCCCCTCAATGTAACCAAAATGCAAAGTGGGCAAATTTCACTAGGTTTACTTCTACTGCTGCAAATTCTGTCAGAAATAAAAGGAGTGAGTCTGGTTCCCTCTCTTATCTTCAGAAACACACCAAAACAGTGTCAGCACATCTGTTTAGAGCCCAGAATATCAGTTTAAACCATTCTGACCTCAGAAATTTAGATGCAAAGATGTCGAGAGAATTGTCAGTGAATTGCTTTTCTCTGTCACTTCTCAGCCTCAGGTAGTGCCACAATCTGACAAACTGTGGTGGTTGTTGACCTCAATCCATCTCTGTTGTACCAACCTCAGAGTGACCACAGAATGCGAGTGTTCAATTTGATGTTCCACCACTGCTCCAAAAAGGAGCAGGAGGAACAGATAAGGCAGTGCTGTCAATATCTGTTGTGCTGGCAAGAGCAGAGCTGGCTAAACAGTCTCTCACAATTTCCCCCAGTGTTCAGTTTTGTCATTACCTTTTCCAGGTATTTTCCCTTCATTCCTGAGTTGCATTGGGCAGTTTTAAATTATTTTGTCATAAGAATGTCTCTTGCTAGAGCTAGACAGAATGACTGGCATATCCTTCCTACTGCATTTCCTTTGGTTTGTGCTGTGTTATGTAGCTTTACTCTTTAAAACAAAAAAAAAGGAGGCAAATCTAAGGCAAATGTCTCCCAAGTTCTCTGCTAAGGAGGTGAAGCCGAGGAGGATGAATCTTTTGAGAATTACAGAAGCTCTATGTCTCTTGTCCTGAGGAGCCCAGAACCGGACACAGCACTCCAGCTGTGGTCAGCAGGGTCACTGAGGGATGCCCCATCTCAGGATTCCACCTTGGCTCACCCGCCCTGTGCTGGCCCAACCCCAGCTGGCTCTGCCCTCTAAACCCCAGACAGGGAAAATCCCCTCCCAGCATCTGAGGGCTTTGGGTCACATTTCCCAGGAATCCACTTCTGCCTTTTCACTTGACTTGGAAACACAGCTCTGGAATAGAAGACATGGAACAGGTACCAGGCATTGCCTAAGTCCTCCTTTGCTCTAATTTCTACACCAGGCTCTGAATCTTGTGACAAAGAGTAATGCAAAGTTTCCAAGACAAGTTGCTATGCTTGTCACGAGAAGGTTCATGTCTATATCCTAACTACTTTCATTTATTAAAAAACTGGTTCAACTTTGTATTTACTTGTCACGTTTAACCAGGTAAGTCAGGTTTGGTTAGAGACCCACAGAACAGAAACTGTTGCCCAAGCTATTTAAATGGTGAGCGTTTTATTCTCTAGATGATTCCACTGCCCTCACGGGGACGGGCGTGTGGGGGAACTCCCCTCATTGCTCCGGGTGGGAGCGAGGTCTCCTCACGGTGCCCCGGATGGGAGCGGAATCCCCTCAGGGTCTCCCGGGCGGGAGCGGGTTCTCCCCTCACGGTAGCCCGGGCAGGAGCAGGGTCCCCTCACGGTAGCCCGGGCAGGAGCGGGTTCTCCCCTCACGGTGCCCCGGGCGGGAGCGGGGTCCCCTCACGGTAGCCCGGGGGGGAGCAGGGTCCCCCCGCGGTCCCCTCACGGAGCCGGGGGCGCGGGGGGGTCTGAGGGGGCGGCGGCGGCTGCGCCTGCTCGGCGCGCGGGGGCGCGCGTGACGTGCGGGGGGAGCGGAGCGGGG
>JANRGV010000023.1:15546436-15589802 GCA_024734035.1 Alethe castanea
TTTAGAGGTTTGGGCTCTTTTTTTTTTTTTTTTTTTTTTTCCCAGGTTGAGGAGGAGTCTCATGACACTGACTTTGGACCTGTTTAATTTCATGTTGGTGATCCCTCTGTCTGCACAGTCCTTGGGTGGGGGCAGGGGCTCCAACACCCCAGGGTGTTCCAGGAACAGATGCCACCATCCACCTTGTGCCAACAAGGATTAGCATGAAGGGGATGTGATCTGAATCCATGGCACCTCAAATCCTGGAGAAACATCTGCTTTCCTTATCATACAGCCCTCAGAAATTACAGGAAGGAAAAACCCCCACCTGAAAGGGAGCTGTGTATACAGTTTGGGAGTTTTTCTGTGCAAAAGCCTGTTCTGGACTTTCTCAAACAGGGAATGACTGCACTGTTGCTTTCTCAGATCCCTTCAGCTGGAGTGTCAGGATCTGTCACAGAGGTGATGCTTTGCTGGTGACCCTGCAGTAACTGAGCTCTGAGTGAAAGCAGGGCAACCCTGAAAAAAGTACAGTCCTTACAGGAGAGCAATAGCTCAGCAATAAATGTGTAAATGAAATACATGTCATGTGTGCATATATAGCTCTATAAATGTATATATGACTAAAAAAGCAGTACTTTCACATATACATTTTTTTCTTATAAAATTACAAGTGACTGCTACTCTGCAAGGCTTCCCTCACTCAGATTCCTGTTCTGAAGGCAAGTGCAGGGCACTGACCTATCAATCTGAAAAGGTTCTTTCTTCCCAAACCCCTCAGAGTACATGCTGTATATACCAAAAATGACAAAGTCATCTGTAACTAATAACAGCATCTGTTAAATGAGACAGACTGTCAGAGTTAAATTAAAAATACTCAGAATAGCCCTTCACATTTTGTTGTCATAAAATTGTACCTGCAATTAAATTGTGGATTAAGATGCTAATGAGCTACCTGATTTGCATGTGCAATCAGATTAGCATGTAAATATCAGCTTCTTGCAGGCACTAACATATAGATGACTACCTGAGTGTGCCTGCAAATCAAACTGCTGCAGCCAGGCCCACCCTAGCAGATGTAAAGGTGTGTTAATCACACTGCTGGAACCTTGGTATCCCTGGATTTGTGGCTTGCAGAGCTGCTGGGTGCTCCTGTGTGAGCAGCAGGTGCTTCCCTGCAGCAGCAGCACCCAGGGGAGTGACCTTAGAGCACAGCAGGATTTTAGGTTTTTTCTGACATTCCTCTCAAGGTGCTGGCTCTGTCCGTGGTTCACTCTGATTTGCCTGATCCAGTGGAGGTGGTGCAGAAGGTTTTTTGCTGATTTTGGCCACCCACTCTCCGTGGTCACTGTCCCCCAGGCTGTGGCTGTACATCCACACCTGGATGCCCACAGGAGCCCCTGCTGCCAGGGATGTGCAGGGCTGGAACAGCAGATGAGAGGATGCTCTGAAAGATGCTGCTCTCCTCCTCACAGAGTTTATACCCCTTGGGTGCCCCAGAAAAATCACACTCACATCTCCTGCAGGCAGGGCACACACGCAGCCTTGCCCTGGCTTTAGAGAGCAGTGTGGGCAGCTCTCACAGCTCACAACTCCAGACAAGCCAAATTCATTACTTCTGCTCAGCAGCCAGGCAGTTTTTGCACTCTGCAGTCTCTAGCAGGGCCCAAAGCAGGCAGCACAAATTAACACACCACAGGACACCTGAATGCAGCAGAGACTGAACGTCACTCTGATTCCTGAGCCTCTGCAGAGACTCCAGGTAGGGATGCACAGGCTAAACCTTAGCTGCAGAACTTGAAATTAATTAAATCTCAGCTAGGTTCAGTCTTAAACACTCAAACCGAAGCTCTAAAGTTTGGCCAGAACCATCTTAAGCACAAAAGGCAAATCCTCCTGGTAGCCAGAACTTAATCACTGTTTAGGAGATGAACTGATTTGTTTTTGTTTCACAGGAATGTTTGGGAAGTGTTCAAAACCCAGTCAGCTCTGAAAGCTGATACACATTTAACAAACTTAATAGGTCCTGAGGCTGAGCAAACTTCAGCCAAACGGCTTTTGAAATGAAGCTCAGCAGTTCTAAAAATGAATCTGCTGGGAGAGAAGAGTTCAGAGAACCTTACAGGAACCAAATTTCACATTGTCTTAGCTGGCACTGTAACAGATTTCTCTGTAATATATTCAGCATTTCTTGTCATCTTCGTGCAAACTGCTCTGTCTGTTTCTCTTGTTGCAGACTTATTTATTTTTTTTAATTCACAACCCAGAGCACATGGCCTGAAATAGATTCTTCATTATTTCAGGAAAGAATTGTGAGGGTTTATCCTGAAATTTGCACTGTGCATCTTTTTTTTCCTCACTCAATCAACCATCATTTTAAGCTGACTGTGAAAGGCCAACTAAGACATTACCATTTAACATCCTGAGACCGTCACCTGATGTGGCCTGTTTAAGAGCCTGCTCCACTTGTTCTCTTCTCTTGGATTCAAATTCCAAAGCTTCCTGCAATTTTCTCTTTGCCTTCTTCTCTTTCTTCAAGCGTTTTTGAATTGTGGCTGAAATGTAAATAAGTGTAAGAATGAAGTGTAAGAATGGTTGTCAGGGCACAATTAACAGATGATGGACACAGTAAAAAATCAGTTTATGTTCAATATTTCAAAGGTGCAGTTCTAGATCAAGACCCCTATGACAACAAAGATGTGGTGACCTGAAAGACAAACAATTCTGAGGATGCTGGTTATTGGTGAAACTCTCTCTCAAATCAGGAGCCATCAAAGTCTGTGAATGACCTGAAGTTTTTGGTGAGCTAACTGGGATTCAGGAGGGGCACACTGTGCTGTCCTAAGGAGCTGAGTTTTGTTTTACAGAAATACACAGCCCCATCACCGTTGGGTGATACATTTCTAGACACCCACTGCAATTTAACAGCTTCAGCAGGATTTACTGACCCTTCCCAGCTCGACTGAGAGGAGCCCTTTGGTGTCTCTAAGTGAGACCTGGCACTGCAGACAGCTCCACACACCCAATTTCCATTAAAAAGCACAGGAAGATAGGAATTGGCACCTGCACTTTTGGTCTTATCTAGTTTTATCTTTCTGATTTCATGGATGTAATCTAGAAGTAGCTTTTGGCACACGAAGTGCTGCTCCCTTCCTTCAGATGCAGATCTGAATTTTAAAAAGAATACTAACATTGCCTCCTTTGCAACAGCACAGCGAGAAATTCAGATTTACCAATTTAATTGCCCGTTATTATCAAAAGCTTCTAACCAGTCATGGTTTTGTCTCAGAAGGCCCCATTTGGGTTGTGCTACTGCACTTCAATCTCCTGATGCCAAAAAAAAAAAAAAAATCTAGGATTATTTGCTTCAGATCTTTCACTTGGGCTGACAATTTCTCACAGCTCCACTTTGTTGTGCTCAAGTTCTCTACAGGACAGACTGAGCAGCACTGAAGGTGCAGAAATATGGGCTAGGGAAATAATGACAAAAATCACCTCAATACCCAAATTAAATCCATACCTTTCTCACAGTAAGACTGATGATTCTCAATGCTTGGAGGATAACAGCAGAAACAAAAAGAAATTAAAGCTGTCAAATGAAGAAATTGGGCTGGGAATACCTGGGCAGTGATGCCAATACACCTGAAAGCCACAGAACTGCCCCAGCTTCCCTCCTCAGAACCTGCAAAACTCTCTGGGGCCAGCTGCCCTACAGGTAATAACCCTTGAGCCAGTGATCCTTCTGCTTACAGAAACGTGTGCTTCACTGTGGTTTTATGGAATTTACATCTTTCATTACCAGAGCAGTTCACTGCTGCACTATACCAGAACAGGAATGTCAGCTCACTGCGAGCCCTGGACAGCTCCAGCTGGAAATGCCAAAGGGTTCCACATTCCACAGACACCTGAACTCCATTTTCACTCACTCACCTCTGCTTTGCAGCTCAGCTGTGAGTTGCCTTTCCAAGCTCTCTCGTAGTTCTCGCTCTCTACAAAGCTCCATCTTTAACTCTTTCTTTTCCTGCTGTATCTGCTTTTCCTGGACTCTTGCATTGTCCACAGCCACTTTCAGCAGGCCCTAAAACACACACAAATGCAAGATCTGAAAACACCATTTTTTATCAGCAGTACAAAATTCACCCACTTGTTTCTTTTACACCCTCTAGGAAAACAGAGAGATTAGAAAGAAGCAGGAACCTACAGACCTGGAGCACAACTGGGCACTGGAAGTAGCTAATGTTGGAGTTATAGATGAGGAATTTTGTGGCATGGAATCATTCAGTGCAGCTTTGGGTAATTTGGTTACACACACAGTGCCATGTCTCTGCTCACCTCAATAACCGCAGAGAGAAGCACTGCAGGAATAGTTAGAATATTGAATTTCAACATAACCATTATTGCCAATTACTAAGTCAAATACAAAATGTATAAAACCCTTTCATGACTGATAAAGCCAGGGAGAGAGGAAACCTAAGCATGACATTTTAAATAAAAGACATGAGGAATTGCAGATATAAAATAATTTCCAAAACTTTTTTAGGAGTGTAAAAGAAACATGTTATCTATCATGACATAACCTGGCCCTGTAGAGAAGAATTTACCTGAATGTTGGTTAATAGTGTTTCTACTGATGAAAGACCATCAGCAAAAAGAAATGGCGCCGGAAATCCAGGAGGCAAGGCCTGTCCAGCCAGTTGGACTTTATCTAAGGTTGGTTTCATTATTGGAATGGCAATTTGCACCTCTTCTGTAAAGATAGGTTTAAAAGCGACATCAGAAAGCATTGGAAATATAGTGACTGTAATTTCTAGAAACTAGCATTTTGTTTATCTGGAAGTCAAAATATAAGTGGTTAGTAAAATCAACATTGTTTCAGGCTTTGGGCAGCTGGGATTGTTGCCAAGGCAAGTTGGCAAAATAGTACAGAACAATAATCAATACACTGAGACTATAACACAGCTGTAATGGAGTACAGACTATTATATCTCAAATTCTACAGAATTATACCACAGAATTATAACAGCATTACGCAGTTCATTAAACCTGAATGACCTGTCTTCATTCTATCACGTCTGGCATTCTGTGATGTGCGTTTTTTGTTGCTATAACCTTGGCAAAATTCTAATCAAGGAATGTATCACATCTCTTTACTCCTTTTCCTTTCCCCTTCCCGTGCTGAGCAGTAAATAATCTCCACTGAGTCATCCATCCCCTCTGCCAGCACTGCTCAGAACTGGAGCATCTCCTACAGAGAGCAAATTGGGGGCTGGCAGCTTCCCCTTCACTCCTTCCTCCAAATACTGCTGTGGGTATAGACAAGCTGTGCACAGACAGCAGAAATGTGTATCCACAAAGAAACAATGCTAGAAATTGTTTTTTTCAAGAATCCCTTCAATTCGGTGAGGAATCAGTACTATCACCAATGAACTCCCATTTTTGAATAGAATATTAAAGGGTCTTTTAGGACAGTAGATGTAGCTCCTTCTCTCAGATCCCTGTGAGTACTTCTTCCCACATACTCATTTCAATTGCTTAAAACTACACAATTAAAATCTAGCTGCCTCTGAAGCCAAACTTTGTACAATTCTTTCACTATGAAATGCTAAAAAAGTACTTCTGTACAATATTTCAGTCTATATATATATATAATGATCCTGCACTTGCAGAAATCATGAGTGTCTGCCTTGGCCATGAGCTCCTGATGCCAATGCACAGTCAGCCCCCAGTTTCATCTGTTAAGTGCCTTGGTCATATTAAAGCCTCAATTTACAATTAGACCACACCATATTCAAAAGGTCTCCTTCTCCCACTCCTGTTTTTAAGGCATAAACAACTTAAAAAGAATCTGACAACTAATTAACCCAGGGTGTCTCCACAGCAGCACTATTTTCTGGTGTAACACACTGCAGGAGCCTCCATCGAGCTGCACTTTTTGCATCCACCTGACAACAAACCAGGAGCATTAGCAGTTTTCAAGTATTCTTTGAAATCGCTGGTTTGGGAGTATTTTGTCTTTGCTCTGTGAGTTCATTAAATGGAAGATCTTCGTAATGATTTTTCAGGACTAATAACAAAAGCCAGTAACCTCTATACATCCTCAGAGACAGCATCTTAGATGGAATTCAAGTGAACCATTTAAAAAATCCCAACTCGGGTAACAAACTCAGAGCATGAAGTTTGTGCTGATTCAGACACACCATGTCTCATATTTAAATATATCAGTGGCAGAGTTTTTAAAATAACCTGATTAGTTGTCACACATGATGCTGCACAGAAATAACAGCAAAGCCATGGAGTCACCAAAGACTAAACAGAAGTGGCATTTGAAAAAGAAAGCAACACATGAAGTATGCATAACAAAACTGGAGCTGCTCTAACACCTCTAGAAATCTCTGCTATTTGGAGATGAAAGTAATAACATTAAATTGGCCGAAAGGAAAATTACTATTGACTGTGAAGACAGGTTGCATGGTCTATGGTTTGTAATGCTACTGTACAGCAGATTGAAGTTTCAAAATAGTATTACTCTTCTTTAAAGAGATAGACACAGCTAAATTAGGTGCTGCTTGCTGCAGTGAGGATCAAATGCAAAAAGAATCATATTTCATCAGACCTAGTCAACACCAGGAAAATAAATAGAAATATAAGAGGTATGCAGGCAATGATTCATTTTGATAATCTGGCCCAAGAGAGACACATAGAGACAGCACACAGATCTAAGCTTCCACCAAAAGACAAATAGGACACAGAGGGTGGGAATTGGGATGACAGTGTAGCAGAGGTCACATCGATTTTCAGCAGCAGTTTTCACACAGATGAGATAACCCTGGACTCTATTTGGCCCATTGTTCATATCCTACCTGTCCCAGAAGCAATAAATTTCCAAGTCCCAGAAAAAGGGCAGTAAAGAAGAAGGATTCTACTTATGACTTCTTATGATTAAGTTTTTGTGCTAACCAAACATGCTTTGCAGACCAAGGTCACATTGCATGTTAAAGTCTGTAATAGCTGAAACTAGAAGCAGCATATTATGTTTTAGCGTATATGGGTGGAAACTGTCAAACCATTCATCATTTTTTTTTCTGATTGAAATCACACTCTGCAAAGATGAATGATAAATGCATTAGAAATCTATTTCAATCTTGTAATAGGTCTTCACATCTGAACGGTGTCTACATCTTGGCCATGCTCTGAATAAGTGCACAGTTAGGCAGAAATTTATTAGCTAGACTTCAGGAATCATAATTGGTAAAGCAATTAAAAATGGTATGTGCTGGGAGCATTTCTTGGGGTCTGTATCAAATGCACCTCTTTAATGGAAAAAAAATAATGTTGATTTAAGGATTTTGATTTTAAACGCCACTAAAAATATAAATGCTAAAAGCTGCACTCACATATACAATACAACAGAATAAGCAAGAAATAAAGCCAAGGCAGCTACAGCCTGACCAAGGACACAAACAACCTTTCTGATTATTAAAGCAAAGTGGGAACTCCTTTTATCGAGCCTGTTTGTTAAACCTGCCATGCTTTATAAAAGCATTCAGGAATCCATTTAGAGTGCAGTCTTTTTATTTTAATTTCTAGCTGACATCCAGATGAATAGATGAAAGTAAGAATTATACTGCAGAGCAAAGAAATACACAGTAAACACTAACAGTGAACGGAGTATCATCCTGGGAAAGCACACAGAAATCTGCTAGGAAGTTTCTTGCTCTTAATTCAATATGCTTAAGTATTTCATCTTCTGTCTTCTGCCTAAATTGCAGGAACAGGGATTGGCAAATGAAGCATCAACCTGCAGAGTGAACACAGCGCTGGGAACGTGGGGAACGTGAATTGCTCCCTGCACGGCCCAAACCAACAGGCACTTGGATTTGCCAGCTGGTTTATTTTCTTTCAGAAGGCATGTTTTTAAACCCATCAGTCACAGCCCTGATCCACTTGACATGCCACATCCCTCTCAAAACAAGGGAGCAATATTAAAGGTGCAATTTACACTGGTTAGACCACCAATTTCTTCTTGTGCAGTTAAAAACTTCATCTACCTGGAGCTGTATGAGCATTATTCATCTCCAACAACCCACAGAATATAACTCATGAATCAAATAAATACGTGGCATATGGAGGAGAGAGAAACAATTGATACAGGATTTGTAGTTATTAACCTGTTAGTTACTAACCAAGATATTTGAGCTCAGAAACCCTTCAAGCAGGGATAAAAAAATGGTTTTGGACATAGATGGTAGCTGGGTGACTCCTCTTCCCTGCCTGTAGCACAAAATTCAGAAACCCAAGGACTGAAGGGGTTTATTACAATTATAATTCTTCGAGTTTCATACCTGAGTGATGGGGATTACATTTAATGGCCCACAGTTACAGAACAGCCTGGATACTCTAATGGACCTCTTTGACTTTTAATAAAATAAAGCAGAGGATCTGCAACATCAGCTGGCTTTTACTGTGTGACTCATCTCTGAAAGTAAAATATGTATTTGAAATACCATTATTTGCCCAAAGACCTGACAGAATCATCCAAACTGATCTATCTTCATTGTGGCAAGAGGGCCCCTGACTTCCACCTCTACATCTACTTCACAACAGGGACAGGATGTGTCCAAATGTGGGTATTTTCATACAATTAGGGCTAAAATTCTATTTTTTGACTGCAAAATCAGTTTTATGAAAGAGACTTCTTATTTGAATTTTAAATCTTGGCAACTTCTGTATTTCTTAACTAGAAGCCAGGTGGCTTTTTTTTTTCTTTCACAGGAAAACAGTATGAAAACCTGTAATCTGAAGCATAGTTTATATCAAGTATTTTGTATTTCTAATTCCACAAGGACAGGGTTATCTGTCTTCCACGTCTTGATAACTTCCAAAATCCTCCATAACCCTCTGCCATCTTTTTTTCCCCTCACTTATTGCTGCTCTGCCAGGAGCTGAGACTCCAGATCATCAACAAGAAAAGAGATGTCTCCTGTAAACCAGACACTAGTCAGAAATTCAGTGCTTTAACCTTATGATTCAGGAGCCAAATTTAAAGCCACTGCTGTTTTTCTTAATTCCAGCCCCTGAATGAAGGGGGTCAATGAATGCAATTGAGGAGTAGCTGATTAATCCAGTGCAGAACCTTTAAATCAGATTTCATTTCATTTTCCAGTGACTGATACAAGCCTTGTTCACTACTGAGCTTTGCCAGGAGAAAACTTCACTTTGAGAACAGTATCTAATAATCAAATACACATTTCCTACCCATTTCCATGCTGCCTTGAAAGCTTCTAAAAACCAGAGAACAGTACCATCAGCTATGCTCCATTTATTTGTGTCTGTTCTCACCTGCGTGCTCTGAAATCACTCAATTTTGTCCTGAGCAAGTGTTTAACAGAACTTTTTCACTCTTTCCAACACAGCAGGAACATGCAGGCCACAGAACTACAGAATTGTTGAGGTTGAGAAAGTGTTGGAGTCAGTGAGTTGGGGGTCTCTGAATTCTTCAGAGAGAAATTGGAGTGCAGGGATGAATTAAAGCCTGTGGATGGATTGAAGTATATTAAGCTACTTACACATGAAGTAGAGGTGTAAGTTTAAGTTTTAGAATAAGTAAGTCAGTAAGTTTTAGTATGAGCTCTAATGCTTTTAGTAAGTGAAAGGTTTAGATACTAAAGTAGAAATGCGAGTTCTAGTGAAGGTTGAAAAACTAATGCTAATGTTTTCAGTAGAGGCTCCAAGACCGTAGTTGTAGGTGCTTAGACATAATAGAGCTATAGTAAAAATATTGCTTACATTTTTCAGAAAGAACAAGACAGGTTGTATGCATAGTTTATACGTAAGTTAGCATGCTAAGAAACTAGAACTTTAATAGGTTAAGGAGTGGTAGTCTGAGTTTGTGTCTTAGCTTGTTGACAAAACTTCCCAGCTCCATTCCCTTCCCTGGACTTGCTCCAGCCCCACCATGTCCCTCTTGTCCTGAGGGTCCCAGAGCTGCCCCCTGCATTGGGGGTGTCCCTGCAGTGCCCTGATCCCCCTGGACACCATCCCTGATCCCCCTGGACACCATCCCTGATCCCCTGGACACCACCCCTGATCCCCCTGGATACCATTCCTGATTCCCCCTGGACACCATTCCTGATCCAAGCCAGGAGCCTTTGGCCTCTTGCCCACCTGGGCACCCCTGGGTTTGTGTCCAGCCCTTGTCACCAGCACCCCCTGGGCCTTTCCCAGCCCCTCTGCCCAGCCTGGAGCTTTCTGTGGGGTTGTTGTGACCCCAGGGCAGGACCTGGCACTTGTGAACCCCCACAATTGACCTCAGCCCGTGGATCCAGCCTGTCCAGACTCCCCTGCAGAGCTTCCCACCTCCAGCATCAACCCTTCCCCACCTCAGAGTCATCTGCAAAGCTGGTCCCTTCATCTGGATCATTGATAAATGTCTTGGAGCTCTGTTGTGTTTCCCAAGTTTTGAGCCTGTGTTGTGCTGGGGATGCCAGCCCGACCCCACAAAGTGTCTGCTATTGTGTTTTTGCCAGTGGTAATGAATCATTCTTATGCAGTTGTTATTTTTTTTTTATTGTTTAAATATTACCCTTGAATTTGTGGAGATAAAGTGTTCTGTAGAATAGATGAAGGCCTCAATTTATCAAGCAGGTCAAAACTTTTTATTTACTTATATATATTCAATTTTCAAATGCTGTCAGTATTGCTGAAAGTGAATTTTATAGTATTTCATTTGGGGTGTATATGTAAGACTGTTGAACTGTTTTTATAATGTAAATCACACCAAAGTGATACTTCCAAAGAATTTCATAATATTTAGTTGTCTTTTAATGAAATTTAGCATCTGGAAAGGGGAGACATAAAATGCCAGATATGCCCTTAGGGAATACCATGAATTGTTCTGTGGAACACATGTGGGAACTACCAAAATATGGCATTTTAGGGTATGGACCTGACTGTGGAGTTTTGATTTCCCTTATGCTTGTTGGGAGTTACAGTTTAAATGACAGAACCATAGAATGGGTTGGGTTGGAAGGAGCTTTATTAGAGGTGATTTTTCACCATTTTGAGGTGACATTCCCATGTGGATACTTTATACACTTCTGGTAATTGCATTTTCTGTGTAAATACTATTTGGACAATAGTAAGTTCATCTTGATAGTTGTGTGACTATCTGTGTATGATTTTGTGGTTGGAAATTTTCATTGGAAGATTATCACCACTCTGCAGACAAATTCAAAAAAATCTATTTTTGATACGTTCACAACACGAATACCACAGGGTGTTCACGATTCTTTGCTTTAAACCATCAGAACACCTTGATAGAAAGGAGCTGAAGCCCAGCTGCAGTGTGGGCCCCTGAGCCCAGCCTGTCAGAGTGAGCTGGAGCTGGTGAGCAGCACAGCCCGTGCTGCAGGGGCACAGTGGAGCTGAAGCCTCCCCTCTTTTGTTTTTCAGGTTTGCGATATTCAGACGCACGGCGGGTTGCCAGCCCCCGCTCCGCGTGCCGGCCCATGCACTATGCTGGTGACCCCAAAGCCACCACTGACCCTCACTGGAGCTGGCCCGGGGGTAAGGTACTGTGCCACCAACACCTCCTTTGTAGTGTCTTACACTGTTGCCTAATTTGCTAAACATTTTAGGATTCCTACTCCTCTATTTGAACCTATGGGACTTAAGTAGATCAGACATTAGAAAAACCCGGAGAATTGTCAAGGCTGGGACTTACCTTGCCCTCGTGTTGCCCCTCTGGTGGCTGTGGCATCACCAGCATAGTGCATGTGAGGCATCACATGGATTGGGAGCTGGCAATCCACGGTGAATCTGGACATCACACACCTGAAAACAGCCAAGCCAGGTAAGTTTAACACTGGGAGTGTGCTGAGTTTTCCTTTAAAGCTTGTTCACTCGGGAGGATTCAGCATCTATTTATGGAGGTTCTCTGTTGTGTGTTTTCAGTTTATTTTAAGGGGCCAGATAATAACATGTAGTGCCTCTGGTGGGTGAGTCAGAGCTGGAAGACACTTTGATATTCCATTGACAGAAAGGAAGCAAGCATTCCCTGTTCCCCTGAGCTATCCCTGGGAAAAGCAGCACAGAATTTAGCACTGATGGGTTAGCAGTGACTGAAGTAAGAATCTTACGTAGACAAAAGAATATTTTCATGAGCTGTTCTAAAAAACAGTAATGTTTTGGAGCCTGACAAAGATTGCTTGTCCTGCTATGTTGTTTTCCTCATACCTAAATCTGTTTAAAAGGTAGATGGAAGCCATGAGATTTACATGGGTTTGAAGCAAAAGCAATTGCCACTTCAGTGTGTTTTGTTGTATTTGAAACCAAAAGCAACATCTTACAGAGAACAATCTATACTGATACCATTTTCTCAGCCCAGATGATATTTTCCATATTTTGCTATATTACACATTTGCTTCTTTAGAAAAGTAATCTGGAATCCCTGGATAACCAAACTTCCTGATAGGTTTCCATTTTTTTACCTTAAATTCTAAAAACTGATTTTTTTTGAGGATGCACAGGATGGTTAATGGTGCAGAAGTAACCACAAATGTTAAAAATACTGTTCTAAGTTTGCCCCTCTAAAACAGGACTCCCTATTTTTAAAGGATATTGAAGATTTGGGGGCTTTACAGGCAATATTAAAACACAGTGTGAGTGTACATGCTATAGTCATGTTTTGAGGTTCTCTTTTGCTGAAAACATTCTTTAAAAAATAGAAAAAATCCTCATTTTCTTCCTTCATGTAATGTTTATTGCATTGCAGTTGATGTCCTGTTAACTATCTAAAATGGGATTTTTTCTTACACTATTTCACCAGCCCCATAGTGGTGCACAGTCACTGTCACATTAATATTAGTTAAATAGTTGGAAATTTTTCCATGAAGAAAACTTCCTGTCACACATGTGGTAACTCCCCTGTTCAGCAGGAAGTTGCTGTTGTTGAGTAACTTCCCAGGACAGAAATACTTATTTCTATTAAACTGGTAACATGCTATGTTTATAAAATACATGAGATTAGAAAAAAAATGGTGTTGCTTGAGTTGCAGATTTGAAAAGGACTTTATTACCACCTCCCAGTTCTAAATTTTCAGGGTCTGTAAGCTTTGAAATTCTCAGACTGGGTATAAAATCCCTCCTTGTACTGGGAATACCTCCAGTCCTTCCAACACTCACACACGCAGTGGGAATGGTCATTGTATTAAATTAAACTTATATTTATCATTTTCCAGAACATGCATAACAAAATTTTATAAATGTTAAAAGCCTTGTAGAAAAAAAAAAATCTTTAGTAGATTCATGCTTAGTAAATGTATGGAAATACTTATTCCAAGATAAGGGAATTTTAGCATCTCCACTTTTGTCTCTTCTGACAACCCCATTCTGGCAGCATAAAAAATGTCAATTAGCAGGTGCAGTAACACCCCCACAGTGGATGTGAAGGGGTTTAATGGCATGGTGTCAGGGGAATTGCAGCCTCTCTGCTCTGGCTCTCCCAGTGTTTGTGCTCTGACTGTTCAGTGTCCTGCCAGGTCACAGGAACATCAGGCAGCACGTGTCAGACTCACTCCTTAAGGTGGTGATGTTCCTGGCATGGACTTCAGTAGAGATTTAGGAAGTTTTTTTAATTAAGAAAGCAAAAACTCTCTTCCCGAGGAAGTTTTTTATCCTGATCCATGTTTGATATTTTTTCAGAATGGAATTAATCCATTAGTTACCAAAAACCCCAAACCCCACCAAACAGCAAAACCAGCATTTTTTAAATGTTTTCCATAGATGTTTCAGGTTATAGAACCTGGTGCTGATAACAGCAAAGTTGTGGGATCAGTCCTCATATGGATCATTCACTTAAAGAGTGGGACTTGATGATCCTTGTGGGTCCCTTCCAACTCAGAATATTAATTTTCATCGAAGTATAGACTTGACAGAGGTTCTAAAACCAAACCAGGTATTTTCTTGTGCTTATTTACATTTTCCCAGTTCTGTCCTCTGTAACTCCTGTACTCACGTGGTGCAGTCCAAGATTTGTGAATAGAAATGAGCTTTCCCAGTGCTGTGAGCTGGGTAGGTGTCTGTGGAATCCTGTCCATGAGTGGGAAGAGTTTAGTTTGAGATTGCTGGGGTGGATTCCCACTCCCCTGCTGCAGGAGAGGCACCTTCTCCTTCCACCTCTCCTGACTGCCCCAAGCTTTAAAGGTTTAAAATGACTCCAGTTCAGCCCAGTGCTCCAGGGGTTTAAAGCAGCTCTTGGGAGCAGCCACCAGTGCCCTGGGAGCAGGAAACTGGAGGGGTTGGGGACCACTGCAGCCATGCCAGGTAAGCCAGCTTTTCCCAGGATCAGAGCCTCAGTGTCCCCGTGGAGATGGAAGCTCAGTGCTCATGTTAAGGAGTTTTTCTTTGCTTAGTGCACACATATTTTAATGCTACGTGTGCAGCAAGGTGCTGTTTCCCTGGAATGCATTTCATTCAGATTTTATCTACATTTTGTGGGATTCTCCTCTATTTAGAGGACTTTAGTGGGCGTTCAGCACTGCACAGGTTTGTGTTGACCATCTGCACAGGAGCTAAATTTATCCTCAGTGAGAAGTGTGTCAGTACATTTGTCAGAGAGATGCTGAGCTCAGTGCCCTCTATGTTGGCAATTTGAGGTGTATCTATGGTCATCTGTGTGAATGCCCTTTTTATCAAAATGTGTTGCTTCTAATAGTTTGGATGTGTTGTTTTTCTTAGAAATTAAATGAACATTTTGAATGTATAAACCAAATAATCAATGAGTGAGTTGTGTAAAGAATGAGAAGTCAATCTCTCATAGTTGTATTTGGATTTTTTGTCACTGCATTTTTTAATCAGCTGTATATCATGCATCAATCTCCATTAATGTGCATGTTTTCAAGTAATAAAGTGGATAAAATCATAATTTCTTCTAGGGAGAAAATACAGTCAGATTTTAGATGCACACTTCTTTAGCTGCGTGTATACTCCAAGTCATCACACTTCACAAGAGTTTCAGCCACTAAATTTTAGTCACTGTGCATCAGAGTGAAACTTTTGAGAACTCTTAGACTGTAATAGGCAATTCTGGGTTAATTTTTAACACTTTTGTATAGATATTTATTTTTAATTATTGATAAATTTTTGCTTTCTAAGAGTAATAGTTTCAGCCATAACCAGTTACCTCATTCCCTTTGATGACAAGCTCCCTCTTGTGTCCTTCACTCTGTAATTCCTGCTGTGTTTCCTGAGTTGCAATAAAATACTGAACTTCTGGAATCTCAAGTTTCTTGAGATGAGCTGCTTTTAAAGGCCACTTTTGAATACAAACCTTTCCTGTGCATGGGGAGAATAGTGGAGAAAATCATGCTACTGATTGCTTTGACTTCTAAAAATGTGTTTGAACCTCATTATTATTCTCTTCTCTTTGCAGTGGATGATGTTGGAGAGAAATTGGACCATATAGGAAGCACTCCCTTGAAGATCAGTACTGAGGTGGCAAATGATGATGTTGCTAAAGATGATGGCTTTGGTTCAGAAGTTATCAAAGTCTACATATTTAAAGCTGAAGCTGAAGATGATGTTGAAATAGGTACCTTGAAATCCTATTTATTCTTTCAGTAGTGTGAAGTGTTTCAGGGTCTTTCTGTTCGTTCTTCATTCCCTGTAATCCAGTGACTGGAGTGTTTTGTAGAATGTGACATTTGTGGAGGCTGCCCAGATGCAGCAAATGCTGGGTGTGGATTAGTCTCAAGTTCTTTTTTGATTTGCAGGGTTATTTTCAGACAGCCAAATCCCAAATGCAGAAGTGCCTGTGTGTCTGCAGCTGTTTTTTCAGCTGCTGCTTTTCTCTGACTTTGCAAGACACAAGTGTGTCAGCAGAGCAGAGCCTCTGGAGTGGATCCCTTTTGTTGCTGGGAGCCTTTGGTGGCTTTTGCAGAGAGAGGGAGGATTTCTGAGTCTGCAGGTGAACCAAGGGACTCAGAATTCTCTGCAGTCCCCTTCCCCACGGACAGAGCAGCAGTCCCTGTGCTCTGAGGGGATGCACAGCTCACTGTGTCTGTTCCTGAAAAGCAAAATCCCCCTCTTGTTTGTTTTGGGAGCTGAAACCTCTGGATCATTCCCAGGCCCTGTTCCCAAAATACAGTTTGTTCCTCTGGGGCTGGGCTGTCAGTCTCCAGGGACAGAAGGGCCAGGCTGCTCATGCAGCAGCAGGGAGAGCCAAAATCTCAGATGGCTGAGGAGTAATTCCCAGCTGCTGTCAGGGAGGTGGTCCCAGCAAGTCAAAAAAAATACTTGGATCTGAAATTAATCTTACAAGTGGCTTTGTTCACATTGACTTAAAGTGTGTAACTTCTTTTTGTTCAAGGTGGGACAGAAATTGTCACCGAGAGTGACTTTCACAATGGCCATTCTGTAGCTGGAGTCATTGAACAGGGAGGTGTTGGGAGAATGCAGCGAGAAAAAATGGTTTACATGGCTGTTAAGGACTCTTCTCAGGAAGATGAAGATATCAGTAAGCATAATAAGAAACATTTTTGTTTCTCATGCTGTTTGTACACCCATATAGTCATCATTTTCAAGGACATTTTTACTTTTTTTCTGAAGGATTTTTCAGTCTGAAGTAGTAGAAAACTAAGCTCATCTTCCCTAAAATTAAAAGCAGGCTATAATTGTTTTAAAGTGATGTGGATGATGCACTTTGTGCATACTGTGTGCAATCATTTCATTATTTATATTAAATTTAACATGTCCATTAATTAAGTTAATAAGGTTAGTCAAACTTCTTATTTTTCTGTTTTCCTACTGTGAATTAAGCAGTTTTCTGACAAATTGACAAATGTCATCAGTTGCAAGTTCATGAGTTTATATAGTGGAAATTTTGTGGGCATTTGTTTTGGATTAATATTGATACATTTTTTCTCTCTTTAAGGAATATCTGAATAAGCAATGATCCCCTAAATGCCAAAGGAAGAAAATTAATTTATAATGGGTATCAATTAGAGCGAGAACAAATTAAATGAAGGAAAAGTTAGAACAGGCAGAATGAAATTAAAGATTTATTCTCCTCCCTTCATCCAGGCTGTGCTGAAATAGCAGATGAAGTTTATATGGAAGTTATTGTAGGGGAAGAAGAAGCCACATCCCTTCCAGACACCCAGCTTGAGGACTCTGGCGTGAATAAAACATTTGTTCCCGTGGCTTGGGCTGCTGCTTACGGTAGGAACCTGTGTTTCTTTCCTGAAAATCCCTGCCATGATTTCCTCCCTCATCCAGCTGCCAGTATCTCTGGGATGACCTCACCTGGTTCTTGGGGTTTGGAAACAGCTCCTGATCTCTGCCATCTGACTGCTGTGTGTTGAGTCTCATGGAGTAGAAAGGAAAGCTTGTTAGGAGTTTGATTTTGTTTCAGATCCCAGCTCAGATGTACAGAGTATGTGAGGTTTGATGCTTCATGTTGAAAGTCTTAAACAAGAACAGCCTTAAGTATTTTACATTAATAGGAGGGAGAGGGAAAGACTGTAAAAAGGGAATAAATGTGTAAATATGTTCCTAATAATTTCAGTTTATATACATGTTTTAAGCCTGTTAGTCCTTCAGGTGAGAAACAAAAAAGTGATTTGTTTTCAAATAGTGGAAGTGTCTTGGGATATATTGTGAATTATATCTATTCTTTTTTATAATTTCCTTGGTTTTTGGTGTGTTAAATGTTTGTTAAGAGGGTACCAAGTTATCCATAGTTTCTGTTACAATTAATTAAGCAAGTTAGTGAAATTTCCTTGGTGTGTAATGAGAGCCCAACAGCTGGGCTGGTAAAGTGCTTCAGAACCACAGAGCTTTGGCACAAAGCAGCAAATACTTGCCGTGCAAAATGAGGAATGTGCTCCTGAGGTATCCCTCGTGCATCTCCAAAACTCCTTTGTGCTGAGGGGCTGATAAGGGCCAAGTCCTCTTATCTGCCTGTTCTACTCCAGCCAGATAACGTGCTTCATCTCAGGAGCAAAGTGTGCACTTCAGCTAACCTCTGCATTGCTATCTGAGGGGCTAGATGAGGTTGAAAGTTTGCAGAAACAAGCATATGAATAATGGGAAGCAGGAGAGCTGGCAGGGTAAGCATGCACACCCAGGTGGGGTGGATATTAACTCCTCCCAGAAATGGGATTTTCTCTCCTGAGGCTCACAGTTACACAACACCAAGCTGCACATCTCCCCTTGGATGGTGTTAACCTGTTACTTATTAGCTAAGTTAGTTTTCTCTCATTATCAGGCTTTCAAAAGCAGCATCTTTAAAAAGAATATTATTTTATAATGACAAAAATACCATTTTCTGCAGGAGATGAAAGAAGGCTTCCCCGAAGATACGAAGATGGTCAAGCGGCAGGTGAGAGCTTTTAACAGCATTAAAACTAAAAGTGGCTTTGAAAAGATAGACATTGCTATGTCAGTGCTCCTAATCAGAGATGCAAAGAATGAGCCATAAATTAGATATTGAAGGACTCCACAGTCTTTCTCTACTGTTTTGAATGAAAACAATTCTAGATGTCTGTAGGCCTTTGGAGGGGGTGGGGAAGTTGGGAGGCACTGCCAAGTTTTTAATACAGTTTTGCAGACAGAAAAGAGAGAATGCAGTTGTTAAGAAGTAAAAACAAGTTAAATAAAAATCAAGTAATATATTTAGAAATTATTCAGTGTTTAAACAATCATACCCTTGACTTTTGCCAGGAAAGATAGATAGTGGTTCCTATTAGCACACTTCTTTATAATGTGTGTTAGTAGAGGAATGGGCAGTGCTTGTTTTTAAAAAGTAGAATAATGCTGCTGTGCAATTCCAGTCATCAGTCCCAAAGAAACAAGTTGTTTAAGGTTTTTTATGGTGTCTAATTTTTGTTTCTAGGAAATAACTTGGATACACGATTAGAAAACAAAAACGGTAATGCAACACAGTACCTGCAGATTTGTGATAGCATTAGCACTAATAGAGTGCTCAAACAAAAAACCAAGAAAAGGAGGAGAGGAGAGGCCAGGCAATGGCAAACAGGTAAACACTGGATGGTTACGGTATTGTCATGGAGTGCCACTTACTCCTGTCCTATTCCTTTTCTCTTTTTTAAGCTGATGCAGAATTAAAAGCTATAAATGATGATTTGCGTATTTCCTGTGTCCTTCCCCCCTCCAGTTCTGTGCCTAGAAAATGTCATCTTTTGCTATTCAGAGTCAGTACACTCAGGGCTGATGCAATTCATTGGAATGTTGCAAGCTATTAAAAAGTACCCATGGCTATATTGAGTGCACATGTGATATTCCTGATCTGTTTGAGCAGTTTCTAAAACAGAACTATATAAACTATAGGTGCTGTGGATTGGTTGTTTTTAAACTACTGAGCCACTCTCTGCTGCAAGTGTAAGTGCATGAATCTGAACAGCACTTGGCTGATTTAAAACTACTTAATCAGTAAATGTGTTTCCTTCATAACTTGTTTTTGTTTGTTCAAAAACAGCTGTTATAATAGGTCCTGATGGACAGCCCTTAACAGTTTACCCTTGTCATATTTGTGGGAAAAAATTTAAATCCAGAGGATTCTTGAAAAGGCATATGAAGAACCATCCCGATCATATGATCAAGAAGAAATACCAGTGTACAGACTGTGACTTTACGACTAACAAAAAAGTAAGTTTCCACAATCATCTGGAAAGCCATAAACTTATAAATAAAGTTGATAAAACGCACGAGTTTACAGAGTACACGCGAAGATACAGAGAGGCGAGCCCGTTGAGTTCCAATAAACTCATCCTGAGGGACAAGGAGCCCAAGCTCCACAAGTGCAAATATTGTGACTATGAGACTGCAGAGCAGGGGCTGCTCAACAGGCACCTGCTGGCAGTCCATAGCAAGAACTTCCCTCATGTGTGCGTGGAGTGCGGGAAGGGCTTCCGCCACCCCTCGGAGCTGAAAAAGCACATGAGGACCCACACGGGGGAAAAGCCATACCAGTGCCAGCACTGCGCCTTCCGCTGTGCTGACCAGTCCAACCTGAAAACTCACATCAAAACCAAACACGGCACCGAGCTGCCCTTTAAGTGTGAGCACTGTCCCCAGGCCTTCGCCGACGAGAAGGAGCTGCAGCAGCACACCGAGCTCTTCCAAGGGCACAAGACTCACCAGTGTCCCCACTGTGACCACAAGAGCACCAACTCCAGTGACCTGAAGCGACACATCATTTCGGTGCACACCAAGGACTTTCCCCACAAGTGTGAGGTGTGTGAGAAAGGCTTCCACCGGCCCTCGGAGCTCAAAAAGCATAGCGAGACCCATAAAGGGAAAAAGATCCACCAGTGTAGGCACTGTGACTTCAAAACCTCCGACCCCTTTGTGCTCAGTGGGCACATCCTCTCCGTTCACACCAAGGACCTGCCTTTTAAATGCAAAAGGTGTAAAAGGGGCTTCAGGCAGCAGAACGAACTGAAGAAGCACATGAAGACCCACAGTGGCAGGAAGGTGTACCAGTGCCAGTACTGTGAGTACAGCACCACGGACGCGTCGGGCTTTAAGCGCCACGTCATCTCCATCCACACCAAAGACTACCCCCACAGGTGTGAGTACTGCAAAAAGGGCTTCCGCAGGCCCTCCGAGAAAAATCAGCACATCATGAGGCACCACAAAGAGGCCATCATGTGATAGGTGAGCTCCAGAAGGAACTGTAGAAACTGTGATATGCTAATTGGGGAAAAAAATAAATCTCACGAACTGTTTCTCCTGGTTTCAAAGCTTGATATTAAACCATAACTTTACATTCTTTGTATTAAAAGTCTTAAGAAAGTATTAGGGTTGGCAGGGGAATCTCGTAGCCCTATGATTGTTGCTGATCAGAACCTAAAGAGCACTAGAGAATGCAGAGGATGGATGAATGTCTTAAACTTGCAGAAAGATGGATGAATGTCTCCAAGTGAACAGTGTTGGCCATTGCTGAGTCTAGAGGACAGGGCAGAGCTGGTTGTGTGACCCGTTCTGTCAGTCCCAACCTGTGTCTCCAGTATGGAAACAGACCCCTGCTGGGGTGAGCTACAGAGGGTTTGCAAAGGAGCCCCCTCTTCACTTCTTGTGCAGTTTGGAACGGGGAGTTTTAGTCAGACACTTCATCACAACGTTTTCAACTGTGCCTAGAAATTGAATTCCAGAACAGGCGAAATTTGGGGGAGGTGTCCCTTGTTCGGTTTGGTTTGTTTTTGTTTTTGTTTTTTTTTTTTTAAACATTTCATAGGGAAACTTTTTGGTTTCCTTTATTAGTTTAGGTCCAAGAAGCATTTTTTTACTGGTTTTCAAAGCTGCTAACCTATTTTATTGCAGGATATAATGTTTAAAATAGAGCATTATGTTATGGTCTCAGAGGTGGTGTTCTGGTGCTAGGGTTAAAGATGTATATGTATATAATTTCCCTTTTTTTACCTGAAACTAAAGTTGAATGTTGTTCAGTATGGCACATATAACAAAATTAACTTTGAATTTGACTTTTTTTTTTTAAAGGATAAAAATGGATGCAGCTCATAGTGTTGTGACTCAACACTAATTTTTTTCCTCGCTACTTTAAAGTCTTCTCTAAAAAGAATATTAAAAACAGTTGAAAACTGTAGGGGTTTTTAAATTAAAATACAAAGTACTTAGAGTTTCTTTAGGGCAGTGTTCTTAACAGGTATGACAGTTACTGTCCTACCTCCTAATATGAAATTTTCCATATAGACATAAAATTGCACCTTTTAATCGATTCTTTTAAAAAAAGATCTATACCATGCTATAAACATGCATTTTCAATCTGTAAGAAAGTATATATGCAGTATTTAACCAGAAAAATCTGCTGCCACTAGAGTTTGGAGGTGGATCTTGAGTTTACAGTGTATACATTTAAAATATGCATCCCTTTAAAAATGCTTTGTGTTAGCATGCTGCAAATCCAATGGCGCTTATATAACGAGCTGGTCTAGGGCTATTTAATGAAAAACCTGGTCATAAATGTTATGCATATAATGTGTATTTTTTACTTTTTTTAGTTGCTTCATGTTTGCACACAGCTGTTCACATGAGAAATTGTAACTTCATGCTATATTGTGGCTTTGTGTTCCAGATAATGTTCATATTTTGTTTTTGCACCAGATGAGAATCAGTTCCTTGAGAATAAATTTTTTTTATATTTCTAAACTTCAGAAAGTTAAAATTTGGGAAATCTCTTAGACAAATAAGTGTTTTATGTGGCTGTAAAAAATGATGTACACGCTGTAAAATAAGATTGTCACTGTTCTGTGGGATTATTATTTCTAAATGTGTTACTCATCGTAACGGGCATACAATAAAATGCATCTCTTGCACTCCAGATTTTTGGAGTTTCCTTTTCATTTATGGTGTTTAGCAAAGTCCCATTCTCTGTAAATTCACCTGATGTTTTTAATTGCATTATTCACTAATTAATATGTAATCACATTTCAAGTAAACAGGTTACTGCAGGTCTATTTATCAGACTGTTGAGGAGACAACATTGGGTTTGATTTAACCCTTTGGACTTACAGGTAATGTATTTCTTTGTTTTGTTTATTTCTAAAATAATAATCAAATGTGATACTGACATTCCTTTGAATTTTTTTTTCCTTTAAGAGAACCAAAAACTTCTCACACATTTTGGGAAAACCCAGGTAGGTTTTGGTCTTTTTCCTTGTGTAATAGAACAGCTTGCAGAATGAAATATTGCTATCCTAAATTCCCTCTCTTTTTAGAATACCTGAATTACATCATCAGTGACAGATTAAAAAGCTGAAGAAGAACATGTGCTATTAAATGAACCCTTCATGGAGGATTTCCAACGGGCTTTGAGCCACTGAACTCGTAGCTTTTGCAGAAATTAAGCAGACAGGAATGAATTCATCTGGGTTTTGTTGCTGCTTTTCCTTGCATGCCCAGGAGTCAGAAGAGAAAAAAAATCTTAGTGATTTAAAGTTGTGGATTTCTGACAATGTCAGTGCTTTGTTCCTGAGGGTTGTGTTGAATGCATGGACTGAAGGAGTTTCTTCATAGCCTGAAGATGATCCCTGACTCTGCCCATGGCTGTGCTGGCTCATTTTTCCACCCTACAAATAATCAGGTAATTAATTGTTCTGTATCAAAGCAGGAGGGCAGTTGCTGTTCTTGATATAATATTTTACTAGGACGTGGTGTTTTAAATCTGAAATGCAAGGATAAAATGCTACCTGAATCCTCAGCAGTTTGAGGGACAGTTCCCAAACCCTTCTCAGTGCCCTTTCCCAGTAAATATTTGAGAGCTGTGACAGGTGCTTGAGCAAGCAGAGCCTCACAAAGGTGTGCAGGGCTTGCTCTGAAATGTCAGAGCTGTTTGGTGCAGCTTTTTATTGGGCTGACAGGTGCAGTTCAAAGTGATTCATATCCTGATCATCAGCTGTGTTTTTCTTTTTTCCTCAGGTTTCAACTGCCCACAATTAAAGGTAATAAATGAGAGAGGAAACACGGATGAGCTGCAGCAGAACTCTGGAGGTAAAGGTGAGGTACTGGGTGTGGTCTGGAGGCTGCTGGAGCTGTCAGGACTTCCCAGCCAGGGCTCTCCTTGGCTTTTATTTTACAGCTGAGGCAGAGAAACTTCAATACTGCAGAAAGGTCAGTCAAAACAAAGAAGACAGTTTTATCTTTTTCAGTGCAAAACAAGACTCTGCATTCTGGCAGATAAAGACAGGGCAGAATGTATATTGTTGTAATTATATGAAGTAAATAGTATCTGACTTTTTTCTAATTTGTTCCTAAAAAAAAATGTGTAAGTCTTGGTGGACCTGCTTGAAATTGAGGTGGGAAATGAGCTAAAGTAAAATTCTTCTTACCAGGATTTACAGATCTGAGAAAATGAGTTTCTGTAATCTTCAGCAGAAACCACATTAAATAAATCCAGTTCCACAGCCAAGAGGGGACAGCTGAGCCCACAGTACCAGGTACTTCACAGTAAAAAATACTAAATTTGCTTTTTAAATATGTATTGTTTGAAAACAAAACCAGCCTATAAATAAATGGCCATATGCTTTATCTACTAGTCTAATTCAGCTTTTTGACAACCATTAATTGCTTTGTGTTTTCTGTGAGTACAGAGTGAAGTTACATCCTCTGCTGTGTAGCATTTGCAGGATCTGGTGATCTTCAGATTCTTTGAGGAGCTGGCCTTGCTACCCCCAGGACAGAGGGCTGGCTGGCCTGAGCAGCAACCTGGGCTGCAGCTTTCCAGGATAGTGCTTGCACTGGGATGGATCAGCTGGATTTGAGAAGAGCATTTGCTGCTGGCCTTTGCCATGGAATTGTGGCAGCTCCTGGTCTGGGCCCTGTCCCTCCTTAAGGGAGTTCCCTGTGTGCCCTGTGCTGTGCCACGGAGTGGAGGAGACACGGGTTGGTGTCACTGAGGGGCTGCTCTGCACAGCCATGGCTGGGATGAGCCAGCAGCAGCTGTGGCCATTCACAACTCCCATTTCTGCTCTTTGTAGCTTCATCTGAGCTGTGGGAAACCCCTGGCCCTGGTGGGAGCACAAGGAGCACCTGCACCCAGACACCTGCTCAGGTAACTCTGATGGCATTAAACAAACACGGGGCTCTTCCTCTGTTAGTCCTTTTTGTGTTTAAGATCACCAAAGGTGAAAAGTTTTTTGCTAACAGTGTAACTAAAACTTTTTATTCACTGCTCTGCAGAAAAAGGGTTGCTTTAGAATCTGTTTTAGAATAATTACTGAATGCAGAGGGGAAAAGCCCTCCTCATTCAAATGAGGTATTTAACTCATTAAACCTTTCTGTAAAGCCAGGCTGGTGAAACTGCAGTCCCATCTCAGGCTGGACACACTCAAAGAGCAGCAGCAGGAACAGGGTTTACTCAGGCTCTTTGCCCAGGCCTGAAGAGCACGAGGCCAGCTGGACATCCAGCATCACCTGAGGGAGGGCTGGCAGCAGCAGCCAGAAAAGGGAGCCAGCCCTTTTCCTTCACTTGTAAGGATTCATGGAGAGGGAACAAGACACCACCACCCCCTCCAGCTGTACACAGGATGTTTGCAGGACAGACAGACAATGATGCAGAGAGTTAGACTTGGGTTTATTTCATGGTTACAGGTAGCCTCCAGCATTGTTTCCCCATTAAACATTGCCCAGGGTCCCCATTATCTGGAACAGAAATACATGGCTGCAGCAGGAAAGCAAAGCAAGAACCCCGCGATAGAAGAGCACCTTTGGATTGCAGCATTGCAAACTTTCCCTGTGAGTCTCTGTGCTCAGACAACTACTGAATCCTGAACACCAAATCAGTTTGAAAGAATTTCTGTGGTCCTGCAAGGAGCAGAAATTGTAAATGGCAGGTTAGTCTGATAAGGAAATTTATTAGTCCATTAGTTATTTTTACACAAAGATCTTCTATATAAAAATATACCAAGTTCTTGACAATTTGAAGCACAGCAAATAAATACTTACAGCTGATTTGGGGCTGAAAATACATCACCTCTGAGGTCAGAAACATTCTTTAAAATGAGCCTTGGCCCAGCCCTTCGCTGAACTGGGTCCTGCTGGCATTTGCCAGGTCACAAGCTGGGTTTGATGTGAGTTTTGTCCTTGTGTCCGAGCTTCCCAGCCAGAGGCAGGTGGCAGGTAAGGAGCAGTTCCCAGTGAGGTATTTTTGAAGTTCCCATGCAGCCCATGACTCTGCACTGAAAGCAGCTGTGGGAGGGGTGGGCCTGACATCGGGTCATTCCCACTCTCAGCATGAGGAGACAGAACATGGCTGCAAGGACCAAGAGGAAAAGGTTCCAGGTGTTTTCCTTTTGTCTCCTAGATTGCCTCAGGACTGGCTGAAGGGCAGGAGCCAGTCAAGAACAGCTGAAGTCCACAGAGGGAGAGCATCCCACTCTTCCAAGGGAAAAGTGAGTCCTTAATGTTTTCCCAGCCTTCCTCCCTATCAGACTGAACCTTTTTTGGATGCAGAAGAGCAGAAAGTAAAGCATTTTTAGTGGTTGTGAACTCCTTGGAGCAGCTCTGAGGTTTCTCTCATTCCTAAAAGAAACAAGCAGCTTGTTAGAAGAAATACACAAACGTGTTTCTGTTATGAAACAAAACTACCTCCCATAAAGCATCTTGTTTAATTACCTACTTGTTTTCTCTTGTAGAGTGTCCAAGGGGACCAGTGAGCCTTTCCTCTGTACCAAACACTTCACTTTTTCATTTCTCTATTGATGTTTCATTGCTTGACATTTCACTAGGTTGCAATGCACCTGGCTGAGGTTTAGGGATCAGTCATAAAACTCTGCTCTTTGCCAGTGACCTGAGCCTTTTTCTTTCTTAATCCTGCTGCAGGCAAGGTCCCCTTGAGGAACATGCCAGGTGTGTTACCTGCATCTGTTCAGGCTGGCACAGAACTGTCCCCTGGCTGTGTCCCCCCATGCTTGTGTCCAGGTGCTGCTGTGACCTTGTGCCTGCAGCCACCAGCACCCCTGCCTGGCCACCCTGCCATTTCTGCAGCCTTTTCCTTGTAGCCACGAGGGCACCACGAGCCCTGCCTGTAACAGAAATAGCTTCTGCAGCCCTGTTTTCTGTTTTTACTCTGAATCACTCCTTAAAATGTCACCACTCTTCTGCATTCCTGGGTTCGTCACTGCCCTGGCTCAAGGGGAGTTTCAGGGATGTGGTGCTTTGTATGTTTTAGTAATAGCTTGGAGTCATTAATGCTCCTAATGCAGAGCAGCACAGCCCTCCCAGATCCCTCCTCACCTGAGAGCACAGCAGGACACAGTCCCTGCCAGCCTGCCCAGCACAGCAACACCCCGGGGCCGGGTTAGAGCAGGCTGCTGCTTTTGTTCAGGGTAATTACGTGCCAGAGAGAACAACAAAAGGTTTTATTTGTACCACACCCACCAATTGCTGCCTGCACCCAAGAGCCAGGACAATTCCCTGGCTGCAGTCAGTCACTGTGCTTTTTGCAGTTAAATTAGCAGGAGGGCATCCCTGAGCTCTCAGTTTGGGTAATAGTTGCTTTGAAGTGAAATTGAACACTTAGGGATTGCAGAGGGAACAGTCCATCTCCAGGTAAACTTACGTGTTTCCAGATCTCCCCAGTCCTCTCAATTACAATGGTTTGGGATTTATTGACAGGTGATGTGACCTTGTAGTCATCAGACAGGAGACCCAGAATGGGATACTGATTCCTGTACCTGCAGAGAGTTGAACAGATTACTTAACAGAGCCTAAACAAAGGCAAGCCCAAATGATGTGGTTTTGGAAAAGGTGAATAACACGTTACTTTTTAGTGATGATGGCTGTCACCCCAGGGGACTGACTGCCAGATAACTTCTCATGCTTCAGTCTGAAGAGCTCCTGAGAAAACCAAAAGCAAACACTGATGTGAAGTAGTGTTTTTGAAGTATCAGTTCACTAAAGCCACAACAAAACACTTGCAGAAATTTGTCTCAACAGTCTGAAACTCTGCCGTTCCAGAAGGCTGGCAGAGGAACAGCGTTCAGTTAGAACAAATGCTAACCTTTCCTGAGCCAGGAGAGGACAAGGGACATGGAGGCTTAAACACAAAAACCCTTAGAAGAGAAATAACGTGTATTATTTTACCTCTTGCTGTTGTTTAATAAAAGCCTCCTTGTCCTCCAGCAGTGATGTCAGTTCGTGCAGCCTCATTTGCAAGTCACTGTTGCTCCCCTCTCTCCTGGTGATGTCCTGCTGGAACTGGCACAGCTGGGACTGCAGAACAAGGCAGGAGCTCTCAGGTGTGGGGGGCTCTGGGCAGGGCCACTCAGCACCGGCCCAGGGCTCCAGGGCTGGCATTTCACTAACACCATCAACAGTGAGACCCAGGGATTTTCAGGTCAGGAAGTTGAGCCACACAGGAAAGTCAGAAAGTGCTAATTAGACAGAATGCTACCTAGTATTAATTTAATGATTTTTTAATTCTAAAGCTAAACCAACACTGAACAGCTGAATTGGCTTTCAGGGTTGGAAACTTCTACCACTGATTTCCATGAGAAACATTTCCTACATACAGCTGTGACTGGGATTAGTTTTTTTTCCTATTAAGTGTCTTTTCACTAAGTTCTTACATTATCAAGACTCACAAAATACCCTTTTAGCCTGCTAATCAGACTGATCCCTAATTTCTTCATGTAAAGAACAGCTGGATTTTTAAAACTACAGTTTAGGTTTCAAACCATCACCAGTGTCTATGAGTAAAGTAACTGCACAAGCAGGATACACGCAGGAAGTGCCAGTGGCAGGTGTGTGTGCTGTGGGTGCAGGAGCAGCTGGCCCTGCTGCAGGCAGTGCCAGCAGAGCCCTCACCCTGAGGCTGCGGATCTCCCTGTCCTTGTCCTCCCGCAGGCTGTTGATCATCTCCACGTAGCGGCTGGAGAGCTCGTCCGTCGTGGTCTGCAGGCTGGGGCTGGAGCAGCTCTGCAGCAAAGAGCACGTTTTTATTGTCCAAAGAGAGTTTTCATCGTTAGTTTTCCTACACTGATCCCTCTGAGTGTGGGACTCGGCTTCTGCACCCAGCCAGGCGAGGCCTCACCTGCAGCTTGAGGCTCTGGATCTCCTGCTCCAGGGCCCTCTTGCTGTACTCCAGCTCCTTCAGCTGGCACTCCTTGTCGCCCTCGCTGAGCCGCAGGGCCAGCAGCTGTTCCTCCAGGGAGCGGCACCTGGCCGTGCTGTCCCTCAGCCCTTGCTGAAAGCACAGGGGCAGTGAGCACAGGCCGTTCCTCAGGGGAGGAACAGCATCACACAGCAGGCAGCAGTTACTCAGAGAACCCAAAAGTCAGCAAACTGCCCCCACTTTGGCTGCCTGGAATGGCACTGAAAATGTTTCTCGATTCACCTGCTGCTGACGGTTGTTCTCCCTCAGAGAAGCCAGCATTGTTTCATATTCTTTCACTTGAGAATCCTTAAAAGCCAAATCCTTCTTCAGCAAGACATTGTCAGTTTCCAGCTTCTGCAGGACAAAAGTCAAAAGTTCACATTCAAAAGCTGCAATTTTTCAGTAAACTCTTCCCATAAAGTGCAGCACACTCACTCATTAATAAAGGGACGTTTTAGAACTGAGAGAATGCTCAACTTTGAGGAAAGTTTGGGTTTTAGGTGCACAGCACACACTGCAGTGCCTGTGGCTTTGTGCTGGGTGGTGAGTGCTGGGACCCTGGACAGTGCCCTACCAGTCTGTCCCAGAAACAATTTAAATGGAAGCCAACAAAAAACCCAAACAAACAAAACCCACCCCAAAACTAAGCCTTACTGCACAGACTCCTTGTTCTGTGCTCAAGCTCAAACTCCTCCCTCAACTTTGCATTTTCCAGGACAATGCTGTCACATTCCCAGCAGTGCTGAGCACTTGGGCTGGTGTGAACACTGCTGCTTCCCCAACAGGAATTTGCTGCCTGCATCCCCAGCCACAGGGCTGGGATGGCTGAAGGGCAGAGAACCCCTGGAGCTGCCAAAGCCCCCCTGAGGCACTGCCAGAACAGCCACTGGCACCAGCACAGCCACAGCCTGGAATGGCAGCCCTGGATAGGGAGGAACAGGACTCACCCCCAGGTCATCCTGCAAATGGCAGAGCTCCTCACGCAGATTCTTGAAGGTGGAAAGCACGAGTCTCAGGGATTTGTCCGATGTCGCTCTCATCTGGGAGGGGAGAAATTAAAAGGATAATTGGGATTAATTAGGCAGCTTTGTTTACAATATGCCTGACAAGAGGTAGAACAGAAACTGCTTTATAGCTGACAGTAACTTCTAAAACCATTGCACGTCCTTTGAAGTGCCCACAGTTTCTACAGGAAATATTTTCATTGCACTTTGTTCTGCAAGTGCCAGTGTTCAATTTCTGCCCTGTAACACAGGACAACGTTGTTAAAAGTGGAAGGAACAACAGGGTAAGGAACTGCCTTTGTACACCAATAAAGGGAAAAATAAAGGTGTTCATATTGCACAATTATTTGAGCTTTCAAAGCTTTGTGCTTACAGTGATTTTTAAAAGTTACTGCCCTGCCTGAAAAGGCACAGAGGAATGAGTCATGTTTGAGATCTGGAAAAGCTTTGGGCTCAAGGGTGAGGGAATTTAATTAACATTTGTAAAAATTTAAATTAAAAAAGCTCATACAGCCAACTCCTCCCTTTAAAAGGAAAAAGATGCCAAAGATGAAAGGAGTCACCTGGATGAAAGAGAAAAACCAGAAGTGACCACAGCCCAACATTCCTTTGGAATGTTAATTTTAAAGCCTCTAACACCCGGGTATTGACTCAGGTGAAAACAAATTGTTGCACTTCATGATATATTTATAATATTTAAAAGAAAAATAGACTTGGACACACAAAATAACTGCTCAAGTTGTGACTCTCATGGAAGGGCTGAATATTCTGTGCAAAAGCTGTGGTTTTTTCCTGTCCAGACAAAAAATGGAACCCTCCTGTGGGTTGGACAAATGAGCTCTCATGCTCTCTGTCCATATGGGGATTTATCCCCACTGTGTTTTATCCCCACTGGTGCCATGAGACTGAGACTTCATTCCTAGTGTAACTCACCTTTTTGTTTTGAAATTAAAGTGGAATTTCACTTTTGCCTTACGGGTTTTTTTGTTTTATTCTGTAATACACTATAGAGTAGTTTGAACAAGGAATTGAGTCAAATGATGAAATTTAGAGTATAAAAACATAGTAAAACCTCCCTTAGCAAATCCAGAGGTGCCATGTGCTTCTGCAGTGGGATTCTGTGTGTCCCTAGAGGAGCCTCTGGGCATTCCCAGCTCGGGATCCTGGGCTGTGCAAACCCTTCCCTCCCTGTGTCCTGCTGGCCAGGGCTCTGAGATCACTGATCCTGACAACACCTGCTTCCCCAAAAGCCATTTTGGCTGCTGTTTCTAATCACAGCTGTGAGGATGCAAAACCAGCTGGACAGAGACAACAGGAAATGCCTGTTCCAGCTTTGTCACCTGGAGCTGAACCAGCCTCCCAGAACAACGTGCCAACATAAGCCCATGGAATATTTAGGGGTTTGTGTCCATCTTCCTTGTAAGAGAAACACGGAATAATTCCAGTTGGAAGGGATGGGGGAGGTCAGAGCAGGGCAGCTGTGAACTCAGACCAGGCTGCTCCTTCCCAGCTTCATTCCACTGGATTTTTTTTACCAGGAAATGATTCCAAGGTGCAGCTCCCAGGTAGGATCGCCCTCCCCCTACCTGAGGGAGCCCAGATCAGGACACTCCTGCTGAGGCTGCTCTGGATCCTGCTCTGACACACCTGCCTGACAAAGGCAGCTCTGAGTGCTGAGCTGTGCTTTTGGCATTCAGCAACAAATGGAACCATTCCTGTTGTGGTTCAGGTGTAAAGGGTTTTGTCCTGGGTGCTTCAGCTCCCTCCCTGCTCCATGCCCAGCCACGGGGTTGGGCTGGGAGCAGGTGGCATTCAGGCTCTGCTTCTGGGTTTTTAGCACCTCCTATTTGTGTTTGGCTTCTAAAGTAAAGCCTTAATACACAACACAGAAAGATGAAAGGTCTCTGTTCTCCTGTCAGTGCTCCAAAGCCAAGACAGTTTCCAGTGAAACTGCAGGAAAGCCCCAGCAAAACTCAGTTTAAAATACACAAGTGGACTGTGGCACCTCCCTTAAAGCCACCATTCCACCCCCTTCACTCTGGAAACAATGGGATGAGGGAATGCAGAGTGAAGGGTGATGTTGCTGCCAGGCTCCCATACCTGGAGGAGATAACGAATCTGCTGCTTTGTTGCCTCAGACAGTCCTTTGGGAATTAATTCTTCAATATCTTCAGTCTAAGCAAAGAAGGGAGGAAAGGGGAGACATCTTGATTAAGAATTTTGCCTGGTAGATAGTAATGTGGTTTCTTCATTAATTACACAGCTCTGCTATGAAAAACATCCTTAGTACAAGGCAAATAAGAACAAAAATAGATCAAAGTCTATCCAGAAAACTTCCAAAGACTTTTATATGTGGGGCATGTACAAAGTGAGATAAAATGATACATGAAGCATATATTCAAATCCTTAAATTTAACATTTAAAAGCACTACTCAAACCAATCCTCTCTCAGGAATTAACAGCTGATGCTACAACAACTCCCAGCAGTTTATGATGGGGCAAAACCTCGTGTTTCTGAACGGGTGCCAATAAACCCCAGATGATCCCCAGGAGATGCTGCCAGGATTCAGTGGCCTTTGGCTCCTGCAGGTGAACCCTGGACAGGTATTTCTGCCCCATTCACACTGAATGCCTTCAAAGGAGCAGCACCTGCTGCTCAGCAGCAGCTTCACTGGCCAGGGAGTGAAAGAGCCTTTGCAAAAAACACATTGTAAAAATACAGGTACCTATGCAAGTCATCTTCCAGTGAAACCATTACTGGAACAGCAGGAGAGACTTTCAGATTTTGACTCTCATACTGGAATAATGCAAGTTCTTGCAGTTTCCTTTCAGTATTACCACATTTGCAAATACCTGCCTGGCAGTAGTTTTCAGGCTCTGAATGATTTTACCAAGCAGGAAGCATTAACTAACAAAGACCAGCCTCCTTCATTTGGCTAAATTTGCTTGAACTCTCCCCCCACCAGTGTCAGGGGACAGCCTGGCCTTACCTGGCACGTGAATTCGATGTCGTGGTTCCTGGAAAACACAAAATTCAAGGATCTGTTAACTCAAAGCTGCTTGAGGACTGTCAGGCCCAAATTCACCACTAGAAGATTATCTGGACAATACAGAGCACAGAAAGGTCTTTATCAGCTGAAGAGCCAGGACCTTCCCTCTGTGGAGGAATTCCTGGGGAGTGGAGTCCTGCAGGAGCAGGGCTAACACAGGCTGGCTCCCCAGTCCTTTGGGCAGTTATCCCAGTTATGGGCAGTTATCCCAATTACTCCCTTAATTGCCTGGGTAATGGTTTGCCCACAACTCTGCTGCAATGCACTGCCCTGCCCCAAGTGTTGACTCGGCACTTTCAGCATTTCTGTGATGGTTAAATTCCCTTTTTCCTGTGCTACAGGACCACTTTCCTTATTCAGTGACCTTGGAAAGCACCAGACAAGATGGGGAGTGAGGGGGAGGAATGAGGATGATTGGGAGGGAAGGGGGAGGTTGTGCAGGGCACTGCCTGCTGTGACTCTCATTTCTTCCCACAGAGGGTCTGCAGGGCTCTGCAGAAAATGTGCTTAATGTTCATTTGGATGTAGAGACTGAGCTTTGTGCCTGGTGGTGGCTGTCCTTTAATCCACGACACAACATAGACAGAGGAAATTTTGATGTTTGAGTTGTTTCTTCAGGACACAGCAATAGAATTGTGTCATGAAATACATGTGAGAGTGTGCTGCAAGTTCCTGTTTGCTCAGTGTACAAACACATAGGCTACACAATTCTTAAGCATCAGATTCAATAAATTTCCTTGGCTTACAGCATTTTTGTGACCTCAGTTACTTGCAAATCAGATGAATGTGTAAAACATCCAGTCAATTCTAGCTGTGAGGAAGAAACAAAGAGCACAGCCCATTCACAAACAGCACTGTCCCTGTCAGCTGTGCAGTGCTGGATGCCTGGAACACAGGAATGACAGATCCAGTGGCAGTACCTTGTCCCAATCTTCTCCACGTGCTGCAGCAAGCAGCTGTACAGGTCGGCGCTCTTGCGGTGCAGCTCGGCCAGCAGCTCCCCAAAGAAGCGACAGTCCAGCTGCTCAGGGCTGTCCTGGGGGCAGCTCACCTGCCAGGAGACAGCACGTCACAACTGGATCCCTTCTTGGCATGAAAATGCTACAGGAAGGATGGATTGGGGTCTGGCTGCTCCTAGGAATTTGCACTTATTTTCACTTTTCTTGGTAGGGAGTCTTCCATGTCTGCTGGTTTTCAATAAACTCTACAGAGAGGAATGACTTCCTATAGAATAACAAGGAACAGGCCAAGCCCTTCCACAGCAGTGTCCTCTGCTCTACGGGAACACCAGCCCAAGCTGCGTGTCCTGAGCTGGCTGATGGGAGTGTCAGGCTCCAGAAGGTTCTGCTTAGTCTGACACCGAGGTCCCCAGGGTGTTTGTCACCCAAACACTGACTGGGTGCACAGGAGGGACCTGCTGCACTCCCTCCCCAGCTGCACTAACAGGCTGCAGGAACACCAGGAAGCTCCTTTTGTGCTTCCACTGAATCTGTGTCAACAACTTTTGCATCAAATTGAAATATATTTGAAGCCCTGGCTGATCAGCGTGGGAGGAGAGGAACCCTGAGCTGATGTTTGCTGAGGTTATAGAGCAATGTGTGTTTCCTCCCAAAGCAGAGGCCGTGCATCCCTCAGACTGACAGGAGAAACCCGACTGAATTGATGGGTAAAGAAAAACAAAACCAAACAGCCCAGCGAGACTGAGCACAGTTAAACACCACGGGCTGATCTCAGGGCACACCTGAGCACAGGTCTGTGACAAGGAGAAATACAATTCCTCAAACAGCCAAACAGCACCTGAGAAAGCCCTGGACAGTCCCAGACAGACACACAGACCGTGCTTAGTGACAAGGCTGCGGTGCTCAGAGTCCAACACAAATCCCCGGAGCCTGCAGAGCCATAAGCCCGCTCCCTCCCGGAGTTCCGTCTCTGCCTAAGAGCAAACCGCGCCCAGAACAAAGCGTGCAGCCCTCACCAGCTCGGGGGGGGCCGTGCCCCTCCTCACGGGGTGCCCCCGGCACTCGTCGCTGCCCGGGCCCGGGCACAGCTCGCAGGGAGAGCCCGTCTGTGTCTGCCGGCACTGCTGGGGCGGCGCGGCGGGCGCGCACTGCGGGCACGGCTCGGCCGGGCACGGCGGGAACTGCCGCTCCTGGAGGGGGACAGGGACAGGGACCGGTTAGTGCTGACACACTGCTGGGGTGGGGAATTAACCCAAATTATTCATGGAACGTGTCTGCTGGCCCTGCTGGGTGAGCGGGGGCAGCGGGCACGGCTCTGCCGGGCACACCTGGAAATGCCTCTCCTGGCACACAAAAGGACCTGTTAGTGCATGGAGTGGAAATGCCTCTCCTGGGATAGAGAAGGAAGGACCTGTTAGTGCTGGACACTCTGCATGGGGTGGGAAATTAACCTCAATTATTAATGAAACGTGTCTGCTGGCACTGCTGGGTGAGTGAGAGCAGAGGGCACTGCTCCACCTGGAAATGCCTCTCCTGGGATACAAAAGGATCTGTTAGTGCTGGACACTCTGCACAGAGAGGGAAATTAACCTCTCTGGCCAATGTGACTGTGACTGTGACAGCAGTGCTGGTGGTGCTTTTGGATGTTTTAATAATCCAAATAAAGCTGATTTTATACCTAACTGAACATGAGTTGTCTCACACTTTCCTACTTCAGGGTTGTAATTCACCAATTTTCCTTCTAATTTTAATAGCTGCCAGTGAGAAGCACAGGTGAAAAAACATTTCCCAAGGTGGATGTCCCATTACACACGAAAACATCTTTAAAAACTACATTCCTGATTTGACCTAAATCTAAATATAGCCCAGGTAACAAAAACCAGAAGTAAAACTATGGTTTCCAGGGCTAAACACAATTTTTCATTATTTTCTTTGTACATTATCTGCAGAAAGAAAGAAGCTGTTATTTATAATTACATTTTTTTCCCCTTTCCCCTTCAGAGATTAGATATCACAGAGAATTCAGCTATCTAAAATCCAGAGAGGCATGAAAAGTTCAGTTTTAAAAAACAAAGTAAAAAAACCTCAGGCAAATCACTCTGAAATATGCTAAATTTAATTTTTTTTTTCCTGCTGGAAATGTTTCAGAGCAAAAAAATGGAGCAATATTTTTGCTATTGACAAAACACCAATTGTGAGATGAAACTGGAGAAAGGTTTGCCAAATATATTTTTTCAAGAGTTAGTAAAAAAAAATTGTGTTTTAAATTTTTTTTCTAAAAAGGTATCTTGGTTGTTCTGCTGTGAAGCTACTGCAAGAAACTAATTCACAGCCACTATTCAGATACAGACTGACAATATTAGAGATACAACAGCAGTTTTCATTGTTAGTTAATAAAAAATTCTTAGGAAAAACACAGCAAATATTCCACCTTCTGCTCTCCTTAAATACTGCTCCATTTTCTTTGAATGTGTCCTAGATCACAACAAGGCAGTTCTCAGGCTGGCAGCTACTCCTAACAAAAATAAGAAAAAAAACCCCAAAACCAACCCAACCCAGAAACATCAATTTCCTGCTACCAAGAATAGAGAATATAAACACCCAACTTACTTGGAGAGGATTTAATAGCTCATATTTTCTTATTGTCTTTTCATAGATGACATTATTTCCAGGAGAGAAACTGGCCCCTCTAAGAAAGGGGGATAATGGCTCCTGTAAAACAGGTAAATAAAAACATCCTTAAATCTTGTCAAACAGCAACCTCAAGATTAGGGTAATTTTGACTAAAAATAGATAATTTAAAGACATGTGAGATGTCCTTTAGGATGTGAACATGTGAGTGTGTGTCCATTTGGGAACAAAGTGGCTGTGCTTGCATAGGGACTATGTGAAGCAAATACAGTAATTAATCAGTATTAATAAAGATTTAAGTGCTGAGAGGTGGGAGCCTGAGTGGCCATCCTGCAGCGTTTTCAGTCCCTCACAATTCCATCTCCCAGCCTCAGAGGTGGGAGCTGTGTGCTCTCAGTGCTCACCACCCCCATGCAGGAGCTGAGGGAAGTCCAGCACCGTTTCCTTACCTGGTCCGGGTTCTCGATGATGATCCTGCGAATGGTGCCCTGCAAGGAAGGAAAAAAGGCTCAGAGATTACTGCACCTCAACCTCCAACACCTCTGCTGGCAGAGGAACCTGCTTCTGGACCTTGGCTGTAAATACTAAGGGATCCACTGGCCACAAACACCAGGAGATGTTTGAAACTCAGGGCCTTCACACCCCAAAGGAATTGGTTCATGTACAGCACAGCAGGACACAATCCATCACTGCATTTTAAAAGCTGGGTTTTTCTCCATCCCCTCTTTGCAGGTCTGAGGGAATGAGTCCATACTTTCTGTAAGTGCAGCAGAACAGGCTACAAATCAAAGCTGGATGAGGCTTCCTGGATCCCATGTCCCTGTTCCATCACTTTTATTCTCAGTTTTTCACATTACACATCAAACTCAGCTGGTGTAGATGGAGATGCATCGTACTCTTTGTTCCACCAAGGTATGAAAATTTGGATTTTGCTTAAACTCAGAACTGAACAGGCAAAGTAGCTGCCCAACAACCCACTGGGTCACATCCAGTGCACACAACTCCACAGCTGCCACCTTTGGGAACGATGCTCACATGGAGCATCTGCACATTCCTGAATGAAAAATGAGATGTGCATCTTTAAATTACAAAAATCTGTCCCTGGCAGCAGCTTTGTTTTCAAGCAGATTTCCTCAGGTTTTGCCCCAGCACCATCTAGAAGCAATTGCAGACACTGTCCTCCACCAGTTCTAACAAATCACACCTTGCTTCAACTCCTCACGTCCAGGTCTGCAAACAAGCAGAGCTCCCACTGAACCCAGTCTAAGGACTGGGCAATCTGTCAGTTTGCAGCACCCTGTTTATTCTCCCTCACAGCACAAACCTCCAATTTTCATAATGAATCATTTCTTCCCCAAAGCCAGGGGGAAGTTTATGTTGTTGCAGTTCAGTCTCAGACATTCTCAGCCAGGTGAGAGCAGCTCTGAAGTAGGTCAGCTTTCCTGTCAACTGTTGCATAAGTTTAGGAAGCCTGGAGCAGTTTTCCAAACCTCCCAAGAGTGAATCATAACAGCACCAGGAAAGAGAAACAGAAGTAAAAAAGAAACTGTTTTTGCAGCAGTCAGAGTAATTAAGAAATTTCAAAATTAAAACTGTTGCAGAAACTTGGGGAGCTGCTCAGTGCTGCTGCCAGCCCATGTGCAGCAGGGCTCTGGGGACACAGCACAGAGAGGTGGAACATGCAGCCCAACCAGCACCTGCAGAACTGGAACTAAAAAGTGAAATACTCAGCAAAGGAATGGTCACTGGTCTCAGCAGGCACAGCCCAAGCACGGTGTCTGTGCTGGAGCACACAGAGCTGTGACACCAGAGAGCCGTGGGACAGCAGGGAGTGCTCAATTCCAGCACAGGCCAACACAGGGCCATTGTGTGACACTGAACAACAGCCTTGGAATTCGCTGAAAGGTTGGACAAACATGCCAGGACTAACTCAAAGCCTAACAGGATTCACATCCAGGGTGTCTCTGAGGAATAAACCCACAACGGAGCAGTCTGGAGCATTTTAAGTTGAAACAGACCTTTATAATATTCACAAGGATAGTCTCATTGTAGATGCAATATTATACGGAACCTAAGAATGCTTTGCCTGGATAAAATTATGCTTATTTTTGAGATACCCAAACTCTTTCATTTTCAAAGAACTGCTTTACAAACACGGATTTGCCTGCCCTTTCTCCCATTCCAGCCGAGCAGGCTGGACTGGGCCAGGCTGGGAGGGGACCAAGAGGCAGAATTGCTGTGTCTGTGCCAGCCTGGATTGCCCACACACAGCTCGGGGCTCTGCACAAGGAGCTGCCACCCCCCAGGCTCTGGAGCTGTCCCCAGCACGGGGGACACTGCCATGGAAAGGGATCTCAGGCTGTTCCCACTTTCCAGCATTCCCAAGGGGTGGAGCTCAGGCTCCAAGCAAAGATGCAGTGTTTGGAGATGCAACATCTTCTAACTGGGAGAAGGAAGGGGAAGGTGGGATTGCAAAGGGAAAGCCCAGTGCTGTTGTGGGTTTCAGTGGCATGACTGGGTTTGGAATTTATGACAGCCTGACGAGCCAGTCTGGGTCTGTTTTACAGAATCACAGAATGCTTTGGGTTGGAAAGGATTTTGAAGTTCTTCCCCTTTCAACCCCCTGACATGGGGCTATAAGGAGAATTTTAAAAGGTAACACTAAAAATTCCATGAACATTTTTGCTAGTCTTTAAGATTTTTAAATAAAATGTTTTAATTTTAGCATAAGCATTTGATAGATTTATCCTTACTATGTGCCAATTTTATGTAGAAGCAATCAGTTCAGTCTTTTTTTAAATTTCAACAGGTTACCCTTGGCTTCAGCCAACCCAGAGATGAAAGTGAGAATTTCACCTATGTCAAAGGCCTTTATCCACAACACATTGTCTTGCTAATTACAAGCAATCCAGTCATCTGCTCATAATTTATGAGTTCCAGTTGGCAGGTGAAATGGGGAAATGGCAGGCTGTGTTACAACACAGACCAACCCTAAAGCTGGTTAATATTACACCATTTTCATGGGAGCCCTTTGCACGTCACAGAACTGAGCCCAGCCACACCAACATCTGACTCCCAAAGTTTCTTTCATGGACAGAGGACCTCTACAAAGTCAGGGTTTTTCCCTCTGCAAACGTTTTGTATGTGCCACTTCATAAATTACCTTTTCATGACCATGGAGAAGGGATTCATACACATAAGCCACATTGGAAGGGAATTTATTCAAAACACTTCTCATTTAGGTCAAGCAGAGCAAAAATTGCTGTGAATTATTCCAAGGACAAAACAAAGTTACACCAAGAAAGTAAAAAAAACCGTGAATCCTGAACCACAGAAAGTACCAGCTCTGTGCACACACCAATTTCAAATTCTCCCTCTCTCCAGCTCATTAGAAGTGTACACAAACACAAGAGCACACCCCAGCCACATGACTGGGCACCAGCACTGTATCAACAGGGATGTACACATCTCTTGTTGCTAATCCACACAAGCTCTGCAGAAGCAAATTAAATATTACCCAAAGACAGCCCTTTGCTTTACCAGCAGTCCAGAGCTGAAACTGCAGCTCTGGGCTGCCACTAACCCCAGATTCTCCTGTCACAACAAACACAGATGTGAGTTTGGTATCGGCCCATTATTCCCTTTATGTGGCCCTACACAATGGGCTCAAAGGGCAGCTGATCCACTCTTTGGGAATGTCCTGCACCCCTCCCAGGGCTTCTCTCTGGCAACTCCCATTCAGCACCAAGTGTGCCACTTCTGCCTCCTCCCAGCTGACTTCCCTGTTTGTTACTGTTTTCTGCTTTAATAACTTCCTAATAATCTGTATTAGGCGCCTTCCTTCTCCACCACTGAAACTGCAACCCACACAGGGCCTGACTGAGCTACACCCTCTTGTCTTTAAAGTCTCGTCCAGCAAAACACTTCAGCAAGAAATTAGTTTTCATCAGCAGGACATAATGGATTCAGTGACTAAAACAATGTTGAAAATTAAACAACCTCCATAGAGCAGTGACAGCATTTGAGTCTGTAATCCTTGTTCACGTACTTATCTAGGCAGAGGAAGCCTGGGATTGCAGTGTTTATGCCAATGAATATTTAATTAATTAACTGCAATCCAGACTATCATCCAGCCTAGCTGAGCAGATCACTTATCTGGGAGGTGAGAGACCTGTGTTTACACTCCTGCCCTACATCTTGCAAAAGAGGATTAAGGATACAGAGGGAATGGCTCTGCTATTACCAGCTCCTACAAAGCCAATATTATCACAGACTCATTCAAGCTGAAAAACTCACCAAGATCATCGAGTCCAACCATTCCCTAGCACTGCCAAGGCCACCACTGGACCATGCCCTCAAGTGCCACATCCACACATTTTTGAACACTTCCAGGATGGTGAGTCCACCAATTCCCTGGGCAGTGTGTTCCAATGTTTAACCATCCATTCCTAATATCCAACCTAAACCTAAACCTCTGCTGGCACAACTTGAGGCTGTTTCCTCTTGTCCTTGTATTAGCACAGCTGCTCATTCACTTCCCAGGATTTACATAAACCATCCTGGAGAGGAAGGCAGCCCTCAAACTATGCAAATACTGCTTTGAAAGGAATTCAGACCTTGTATTGGTCTTAATACAGATTCTGATAGGTAAATATAACACAGGAAAGAAAACTCAGTAAGAGTTCAGCTTGAAATAAATGTACATTGCCATTTGAGTACAGCAGAGCAATCCTATCGATGTAAATGATATTCTGCTGTATGAGGAAAAAATGGTTTGAGAATAAATTCCCATATCCTTGCAGGTCTTGCAGTCAAATCTGTTCTTAAGCCATTGGTTTCTAGTTTTAATATACCATTGGCATGTGTTAAAACGACATTAAATTCCACCAAAACTTTCAAGCCGTGCCTCCTTGGATACACACACAACAAACCTGCTGAGCTGCACTGTGAGGCTTTCCAAGCTTTCCAACACCTCAGCCGCGGACTGAGCGTCTAAGCTCAGTTTGAATCGACTGAGCGGCACCGATTCAGAGAGAGCAAATCAGCAGACGGGCTTGGTGCGGGATTTACACGAGCAGCGCCAGGGCAGCCGAGCCGTGCGGGGACAGAACCGGCAAAGGCGGAGTTCTGAGAGGAAAGAGGGGAAGAAAAGTGTGGGAAAAGGGGGGGGAAAGGGGGGGAAAGAGTGACACCACGCTGGGGCCGGGGCCAGTGACCCGGGGACAGCCCGGTGAGGCTGCCCGGAGCGGCCACAGCGGCTTTGCCATGCGGGGAGATGCGCGGGGCCAGCGGGGCTGAACCCGTCCCACCCCCGGGGGAGCCCGGCCCGGCCCTGAGACCCTCCGGGCGCACCCGCAGCTCCCGGGCCGGGATCCGGCTTCGGCGGCCCGGGCGGGAGCGGGTCCGGTCCGGAGCAGCCCCTCATCTCGGAGGGGAGCGGGCCCGGGAGCAGCCCCTCACCCCAGGCGGGTCCCGGCCCGGTCCGGTCCGTGTCCCGGTCCGGAGCAGCCCCCCATCCCGGCCCGGCCCGGCCCGTGTCCGCCGTACCTGTGGCGGGTCGCAGGCGTGGCCGCAGTCCAGCGGCGAGGCGGCCCGGGAGGAGCAGGAGGTGCTGACCCGGCGGCAGCCCGGCCCGTAGGTGCGGACCCGGTCGTAGGGCACGTCCTGCTGCTGGTGCGGAGCGGGGTCCAGGCAGGGCAGCGGCCGCGGCGGCTCCGGGCACGGCGGGGGCTCGGGGCAGGCCGGCGGCTCGGGGCAGGCCCGGCGGGCGGGCAGCGTGCTGTAGTGCTGCTGCCGCCGGTAGTAGTGGTGCTGCTGCTGCTGCTGCGGGAGGTGCGGGGGCAGCGCGGGCGGCTGCAGCTGCTGCTGCGCCCCGAACATCGCGGCGGGACTGCGGGGCCGCGCCGGGGCCGCTCCGGCTTTACCTGCGCGGGCCGCGCCTTGGGCGGGGAGCCCGGCCCCACCCCGGGCCGGGCCGGGCCGGCTGCGGCACGGACACGGGCATCCCCACTGACACCGGCACCGACATCAACACTGACACCGGCACCGACATCAACACTGACACCGGCACCGACATCAACACTGACACCAACACCGGCACCGGCACCGGCACCGAGACCGACATCAACACTGACACCGACATCAACACCGACACCGACATCAACACCGACACCAACACTGACACCGACACCGGCACCGAGACCGACATCAACACTGACACCGACATCAACACCGACACCGACACCAACACTGACACCGACATCAACACCGACACCGACACCAACACTGACACCGACACCGGCACCGAGACCGACATCAACACTGACACCGGCACCGGCACCGACACGGACATCAACACTGACACCGACATCAACACCGACACCGACACCGACACCAACACCAACACTGACACCGACACCAGCACCGAGACCGACATCAACACTGACACTTGCACCGATACCGGCACCGGCACCTGCCCGGAACGGGCTCCGCACCCACCGCGCTCCCGGTACATCACCAAGCACTGGGAGAAAAGCGAAGCCCCACGCTGTTCAATACCCCTTTCCCATTGTTCTCTTTACCCCGTGTGTAGGGGGAGTGCAAACCCATAGTTATCTGTTGCTCAAATGAATTTAAATGTTCTTTTCACGGGAGGTTATGAGCTTGGCCACAGAGCCTTTCCCGCCTGCAGGAGCCGCGGTCGCTTTTGCCGGCTCGCAGGAGGCTGTGCCCGGGAAAGGAGCTCGTTCTGTACCTGCGTCCCCGCACTGCATCCCCGCACTGCATCCCCGCACTGCACACCTGCACTGCATCCCCGCACTGCACCTCTGCACTGCACCCCTGCACTGCACCCCTGCACTGCACCCCCGCACTGCATCCCTTGCACTGCATCCCCGCACTGCATCCCCGCACTGCATCCCTGCACTGCATCCCCTGCACTGCATCCCTGCACCGGCACCGCAGAGCACGGGCTGCTGGCAGTGACCACCTGCTCTGAGCATCCCAGCACGGTTCGGGTTGAAAGGGACCTTAGAGCCCATCCAGTTCCACCCTCTGCCATGGGCAGGGACACCTTCCACTATCCCAGGTTGCTCCAAGCCCTGTCCAGCC
>JANRGV010000023.1:15589902-15617336 GCA_024734035.1 Alethe castanea
CCATGGGCAGGGACACCTTCCACTATCCCAGGTTGCTCCAAGCCCTGTCCAGCCTGGCCTTGGACACTTCCAGGGATGGAAAAGCCATAGCAGCCCTGGGCAACCTGTGCCAGGGCTTCACCAGCCTCAAAGGGAAGAATTTTTCCCAGTATCCCATCTAATCTCACCCTCTGTCAGTGAGAAGCCATTCCCCCTTGTCCTGTCATTCCCAGCCCTCACCATTACGTATGGAATATCACACGGCCCTTATCTAGAAAGGATGGTGTTTGTTACTTATTCAAAATCTCACTCTGCAGAGAAGAATGTGAACTTGGTTTCTCAATCCAGCATGTTTTGAGTTGGATTCCTCTGGCAGCGTCAGGCAAGCCCTAACTGAGAACATAACTTTGTTCTGCAAGGTCATGGAGCAATAGCATAATTGTAGAATCTTATGTAATGAATATTCTTCTTAATGACAAACCTGAAATTCTTAATTTTGTCAGTTTATTTCCCCTACATGCTTACTGTGCTGTAAGGTCACATAGCCTCAGTCACACAGAATAAAAACTGATTTCTGTAGTACCATGTTAGGGCAAAACACCTCTGAGGTGATGGAGCAATGCCTTCTGCACTGTTCTACACTGGTCATTCACTGAAAGCTCTCTCTCTGAAATTAAAAAGTGTTCACCCAATCTGCTCAACAGGCATTTGGAAAGGTGTGGATTTTAGTGTGAGCACCTACAACAATCCAGTATTTTGAGGCACTGTGACATCTGGAGACATTCATCACATGCATAAAGTTTCACTTTTCCTCCAGGCATTAAACCCAAACAGACACTCTGCTTTACATAGGAGTGTTTATAAAAAAGCATTTCAGGTAAATTCTATCCCACTGGTTACAAAGCAACTAAATGCAAAGAAAATCTTGTCATAAAACCTCATTCTTGCTTCACCAGCTTGGAAAAGCTGTAAGTGGCTTCTAACCAACAATTTTAAAAAGATCATTTCTTGGAAAGCGGTAAAATATGATTACAACAGCCTCTGTTTTACACAGACCATAAGAAAGTGTTTTGTGCTCCAGTAGGAAACTACAGAAACTGCAGTAATATTCCTCAGGGGGGAAAAGGTGCTGTAATATAAAATGTGGGAACACTGTTGGTTTGCCAGCTCAGGAATGTTACCTGCATGCAGCACATTGCCCTGCTTAATAAAGAAGTTTCTACCAGGGTCAGCAGAAAGCAGGCCCCAAGTCATCCCATTGTAATGGAAATACACAGCAGCTTCCGGAAGGCTTTGTAGATGTGGTGAGGATTATTGGAGTCATAAATAACAACAGTAAGTAATACATGCACGGTGATCTGTACCAGGTAATGAAAAGAGCCTCAAACAAAGCTGCTGAATTCTAATGTGACCAAAATTCCACGTACAGCCAAACCCTGGGATGGTGCTGCACTGGGGTGTGCAGGGTGTTACCTGCTCTGGAATTCTGGCTGTGACAGCTGGGGCTACAAGGAACAAAACTGCTTTGATATAAAATAGAGAAATACTCCCTTGGGAAGGCCACGACCAGGAACAGTGTTTACAACATTTATACTTACATTATTTATGGGGTTGGGAAGCTCTCTGAAGGACTGAGGCACAGAGGGTTAAGCCTGGCAGGCAGCAGCACCCCATAAGCAACTTGATGAGGCAGATAAAAATCTGCTTTCAGCTGAAGGAAGGCTTTAGAGCTCGGAGTGAAGTCAGAACCAGCTGATGAGCAGAGGCTGTGTTTGTGTGATCCTCCCTTTGAAGGCAGAGCCGTCGTGCACCTGAGGTTTGGTGGAAGGTGCCAGCCTGCAGAGATAGCCCAGTGCCCCCTCTTTGTTCCTGTTAACCCTGGGCTGCCTGGGGCGGGCTGTGCTGGTGCTGGGACAGCACCTGGCAGAGGGAATCAAAGCAGGGTGTCCCTCTCCTCCTCCAGGGGCTGGGACAGCCTGGCTGCAGGGCTCTGCTCCTGCACCAGCTAAGGCTGAGCACCAGCAATTGCCAGAGATGATGCGAGGCATTTTCAGACAAGAGCAGATGTCTGGGACTGGCTGTGCAAATCACAAGGTTTTGAAAACTGAGCTCTGCTCAGAAATGTGTGTTTGTAGCAAAAATTACTCAGGATGGTCACAGCCCAGTTTTGCAGGTCAGGCTTTGTGGCTGTGCCTGGTACCAGCAGATTCTGCTCTCTGGGCCCCAGGCTGGGGCAGAGGGGATGAAGAGGAGCAGCAGCAGGGTGGAAACAACAGATGAGCACTGAGCAGAGGTCTGGAACTCCTGTGGAGTGTTGGAGTGTTGGCTCTGCAGCACCTGGAGCCCCACCTGCCACCTCTGCACAGCAATTTTGGGGCAGAGGATGCTGAGAGAGAGGATGGCAGGGTGGGTTTGGTGCTGCCTGATGCTTTGCCCTTGTGGTTCGTGGCTCTGCAATGACAACGAGCTTGACTTCCCACTAGAAGAAAACAAAAATGAGGGGAAATACCTTGAATTGTTTTAGGGCAGTCCCACACTAGAGCAGCAAGGGCTGCTCAGAGCAGCTCCACTGCTCCCTACAAGCATTTCTGTGTGCTCACCCACAATAATTTTTATCTGGTGTATCATTTCATATTTCATTTAGAAATGTATTTTAACAAGATGCCTTGTGATGCATAACTAGCAGGGTTGGATCTGAAATGCTTCTTGTGTGATTTCAGAATTATAATTCTCCTTTTACATTCAGCGGTAAGAAAATTCAGTGAGCAGAAATGGTTGAACAGAGTTTAGGGTATGGTTTAAAGACTCTCATTTACCTTGCTGGCACTAGCTCATGGTCAGACCATAAAGAGTGAAGGAAAGCTCTATTATCCCACTAATGTTCCTTATAATAAATTGTGATATCAGTTGTAGTTGATACATTTCAAAAAGAAATTGAAATCCTTGGAATATGAAAAAAAATCAAGATTTTAAAATTGCATTTATTGATTAGTGTAGCTAGGATGATTTATAATCTAAAATTGTCAAGGAACATGCAAATACGCTTCTAGTTTTGCTGTGCAACCAGAGAGGAAAAATGATCTTTGTATTATAGTATAACAGTAGTACATGGAGTACCAAAACAGAATAAATGACTTTGTTTTATAAGGACACTGGGTTTGTGATGGCTCTCAGTATTTTCAGCTTCTCAAAAGATTTTATTTCATGGTATGAAATGAAATAATGCAGTGCTGCACTTACCCTGAAGCAGAAGTCACTCCTTTGTTCTAACTATTTTCCTGTTTGAATTGTTGAGATTATTTAACAGTCACTTTACTTTGTTTCAGATAATTAATACTATGCAGGAGATTGGTGATCAAGTGAAACCCTCATTGAACAATTTTACTTCTACCCATTAAAGATCTTATTCAGCATGCTAAGGAGTAAATGCCTCAGCTGAATGAAAAACTGCCAGTTATCATTTACCAAATATCAAATGAAAAAAAAAAAACAAACAACAAACCAACCCCTTCAGAACATAACATTGCATTTTAAGGCCTAGTACAAAATAAAAAGATGATGCTAAACTTTCTTCCTGACACTGCAAAAGTCCTGTGAGCCCAGCAGTGATATCTGTGTTATGCTGCCAGTTGTAATTTACAGTTCAGGGATGCTGGAAGGGAACTGATGAAGGAAAGGGCCTGCAGACATGTGGAAAGATATCACATTCATTATGACCAAAGAGCAGGAAACCAGTTCAATTCCAAAGCAACAATTTGCATTTCCCTCTCCTGGGCAGACTGCCTGAGGAGCAGTGCTCCTTATTAAAGCAGATAAGGGAACTGTGCTTGTGGCACACTAAAATAAATGTTGGTACCTTGGTGTTTTTGGGGAATACAAGACGGGGATTTGGGGGTTTATCTTTGCTCTTACTTGTACATAACTAAAAATGTGGTTTTGACACAGCTGGGCTGTCTTTAAAGAAAATCTGAAATCATTAAGCAAGTAGCACAGAAAAGTGTTTAGAATATAAAACTATTAAAAGTGAGGGAGTAAGTTCTTAACAGCCATAAATAAAATCTGCTACAGATTTTAGAGATTGTTTTTCTACCCAAAAACCCCTCAAGATGAAAGAATGACTTAAGATATACTTAATTTCTGATGCATCATCATTTCCATTATTCAACTGCTGTGAAATTTCTATGGCTGAGGATGAAGGATGGTTGGAATTTTAAATAACAAGTGTACTGAACAGTTCTTTGGTCAATGTGTATCACAGGCATACAGAGACTAGAACAAAATATCTGAATATCTGAGGAATTTGGGCACAGAAACTGGAATAGGGATATTTTAACCTGCTTCTACTTTTAGACTATTAGTAACTACTAGATTTTAACTCTAGATTTTAACTACCCACTACTACTGCTGCAGTTGTAGCAGCCAAAGGGAAAATCCTGGCTGAAATCCTTGTCCCATGTTGGGTCATACAGAGCTTCTCTTTATATCACATTATTTGGCTATATATAGTAAATATTATAACATAGATCTTTTTCTCATGAAAATTGGGATTTTTTTTCATAGTTTCTCTCTCCTGGAGTGACCTAAGTTTTGATCTATTCCTACAATTTACACCTGTAATTTCAGTTTTCTGTGAGTACAGAGTTTATGCTGTTTGTCTGAAGGCAACATGGAAAAGTTTCCAGGTTATGGTGGCATTTAGCAAGCTTTTGGTAAACATTGTGCAGAATTTATTTGTGAAAATATTATTCATTGTGAGCCCTTTCCACTGCTGGAAAGCTTCCATTTCTGACGTGTCTATTACCAGGCAGGTAGAAAGCAAGAAACCAACTCAGTAATTTTTTTTTTTTCCTATAAAAGTGTGTAAGATCTTGCTTCTCTGGGATTTCAGAACCAGAGCTCCTGACAATCCTCCCACATCTGTTTCATCAGCTGATTAAAATGCAGATCTCTGAGGAGGTAACACATTTTTGGATGCTGGGCGTTCCTCTACCCAACTCATTATTAAGAGAACAACTTTATGCACCATCAGCAACTTGGCAGCATAAACATGAAACAGTTCTTTTAAATGGGACTTGGTGTTTTGTTTATGAGAATTCCATTCACTGGCAGGCTTTATGGCTTTTATCGCCCATTTGAGCATAAAAGTTTTCGTTATCTTATAAAACCTTTTAGCACAAGAAAGAATTCAGATAGGAGCTTTATGTAAAGTGATGAACATCTGGTTTCCTGATTGTGTTGTATGATTTTTGGTGGTTTGGATTTTTTTTTTTAAGCCCACAAGCCACCAGACAAGTTCTAACTTATTCTTCCAAAAGTGAGATCCTTGTGCTGATAGGGACAGCGTGTGCTGTTGCACTTAATTTTATAACTACTCTTTATTTATGTTTCAAGTTGGAAAAGAGTCAAAAATCAAAACATTCCAGTCAAATGTGTATTTTGATTTTATTTTTGATTTCACAATTAGGACAGTTGCAGTTTAAACCCACAACTGCTGGATTTTTTGAGGAAGGAATTTTTGACACAGTTCCACTGTCTAGTCTCTGACTTGCTTTACTCTGCCAGCACAGCAGCTGTTCTGCCCCCTAACTAGAATAGGAGAATTATTTGTACCTCAGTAAAGCTACAACACTGCTGGCAAAATCAATCACTGCCCCCAGCCACCAAAACACACCTAGTTTTAGGAAGCACAAAAGTTTTAGGAAGCAAGTTTATTTCTTTCTCTATCTCACCCTGATTAACACTTCAGGAATCACTTTGGTGCACAGTGGGGTAGCACACAGCTCATCATTTTGGGGATTCCTAGTTTTAAGCACTCCTTCTGATTCCTCTTTTCCCAGCTGCTGTAAATTCCCTCCTGGATCAGCCAGCCACACGCAGCTGGGTTGTAAATGATGTTTTAAAACCCCCTTTGGGTATGGAGGTTCCTGGTTTACAATGAACAAGGTGATACTTTGCACCTTCCTCCCAGGGAGGTCTTTACTCTCACCCCGTCTCCAGAGCAAGAACAAAGTCCAGGGAGCAGTGAGAGATTAAAGAGTTTGGCTTTCACTAATTGCCTTCTGTTTCCTCATTTACAGAAGCTTGGCAAATGAGTGGTTTCCAGTCACCCCTGGGTATTGGCTGCTCTAAGGGGTTCCCTGTTGTGGGACTGCTGATGATTTACCCCAGTATGAGTCCACATGTGCACAATACCCACATTCCATGCGTTATTGCAATCCACATTAGCTGGTGCTTTTATGTTTATATCAGATTATTTATGTTTTCCTTAAACATTTTTTCCATTTCACTAAGATGCCACCAGATTGTGTTTTCTACATTACCTCATTCACACACTGGTAATACTTCAGCTTTCCTGCTCTGCTTTCTGCTGTCTGGTTCACACATAATTGTTCTTTTACTATTGTTACTGTATCTACTATTCTTTTGCTGGTTTTTTCTGTGCATTATTGTATTTGTCAAGAAAAGTTTTCAGCTGCATAATTTGTCAGATATACACAGGTTAAAAAGGCAGCTCCCACCACAGAGATGTTAAACAAGCCTCTCTCTGCCTGATGTGCTATTGCTGCATTAGTTCAGTTCTAAAGAATCTGCTTTAACACTCAGTTTCTTTTGTCCTGAAACAGTGGAAAAACAAAAACCCCTTCCTACAAACTGCTCAGGCAGCAGCACCTTCTGTACCATGCTGGTGAAGAATCAGCTCCATTCTGCCTGAAGCTCTTTTTGGTGTTCAGAAAGTCACATTTTCCATCTCAATTTATGTTGAGACAAATCATTTTGTTATTAACCAGGAGTTGAGCTGTGTCTTTTGAGATGTTAGAGCCTTGTTTCTTGTGCTGAAAGGGGTGAGGAGGTGACCTCAGAGCTGTGCATGGCCCTGACACAGAATCACTTCACTCCCTGACCCTCACAAACCAGAGAAACATCTGACAAATATAAATATTAATCAGCACCCACTGCCTACTCTGTGCTGTCAGACCAGGGAACAAGTGGGATCTTCAGCCATAAACACATTCAGGCTTTCAGACAAATTAAGAGAGGCTTAAAAACTTGCAGCCAAAGGAGGCTCTTTAAGGACTGCTCTGTTTGCATATAATCTTAAAGGCAACATGAGACATTTGGGAATATCTGGAAGTCCTTACTTGAGACATGGCTGTAGATAATCAACTTGAAACATTTTTACTTCCTTTGCAAGGGAGGTATTGCTCTTCCATGCTTTCATACCATCTGAAAAACAAGGTTATTTTAAGATGTAAATTTTGGATTTTTTCCCATAAATTAAAACCAGAAGGATAAATTAGAGGTGGAGTGTTTCAGACACTAGGTCTGCCCTTGGTCTTTGCCATACCTGGCACAAATTCACTTATCAGCTCTTAAAGCTACTGGTAAAAATCTTGTCTAATAATAATAACAATAAACCACCATATAACTGTATTAGAAAGGATGTTCCCCCATTCCCTGCAGCCCAAATTCTCTGTCTTCAAGGAAGGTTATCCACAAAGCAGGATGAAAGCATTTTACACCACAGAGCACAGGGCTAAAATAAACTCAGTGTAATAGACAGAGCCATGTGCTTTACTGACAGTGAGAGTGAAGAGAGAGAACTCTGTTCCTTACAAGCTACTAATTCACAAACTACTAATTCTGTGGTCAGTGCAATCTAGGCTATCACTCCCAGAAGTCAATAATTGCCTCATTATTTTAATTGCAAGTCAGCTGCCAACCCAAGTGATCAATCAGGAGAACCTTCTGCCTGTGGCCAGAGTAGAAGGTGACACCAGGAGCCTTTCCTAAATGATCCAGCAGCCCCTCACCCATCCACCCATCAGTGCTCCAGAGACATGGCTGGGCTGTGAGTATCCAGCCTGCAGCTTTAGGAACTGGGAAGAGTTCTGGAAAACCATCAACTATCAATAATAAGTTTTTCTAATGACAGGAGCAGAAGAAAGAATATTCTTCAAGCAGGAGGACAGGCTCAAACCAGTTCTGCAGGAAGCATCACGCACCAAAGATCAAGAAGAATGCTAATGTGCAATCATTGAACAGAATAGGAGCCAAAACTTGATATAAGGCACGTAATGAATAGTGCTATACAATCAGCTTCTCTACACCCACAGCCTCTCTAAATTTATAAGCCATAGATGCCATTGGATGGAATTGAAATGCATTTCCCATCTTCGAAGGGTACCATCCAATCTGCTCTAACACAGCACCATATTGGGGCTGAGCAGACCATTCTGTTTGTTAGAAACCCACCAGAATGTGCTGGTATTTATATCTCAGAAAAGCTGTTCAGTAAACACAGTACAAAGACCTCTGATTTCACCGAATGCATAAACACGTGCAAAGAATTTCATTCTAGGATTCGAGCACGAGAGAGCTCTCTGCCAAATGAGCTTAAACATCATTCCCCATCCCAGGGAATTAAACACCTTTCCACTTGCAAAAGCTGTCCTGGATTCACCAATTTGAATTTCTGAGTTGAAATTACAAACTCTGAATTTGCCTATGACAGTTATTTCAAAGGAAAATGCACTATTAGAGACAACAGTTGGGTTTGTTTTTTTATTTCCTCCAACATCCTGATGTCTTCTCTGTCCTTTAGCATTTCTGTGTGGACTTACATTTGTTGGTGTATTTTTATGGATGTGACAGCTCAAGCCTTTAAGAATGACTGCTATAATTTCATTTTTATTGTAAAGATTCTTTGTCAGTCTTGGTAAAAAGTGAAAGAACTACCAAGCACCGTGACAATCTCTGCCATGTACAATTGCTAAATCTGCTTCCCTGAGCCACACAAAACTGAACTGTAATAAACCAATAAACCAAGAGTAAAAGTAAGTCGGGGCCATAACTCCTGCCTTGACAAGGAAAGGAATCTCTGAGGCTGAAAAGGAGTGAGGCACACTTCATTTCTGTTCCTAATCCATCCACAAGGCAAGGTGGAAGGATCTTGAGGGATCAGCTACACCTAAATGCATCTTCCAGTTTATCAGTCCCTTTCTGGCAGCAGCAGAGCCTCTGCAGGCAATTCACCCCATGGCTTAACTGTTGTCATTCATTTCCTTAAGATTATCTTTACGTTTAAATTTCCCTTGCTCCCTCTTATGACCATTATTTCTAGAGCTGCTTGTGGTGAACAGAGGGAAAAATGCTATTTCCTCTCACAGGTTAAAGACTGTAAGATATCACATTTAACAATCTTAAAGACATTTCCACTGAAAAAACTGAAACCAGAGAGACTCTCTGGAAATACCTGGCAGAAGGAGAATTCAGCTCTCTTGGCAGGCTCTCACTGTCTGGGCAAACCACACACAGTTAGAATTAGTCAGGGGTTGCAAAACTACTCTAAAGAATCCCCAAATCTCTTCACTGAGAGATGGTGTTTGGGTTTGGCCAAGGATTTACAAAGTGCCCTTAGGCCAGGCAGGGTTTTTGGGAGCTGATTGTGGGGCCAGGTGATCTGGTTCCCTGATGTTCCCTTCCTGGACAGACTTTCCTGGGAATGTTAAACCAGGAGCCCACCACATCACTGAAGCAGAGAGTTCCTCAGTTTCAGTCTCAAAAATGGGAAAGAAAATCCTAAATTTCAGATTTAGGATTCAAAACCTTCAGAGAATCCCAGGATGGTTTGGGTTGGAAGGAACCCTAAAGCTCATCCCATTCCACCCCTGCCATGGCAGGGGCACCTTCCACTGTCCCAGCCTGCTCTGGGACATTTCCAGGGACCCAGGGCCAGCCACAGCTTCTCTGCAAACTGATGACCCTCAGGGTGTCATAATTACTGTTATAATCATTTCAGAAGGATTTTGTTGCAGGACACTACCTCAAATCTATATATAATAATCTTAGACTGTAATTCAAACCCACAGCACCATTGTAATGATGGCAGATTTTGCTCTGTGTAGTATTTGTAGACAAACAATAAAACATGAAGTTGAGAACCTTCAACTTTTTTCCTAAATTTTCCCAATTGTTAATTACGATTTATGTTCTGTACCTTAGTTCTCCCAACGAGATTGATTTTGTATTATAATTTCTAGAAGTTGCCTGGTTCTGAGATTCTTAAAACATGAACAACATTTGAAAAGAAATCTTGAATTGGGAGTAGCTTTGTCACTACTCATGGAGCCAATGACTGAACAGAATACAATGCAAAGGGAAAATGAATGAGCTGACAGAAATTACCAGAAAGGTGTTTATAGAGGAGAGTATAGAACATTTACCAAATAAAATTATTTTTCTCATAAGTGATCTGACTACATTTAATAAAGTATTTGTATGCAATTTATTTTAATCATTCAAATGTTTGGTAACACAAGAACAACAGAATGGGCCAAGCTGCCAATTTTCTTTCTAGACTAGAGCAGAGATGCGTTTCAGAGTCATCTTAGCCCAGTGCATTGAGAAAGATAAGTGACAAGGCAACTTCACAGTGGCTCAGACCCAGAAAATTTTGGTTTGTTACCTTGGTGTTGTTTTGAGTCGATGGCAACAAAGCTGAGTCTTGTGCAAGCATTTTAGAGAGAGAATTATGGCTATAATTCAGGAATAAGGTGCTTTGTAGGGTGGAGTTAAACTTCAAAGGCAGTGAAATAAAGACCAGTCATCACTGCAGCTAACAGCTGTCCTTCTATTGTAATTAAATAGGACATTAATTGCCAAGTGTTATGACATTTAATCAGCTATATAAAAAAAAATAATAGTCATAAGAATGATAAGAATCATCACCAAGTTATTATGAGAACAAGCTGAGATCCCATGCTCAGTACCTCTAAAAGTTCTTACAGACAGGTCGTTCCAGAGTGTCAGTACTGTCCAAAATATTTTCTTGGAATGTATCCTGATAAATTTCGTTTTTTAATGAGAATTTTTGCAAAGAATCTCACGGTTCCTACTGACCAAATGAAACAACAGCTATCCTCTGCCATTGTATTGGACTTGTTTATCCCTATAAAGATGTGAAATATTTTTATTTTTCTTTTTAGTCAGCACGGTTTCATGAAAAATTGTCATTTTGCACCATGTTACAGGGGCCAGGCCAAGTAAAGGGATAGCAAATGATTCATCACAAGGCATGAATAATATTGCAGCTGCAGACCCCAAGTAAAATTCTTTACTTCAATTCTCTGATTTTTCCACCACTTTCCTTTCCCACATAAGAAACTGGATTGGATATATCCATTTCTTTCTTCTGTAGCACAGGAATACATAAATTGTCATTCAATAAATTCAATAATGAGTGTTTTAAACCTTATCCTCCAGGCCTTTGGAGAAAACATGGAAACAATGAAAATATGACAGAAATGTCAAAAAATCAAAACAAAAAACCCCACCAAAAAAAAAAACCCAAACCCAAAACCAAGAAAAAAACAAAAAAACCCAACCAAACAAAAAACCAAATCAAAAAGGCGGATGTTTTGAACTATTTAGGGTGAAAAAGAAGGGATGAGTCAGTGGATGTCAGTTCCTCCTGCAGGTTTTGTACCTTTTCCTTGTGCATTCCCAGTCCTTACAGCTTAGGCAATTCTTACAGCTGGTTATTTGAAGCAAATTTCTTTTGTTGTGAGGTTTTGCCTGTTTGGTTTTGAGTGAGCCACTTCCAACAAGCACCAAAAACCACCAGTGAAATCCTTGGTGCTGGTTGGGAAATCCTTCCTGGGCTGTTACAAAGAGTTCTCGGAAAAGGAAGGTGCCCGTTATGTTCCAGCCACTTTTTTTAAATTTTTTTTTTATTTTTTAATATGGATAAAAACAGAAGTGGAGAAGCAGAATCAGAAGGAATCATCAGTTTTGGATGCAGGGATACAATGTCAGCCAGTGCCTGGATTCCTGGAGCCACCCTGCAGAAAATTCCCTCTAGGATAAAGGGAAGGAATGCAGTCATGAGGAGCCACAGGTATCTCCTTGGCCCATGGAACCACCCAAAAATGCTCCTGCATGTTCTGCAAACATTCCATGCCTCCCTTGACTCACCCAGGAACAGAGCCTGCTAGCAAGGAGGTGCCTCCACAGAAAAAGATGCTTTTTCAATTATTTTAAAGAACCAATTAACCTCCCTTTATATCACATATTCGTGCCAGGCAGTGACAGTGAGGAATTTTCTTGTGAACTTGGTCTTATCATCAAGACTACTAATTTGGCAAAACAATTGCTTCCAACAGCTTCCTAGCACTCTCCAGTTAACTGGTTTTTTTTTTTTTTTCTTGTGTTCTCATGTGCAGAGCAGCCAAATGGGAGCCCTACCAGCAGGAGCATTTTTACTGGATGTGATGTGCCCATTCCCACACTTTGCACTGGTGCTATATTTGTTATTTAGAACAAGCCCAGATTGTTCCTGGAACTGTGCCTATAGAAACTCCTGCTGTAATGTGTTTATATGATCTATAATTATAGGCAAGCTGCAACCTGTCCACAGCCACTGCAGAACAAGCTGCATTATCAAACACATGAGCCAGTCCCTGGATTAACTATTCCATCTGATAAATTCCCTTTCTTCAGCAGCTAATGCCAGAGAAGCTAAAAGAACACAGGTTGCAATTTTGAGATGGCCAATATAGAATATTCCAATATATAACATTCCCAGTTAAAGGACATTCAAAACTACCAAATTCTCCCCAAAGCAACAGGGATGTCAAGGCACCAGGCTGAAATTTAGGCCAGGATTAGTTAATGTCAGGCACTTGTATTTGATAATACTTGTCACAAACCACAAAGAAGATGTAGGAACAGTCATGGTCCTCACCTGCCAACAGAGCTTCACACAGCTGAGCCTGTGTACACAAATAGAAACTGTGAAATCTGGTTATAATCCTAGCAAACAACAGATTATTACAGGTCTTGATCTAAATACCGTGTCAAGATAAATAATTAGGACAGTCTTAGTACCTGTGGGCAGAAAAATCTTTATGGAAATAACATTTTAGTTAAGCAGAAGAGTGGAGCTGTAAGGTTTATTTGAATTGTTTTGATGTACTTCGCATACAGACCTTAATACCTTTTCATACCCAATATTTTATATATTTGTGACAGCAAGCATCTAAACAAGTATTTTCTCAATAAAAATTGTAAATACATGCCAGTAAATTTCTGTTTGTTCATACTGACTCGAGTCAGCAAGTTATCAAGAAGAATTTTTAAATCATCTTAATACTTAGAAATACTTTTAATCCCATCTATTAAATACCTCTTTCATATGTGATGTCTGAGACAGATTTATAAAACCTTGCTTCAGTACTATGTAATCTTTTGCTTTCATGCCATTGTCTAACCTGTTGCTGTCTTTACATCACCACAACTGATAAAAGGGTCCTGGTGGTATTTTTGGATATTCATTTCCATTAACAAAGAGAGGGAGAAGGTGACATGGAAATAACTGCATCCAAAGTGCAGAGGGACAGGCAGGGCAGGGGCTGGTGGTGCAGATTGAAATTTTATATTTTTTCTTTTTTTACAAATTTTATTTTGAGTGAAATCCAAGCCAAAAAGATAAATTCTGCAGTTATGAAATGGATGTGGCCAAAGGAGCACCAGCACAGCTGGTCTCACTGAAATGAGGTGCAGATGGCAGGAATCTTGCAGCAGCAATCTTACAAAAATTGATAGGAAAATTTCACAATCTGCCTTATCAGCTCACCAAGGGCATTCCTGCCCATGTGGGGAAACAATCTCTGCTCTCTCATATCTGACAATTCCCAATTTGTAACTCCAGCAATAGTTTTTTACATGTGAATTCAATATGATTTTGTTGGTTTAGTGTTGCTCTATACTTACAACCAAGTGCAAGAAATAATTACACAGTATTTTGTATGGAGTTCCCATTGTGTTTTGTGTTTTCTATTGCATCATGACATTATTAAAGATTATATAAGAAGTTACCACCCTCTGGTACCTCTGACCCAGTGGAAGAAGGAAGGAGTGAAGCAGTGAAGACCTTCCTGAGGTCACTGGGATTGTAAGGGCATTACAGACATGTCTGACATTTAATCTCCCATGGGGAAATTCCCAAAGAATTGCACTTTAATACCTCAATTCTGAGCTCTTACAGCTCCAGCTCTTCCTTCCCAGCTCCCTGCAGGTTCACAGAGCTGCACAGTGTTTTAGTCAGGAAAGTAACTCCACTGTAGACCTCACTTTTTTTTTTTTTTTTTTAATTAAGGTTTTCTGCAGCTGGCTGGTGTTCCTTTGAAGGAAGGCTGTCTTGTATGTAATATTAATGACATTTGATTTGATATAGGAAGTATAATGCATGTCATTTCCACTAGAGAATGTTACTTAATTACAAATACGCCAAATTATCTCTTAATGGCAGGAATTTCTGTTTACAAACATAGTTAATACTGTATATTTAATACATCTGGGTTTATTCTAAACATGATTAACACCTCAGTACATTAATTATTATAAGCCATTCCTACACAAAACCCCACTATCTGAGTGTGCCAGACCCATCATGGTAAAGCAGTGAAGATCTGCAGCTGATAGGAAAATGTGTTTATATGGGATCAGGCTTTTTTCTCTCTGGTTCTGTTATGAATTTTATATAAATTTTAGGTTATCCCAGGTAAGCCATCTCTACCTCCTGCCTGCACAGTGTTGCAGAATTCCAAGTCCTTGTAGTAAACAATCCCTTCTCACGTCAGAGGCTCCAGGCAAAGCTGATCCAGCAGCTTCAGCTGGAGGACTTTTGATGTCCCCTTTGCTATGATGTGTAAATACCTAAATAGAAATGGATGGATGTGTGAATATGGATTTATACAATAGATTAGGCAAATTATTTTCTGCAATATTGCTTTCTCCACCTGACAGCCTCCAGAGCATGATCCTCTCCCAGCTGTTTTCTGAGAGTTCTCAGATCTGGGGGGGCACCTCTGTCACAGGGCAGTAAATATAGAGTTACTGCCCTGGACTCGACGGAATTACTCAGAAAAATATAAGTGAAGAATTTTTCCCTTCTCCTTTACAGTGGCAACTGAATTTCACTAATCCAGTGAAGATGGGGAACTGCTTCTGATCAGATTTTATACCAGGAGCAAAAATTCCGTGTCCTCCTGGTCCACCAGAGTCATTGACACTGAACTAGAGTTGATGAAAGTGCTACAGAAACCAGAAGCAAACACAGATCCACCTCCCACATTCCTGCACCCCAGAGCTACCCTGACTTCTTGGAATAATTGTGCTGAGGTGCTTGGAGGCTCCCAGGGACAGCAATGCTGCCCCTTTGTGTGAAGGCACATTTAGATAGAGACAAGGTCATTGAAGATAATTCTGCTTTTGAACACGGCTGCTCCTTTGAGTCAACCAATTTTTTAATTATGTGTTACTCTTCAGGTGGAATTTTGGATGTTATTTTCTTTGATATCTTTATGACTCATGCTTCAGTTGAGCAAAGCAAGCTTCAATTTGCTAATGCAAGTGTGTACAAATTTGAAACTGGTTAGGTTGGGTGTGTCTGCCTATAGAAACACAAAATTTTCTTATAGTTTTCAATGAATGGTACTGGTGCAAAATTATCTGGCTACATCTTAGCTGAATTTAAGCATTTCGTAGTTTGAATACCATTTTTTCAAAGTTAATTCTACTGGGTAATTTCCAGGGTTCAGAAGAGAAAAACTGCATTAATTGTGAAAAAACCTGTAAGAAGTTGTCTGTCTTGATCAGGTCACAGGGCTTATACAACCAGCTGGCATCACCTCACATCTGCAGTGCCAGCTTCCCTCACTCAGCTGTGGAAAGCAGGGGACAAACAAAATGGTTTTCATTGAGAAAATGAAGGAATCATTCTTCATGTTTTCCTTCAGGCTGCAGCCCATTGTTTGCAGAGCTTGGAGCCAGCTTCACCCCTCTGCAAGATGCAGGGGAGCAGAGCCCACAGCCCATTCCTGCTGGGATGGGAACATTTCCAGCACCACCAGCCGGGATTCCCAGTCCCTTTTGTTATAAATGAGAACAAAAAGTCTCGATATTCAGCAAAATTTAGATTGCTTTATTTTATGTAGACAGAGCAAGCAGCGCCAGGGAACGTGAGGGGTCCCCGCCTGCTCCAGGCTCCATCAAACCTTGGTTTGCAGCCTCTTCTTACAGTCTGGCCTCTCGTTGTAATCAATAATTTTTGGGTTTTTGCTGTCATAATTTTGCCAGGTAAGCAGTGGTGATGAATAAACATCCATAAAGTCTCTGGGTGATAGTCAAATCATAGATAACCATCTGCTCTTGGTAGATAAAAACCAGCAAAAATTGGGAGGTCTGGTTTTGGTAGATAGGCAGCATTGATCGAACAAAGGCAGGAAGTCTCATTTTGCAAAATCTATCAGGCTATTGGAAAGTCTGGTTTTGCAAACTGGTAGTAGATACAACTCATTTACAAAACATAATATTCATAACAGGGGGATTTAAACCAGAATTATATAATACATTTTCCTTTATCTAGTGTTCATGCTTCACTTCAGACCTCAGTATTTTGGTTGATACAAACCCCAATACTTCTATGACTAACACGAATCTTTTATCAATTATCACACTTTCACGTGGAGAGTCAGAGAAATCAGCAGTGGTTGCAGTGCTGCCCATGGCTCTGCTCTCCCCTCTGCTCCTGGGCTGTGCAGGAGATGCTCCCACCCTGCCAGGGGTGACCTGAGCTCTGCTGCTGCTCCCAGCCAAACAAGGCATCAGCTGCCCCAAAAGAAGGGAAGAACAAAGCTGGTTTGATCCTCTGTGTAACCCTCCCACCCTTCCCTCCCATCTACCATTACCAGCTCGTGCTGCTGTGGTCAGCAGGAAAAAAAATTATAACATTATAAAAAACAAATTCAAGACTTCTTGAGGAATCTTACCAACATGCTGGGACTTTTGGGGAAAACTGCAAAAATACAGTTTGCATTTAAATGTAGGTAACTCTCCCTGGTGTATTTCCTGCTGGTGTAGAAGTCCTGATTTATCACACACCTGCAGTGCTGAAGGAGAAAAACAAGGCTTACAAATCAATGTTTCAATTTGCTAATTCACTGCTTTGCAATATAGTTTGTTTATTATTTGTAAATGTACAAATATGCGAAAATTAATTGTACCATTTGCTTTCTCAAAATAAATATGTTTTTTCATCTACCAATCCAAATGTTTCCAAAGAACTGAGTGATTAATATCGTCTCTAAAACTGTGATTATGTCAATAAACATAAAGCAAGATATTGGACTAAGTATGACTCCAACTGTGAGTGATTTATAGTGATAAAAATACACAGATGCCATCTGTACCAACAGAAGAACACTCGTCAAAAATTTGTCTTATGGTAACACTTCTCTCTCATTTATACTGAAACGAGCACTATTTCTTTTCCAATGCTACTGACAGTAAAATATGGCCACTTTTCGAGTGAGTAACCTACCAGCAGGAGAAGTACACTGAAAACTATGAATTAAATTATTTCTTTGACTCACTCAAGGCCTCCAAGACGTATCATTGAATGCTCACCAAGTATTAAACCCAGTTTGCCAGCCTAGCTCTGCTAACTCAGTCACTGAGAGGGTTTTGGGGGTAACACCCCTTACCTTTTGCAGAGAAAATTTTAAAAAAATAAATAACCTCAACCAAAATGGCAAAAGCTTTAGGTTCAGAAGCCAGCCTAAGTCCTTAGTCTGTGTGTCTGGTGTTGCCAGCATCTTTGCCAATTCAGCATTAAACAAGAGGGCCATGAGGTGTGCACTGGGGAAAGCAGGGCAGCAGTGAGCACTCTGGGATAAATATCAATCAGCTTCAAATGCTGACGGAGACATCAGAAGAAAAAGGGAATTCAAATAGAATCTGAGAGCTTCCAGTAGCAGCAGTTGCAGAAACAAAGATACGATACCCAAAGCATTATCAATTTCTAACCATGTACCAGATACTGAGAGTTATGTCATGATTATCATTTATTACCAGTGTAATAAACCCATGGCAAGTGCAGGGAGGGTCTGGCTGGGTCCCCCTGAGGATGCAAAGCTCAGCCTCACCCTCCCAGTCCTGCCCTGGCTCTGGCTGTCCCTGCATGTCCAGAGGAAGGGCGATCACAAACACCCACAGCCTGTCAGAAATATGGCTCACTAGCAGTGCCCTAAAGTGTGTCTGCCTTGGGCTCTAAAATATGGCAAGAATGTAAATTAAAGTGCAAAGTAAAGCTGTATTTATTTCTGATTTTTGTTCTGTCACTGTGCTTCCACCCCCACTTCTGTCAGTGCTCCAACCCCACAAAATTTCCTTTGTATCAGAAAGCTGACAGATTTAGCTCCTGAACACTTCAAGCTACTTTGCTTGCTGAAATTTAGGAAAACAGAACAGCTGTCATTCAAGCATACTTTGCAAGCAGCAAGCCTGTTCACTTTCTAGTGTTTACTCCCTAAAAATCAACACTTAAATGACATGTTCTACTGACATCATAAACCCCCTGAGATGTGACAGACGTGTGGAGCAAACCTGTGCTGGGGCTGGGGCTTCCAGCGCCCTCACAGAGCTGATGTTGGGGATTTGTGTAACCACTTTTGCTCTGCTGTTTTGAACTGTGCAGGGGTTTTTGGTGCAATGGCCACTCTTGGCCAGGTTAGGAATTTGCCATCTTGCAGTGAAGACTTGGGGATGATTCCACCTGGAGCAATTCACTGCACAGGCACAGCACAGGAATGGATAAGGAGAAACTTGCCACAAGCTGAAAGGATCAAGCTCCTTATTTCACGTAGATTTTATGGTTCTGGTGTTGTTCAGGTCCACACCAGGGTGCTAAACTCAAACCCAAGATCATTTTCTCCTTAACAAGCTGTGAGATCAAGAAGCCTCCCCTTGGCAGTGAGCATTTGTTCATGAGTCACTTGTTCATGATTTCACATCCTCACTAAATCTTCTAAAATGAAGTGCACTGAAAGCCACACATAATCCCATTTATCAAGGACTAGGGAGAGACACAGTTAAATCTCAGTTCTTGATAGCTTTTCCTCTAAGAAACCAACCAATTTTTAGATTCCATAGAACTATCCCAGAAATGAAAAATAAATTCACTGACTACACACCAGACAACCCCCAGCAGCTCAGTTGCCATCTTTTAAGCCCTGCTACTCATTCTAGGGGGTGGATTTTTAATTCCAACTTTGATGCTGCTCTGCTAATTAGCAGATTTTCCATACCAGCCAAATGCCACTTATGTGCCAGCAAGACATGCAAAAGGAGGTGATCTGAAATTATTTTCCCTAATGACATTTTCTTTCTGGATGCAAATAAAAATTGTGTCTGAATGTGTATCTGTAAAATGCAATTACATGGCTTGATACAAACAGACACAACAACTACAATCCTAAATTAAATAACTGCACATGAAGATTCCATGAAAATATACTCCTGGTATTTAATATCCCTTGTTCAAGGGGACTTGCTGTGTCCCCATGGTTTTGTGAGACTGTGTGAGACTGGGACCACACACCTTTCACCAACGTGATGCTGCTTCCCTCTGGGTTCAATGAATTAGGAAATACAGCAAGGGGAGGGCAGAGAGGAACAAGGAGCTGGATGTGGAAGTGGAGATGAGAGAATAAATAAAATTAAGGGTCCTTGTGGGTGGGAAATGGCACAGAGGGCAGGGATGGGCTGGGGGAGAGAGAGAGAGACTGAGCCCCAAAACAAGGAGTGTCCAGAAGGGAAATCCAGGTGCAGGTAAATGCAGGGAGACTGAAGAGAAAACAGAGTGTGGGGAAGGTGGAGAGAAAGGATGTGCTGGATTGCTGGGAAAACAAAAGAAAAAAAAAAAAAAGAGGAAGCAGAACAAGGCAGTAATAAAGAGGACAAGGAACTGCAGCTCAGTACATCCTGATTTGGATGAGTCCACAGAAACCAGCCCTAAGAGGCTGCAAGGATGTCAGAATTTGGAATTATGTTTTAAAAATTAACCTGGCCTTCCAAAGTAAATTTAAAAATAATCGCAAGGATCACATTTTTCAAGATAAGCAAAATCTGTAAAACATGCTGAAATTACCTTCATTAAAATATATTTGTTAAAGTCAGTCTTGGTGGGATTATTTGAGTTTACAGGAGCAGAATTTCTGCCTTTGAATGTGTATAAAACCTCCAAATGTCTGAGTTGAGTAGACATGTTCTAATTCAGTCCTGGAGCAAATGCTGAGTATCCTGGACATTTACAACCTTCTTGTTTTCAGATACAAAACCCTGCAGGAGCTGCTGGGGTCAGAGATTCACCAAATCCTGTGTGAAACCTGATTTCCACAGGTGACAGAATTCAGAACTGCTGCTGCTGGGAAAGTGAGAGAACAGCTCTCTCTGCTGGTGCTTTCCTGAAAAAAACAGTGCTGGAGTAGAAATAAATCCAGGATAATAAATGATAGCCCCAGCCCCGAGGTGCCCAGGGCCAGCTCCCCCTTTGCTCAGTTCCTGCATTCCCCAAATTCTGCTGCTGACAGTGGCCAGAAAAGCACAGAATTTGGTCAAATGCAGGTATTAAAATGCTCTCAGCTCTGATCAGTGGCCAGAAAAGAACAGAATTTGTTAAATGCAGGTATTAAAATTCTCTCAGCTGTATAAGTACAAGCAGGCTGGGTTTTACTGGCATAGGCACTCTCCAAAGCACTTTTTAAAAAAAGCAAAAAGAAATGGGATTTGCTCTGCACCTTCAGGGGAGGGAGAAAGAAATATTTTCATTTAAAGAAACACCACCAGCAGTGATAGAGGAGGCTCTCCTCAGGATTTTCTGCTTCAAATAAGCAAGACTCCACCTCTGGATGACTGGGAGGATTCCTGCTTTATGCCATTTAAAAAAGTGAATGAGAACAGGTCAGCAACTAAACTTTGTCTGAATGCTGCAAGCAGTGGCTTTACAGAGGGAGAACGAGATGTTGAATTATTGCATCAAATGAAATTATGCCTTCACTGATTCCAGATTTTTTTCTATAATCTGAGAATTATAGGAAATTCTATATAAATCTATAGAAAATTCTCTTTCATGTATATATAAACTAAATATATTGCTTAATACATTTTCTTTTAATATAAAACCATGGCAATATTTTAACAATGTGCCCACGCAAGGATTCCTACTATAGTGTTATTTTTCTTTCTATGTAGCATAGAAGAAACAAAAATAGTGCAATTTTGTGGCTCAATTTCTACAAAAAGGATAGAGTATTTGTAGGGTTTATTATGGTTGTAATTATCAAAGACCGAAAAGAAAGTTAAATTTTCAACTGTCATTAATTTGTGGATTTTGAGCTCACATCGCCCACAGGTAGCACACAGAGAAATATTTAATTTGTGAAATCTATTAAGAGAACTTGGAGTTATTTCTAAATGCTAACATTATACAAGATTTGCATTTCTACAAATGAAACTGTTTTTAATGTCATATTACAATAAAAATCAAGACACACATTGTGAACAAGACTTTCAGACCAATTAGGCATACAATTACATGTGCAGGAGGCATGCACAATTGTGCAGCTAATTTGTGCATGAAATTACTCTGATTGCACATCCTAATTGGATAAATGTGTGTGCAAATGCCAGCAGTCATTGGTGCTGCAATTATCCAATGCACATCCATAGTCATGGCAACTGCCTGCAGAAATGAGATGCAGCCTTGCATTCCTAACTGGGCTTGGCATGTCAGCAGAAACCCTTCTTATTTTCTCCCACCAGGTCTCCTGGACATGATATTTCTGGAAATTTCATGCTTATTTCCTGTCCAGGTGAGACAAAGTGATGGACATCAGCTTTGCCAAGGAATCTGATAGTTTAGTGAGCAAGAAGTTACCTTCCTGAGCACTCACTCAGTTTTCCCTCCCACAGAGTTTTACTCCAGCAGTTTTTGCCTGGAGAACTCTTCATTGCATGGGTTGTGCAGTGGTAAATCTGATCCCCAAGACACCTAAAGCTGCCATGATTTTGGGCAGGTCCCAGCCTCCTCCGGGAGTTTTGTTTTGTCCCAAAATGGGGTCTCAGCCCCGTTTCTGAGCTTTCCAGCTCACCAGCTGTGCCAACAGCAGCGCTACAGAAACACCACCAAACAACAAACATGGCCGTGTATTAAACCCCATCATGTTGGAAGGAGGTGGGAGAGGAGAGATTTGGTGGTTGATAGCTTTTATATCATAATAAAGATGGAGGGATAGCAGTTTTGGAACTTGTTGATATGCATGGAACTCCAGAAGCTCCTGTTCTTTCCCTGCAGTGCATCTATCACAGCTATTCTCTTCCAGGACAGAGAAAAATGATTCAGCAGAAATTGAAGTTCCTCATTTCCATGCTGCAAGGGCTCGTATTCATTTCCAGGGCAGTTGAGAGGCTCAGAAAGATGGTTATTGTGAGCATGCAGCATGCCTGGCCCCAGTGCCCTGCTGAGGACACTCCATCAAGGAAATCACAGCTCTGCTCTAAGTGATGCCCTGCTGTCCTCACAGCCTATTACACTGGCCCTGGGAAATGTGTCCCTTGTCACTCGGGGAATTTGGAATTTTCAGCAGTTTGCTGCCATCAGGTGTAACACAGCTCCTCTTTTTTCTGCAGATGGCAGTGTTCTCTACCTACAGGGGAGGAGGGATCTGAATCGGGCTCTTACAGCTCTGCTGCCAGAAAGAGCCTTTAAAAGTGCTCCAAATTCTTGTACCATTACTCCAAAACCTGTATATTACAACTACTATCCAGTTCTGGCAGCAGTAGGAAAGAAAAATTAATTTCTCCAACAAAGGTTACAAAAATCTTGTGGTTTTTTTCTTTTTTTTTTGTTAATTTTAATAATATTTTTAACAGTCTTCCCATGGAAATAATGTGAAAAAATAGATGCAGTGAAGATGTCCCAGTCAGATCTTGTGATTATCTACAACTACAGCTGCAGTCAATTTATATTTTTAATTTTGAACTTTAAAAGTGCTTGTACAGAAAAGCCAAACTAAGCACCCGTGGTCCCAGCATTATTTTGTCAGTCAAAAAGATCAAGAGTACGGACAAATTGAAAGGGAAGTGGCAGAACTGACACTGCTTAGCTGCAACCTCTATTCCCCCATTGTTTCATATTCAGAGAACTTTGTATTTCTCTCTGAATTTCAGCCCTGAGCCATAATTTTTTTTATGTATCCAGATTCAGGTCTGGCAACATTTCCACATTTGAATTTTTTTCCTCTGGAAATCTGTATTAAATGGTATAAAACGACAAAGTAGTCCTCAGAGCCAAAATTCATCATCAGCAGTAGATAAAAAACTGCTAAAAATCTTAATCCAATAAATGATCTAAATGCATATTTCTCTTACATGCCAGCTCCAGCAGAGCTTGCTCCTTTTGGTGATCCCAGGGCTGGACAAGGAGAGGAGAGGGCTGTGTTTCAGTTTAGCTTCACTTCAGTGGCTCCTGGTTCTCATTTAACATCAAATCTCTTTCAGTGCTGCTCAGCTTCTTGCACTCTTTTATGTCCATCAGCTCTTCCCAGTCTAAGTAAAAACAGTTTATAGGTTGTTGGAAAAGAGATTAAATCACCTCAGCAAACAATTTGGGCATTTTCCCTTCAGTCCCTCCAATTTCTCCCAGGACCCCTTTGTTCAGGGGCTCTGTTCTTATTACTTGGCAGTAATTTAAAAAATTAAAACACAGGTCTGTAATCACAGCCTTAATATCCAAAAATTACCACAGGCTTTTAATCTTAAGAGCAACAATTCCCTTTAAATGAGCTACTCTGATTTCTATGCTGTAGGATTTCAGTCTTTAACTGCAGCAGCTTGTTGCTGCCTTGTCTGGACTCACCTATTTTACAGTAGGGCAAAATTCAAATTATGAGGACTTTTTGAGAAAGAAAAGCCATCACTTTCCCTGGTTGCTTTCTTCACAGTTTTTAATGATGACTTTGCTGGAGATTCTGGTCCTTGTATGAAAGGGGCTTCAGCAAACAAACCTTGATCCAAAGAAGTTATTGGGAGGCAAACAGTTTATCCTGTTCAGTTCTTTTTCAGATTCACAGGTATTTCATTAGCCTGACTTACACTTGGAGCTCTTCTCTACACCCTCTAAGTTCTTCAGCACTGTTTACAATTTCAACACCACAATTAATGAGAAAACACTGTGGACTCAAAAGTTAAACCTCCCTGACCTCGGCAGGGCACAACCCAATTTTTATATGATTATTAAATTTATCCTACATTGCACAGCGTTTGCTGGGAGGTTCTGTTGAGTCATTCAGTGATTTCCAAAGTGCCTCCTGGCTGGACACAGTGTCCATGCTGGCTGGGAGCTCTTTCCCTGGGCTGCAGCAGCTTTAACACACAGCTCATGGTAATGGCACTGCTCCCATTCCCAGCTGCACTACTGAGCATAATGGCCCTGTCCTTGTCAGTGCTGATTAAGCCATAATCATTTTGTCAGTGGTATTGCAATATTTATGTTACATTATTGATAAGAATATTGAAGGCATTAGACTTTTCCACCCTGCCTTTCCAAGGGTATTTCCCATTGTTGGCTCCTGAGGGCTCACATCCATTTTACTTTTTACTCTATTCCTAATCCTCTGCTCATTTGTTGGGTTGTAGCACAACCTGCACCTAAAATATACATCTGTGACAATGTCTTTATGAAGATGGATTTTGAAGAATGAAATAAAATTCATCTAATGATTCCTGTCATCCATAATGCAATGCTGACTGGCAAAAGGACTGGAATTCCCTACAAACCTCTTCGTTTCTATTCTTTGTCTGAAGTTAATCAGCCTATAAGTAATTATCACAAACCCTACTATCAAATAAAAACTAGAAATTGCATCTGGTAGAAAGAGAGCAAACACACACTTGGAAAATCCCTAATTTACAATGATGAGACTCATAAAAAATGGAAACATGGTTCCTAATATTCATTTCTCTGTGTCTATTAAATTTTGAACAAGCTGCAAAGCTGAATGGATTCCACTAAAGCTAAATTCCATAGACAGAGCTTTTATGGGAATAGCACTTAAGAAGCTAAGAATGCAACAAAATATTGTTAGAAAAAAATATTGTTAGAAACACTGCAGACAGGACAGGTTGTGTGAAATTAAGCAAGGACAATTTGGTAAAGAGCTAGAGGAAGATTTGAAAGCATTTTATGACTAAAACAAGCTTGTTCCTCAAGAGCTGCACACATTTCAAGAAAAGCTCATTGGGAACAAAGTCACTGAGCTTGTGCTGAAACCAGAATTGTATGACAATAAAATGTGCACTGTGAGTTATAAATGGAACTACTACAGCACTTGTTTATGATATTTGAATGAATATTGACAAATCTTTAAAAATTAAAATAATTCTTCATTTTATTTAAGATGTATTTTCTTCTTGGAGCAGCTTTCTGTTTTATATTAATCCTGCTAAGCTACTGCCCCTGCAGAGGCTGCATGTGCTGGAGCAAACCTGGTACCTTGGCTGAGACAGAACATTTTCACCTGGATAAAAGTCAGCAATGCATTTTAAAGGCTGAGAATTTTGTGGTATTTCCCTGAAACGTCAAAATTTTCTTTTTCATTATGTGAATACCTGCAAAATTGCTGCTGAAAAGCAGAGTTCCCCAAATCCTCCCTGGCTGACAGGAGGCAGCCGTGTGTTCTCTCCTTGCCTTTGATGAACACCGAGCAGCCAACGCAGCCATCTGGTCAGGGAGAGAGAAATTGTGTAAAAATGAGATATGCGTGTGTAAATAAAAGATTGATGAATGAAGCCCTGAAAGCTGAGATGAAAGTGAAGCAGAACAGACAGGTAAATCATTCTGATACTTATGTTAGTGCTGAAATTATGTTCCTCTACTTTCTTTTTTTTTTTTTTTCTTTCTACTGACAGCAGTGCAGGTGACAAAAAATACTTTCAATTTTGCTGCTGACACAAGTGCTGGAGGTTAGCAAACTGTTTGAGTTCTATTGCTGAGGAAGGATGCTTTAGTCAGGAGAAGTGAGAAAGTTTCATTTTTAATTACTTGGTTCTTTAGTTATGAAGCTGCAGCTTCAACATTACCTCCAGAGCAGCCTAGGCTGGCTTGCCAAAATTGAAGCTGTGTTTAGAAAAAAATATAAGTTCTGTATATCTTCTGGCAGAATTTTAAAGCTAGATTCCTTCCCCTACAGGTCTCTGAATTTTCAATAAATAAAATGTTAATTTTAGCCAAAGTAAAATGGGAGTAAAATCCAAGCAATTCTTCGTAGGTAAGCTTCACCTAGGAGCAATTAGGATGTGGTTTTTATATGAGAATTTAGTTGACATTTGAGCAATGAACAAAAAAAGATGGTGATACGCAAAAAACCCACTGCAACTCATTTTTCACATAACTAATCACTGTCTGACATTACAGAGATCTTACTGAGTACACCTACAACTCCAGCACTGAGGAAAAGTAACCAGCAACTCATCCATTATCTGAAATGTCTGAAATACCCACTGCTTATTTGTTGGTGCACTGGGCATTTTATAAATGTAAAGCCAGCAGCAGCCTCAGTTCACTCATATTTTACAAATTTACAAATATTTTACATATTTACAGCATGGAACAGACTCATTTTGTAGATCAGCAGAATCAGTCATTTTTGAGTTAGCCAAGTTCCTTATTCAGTGCTTGATATTTAATGTAAACTACAGGACCACACAAATCACCACTTTTAGGAAGTTTGGCCTTTTGATTGACATTCTTGTATTCTGTGGCTCCAATTTGTATTGGTTCCCTGAGAGTTTAGGAGATCCACCACGAGATGGAAAAGACTTTCCCCACCAACTTTCTGCAGAAGAATTTCTGCAATGAGCAGCTCTGAGGGCACTAAAAAAGCCAGAATTTATCCAGTGTTTATCACTTCATTGGACAGAAGGGTTTTAGGGGTAATTTTCAAAGGCAGGAGCAGGAATTTGACACCAGCCTCATCTCTAAATCATAACTTAAAGAGTTCATTTACATGTAGAATAGGGAAAGGAATCCTGTCCCCACAAATATATACAGGCAGTTGTATTTAAACAAAACAAAAAACAATCTAAATCTTTTTACACCTGAGAATAGCCATTCTAGATCCCATCTAGGCATTAACATCCCTGGGAGTGGAAAGTTCTTCAATAAAATAAACCGCAGACTTCTTGACAGAGAAGTGCTGGCAGTTAACCACACAAATTATTATAAAAATCAAAGGTATAGAGTAACTTATCTCTCATTTGAGCGGGAAGGATAAAATGGGAACAATGCTTTAATCTGTGCTCCACTGTTTATTCCATAGGGAAATCAATTAACTTCTTCAATTTGTTTTTGCAAGTTATAAAACAGAGATACTAAATATCAGTCATCATATCAAGCCAAAAATCAGAAGAGTGTTAAAGGTGGCAAAGAAGCATAATTATCATGAATCCCATGGAAATAAAAGGGAATATTCTCCTGACATGGAAAAGATTATTTCCTTTGAGAAAAGGCAAGATTAAACAGGGATAATGTGCAAGTCCTGGCACAATATTTAATATAA
>JANRGV010000023.1:15617436-15628703 GCA_024734035.1 Alethe castanea
CTGGCACAATATTTAATATAATATTTATTGGACAATACTGAAACAGAAAGAGACACAGCCACTACCTTGAAAACAACAAAAGAGCCCAACAAACTGCCCCAGGCAAACCTCACCACCTTCACCTGCCAGCCATGCTTGGGAACCCAAGTATGGGTGGAAAGAATTGATTTTGGTACACAGAATTCTACTTCAGTTGTATTAAATTCCAGACAACAACAGCATCTCCAGGACACCAGCTCTTAATTCAATCTTAATTTCTCCTGAGAGTCACAGTTTGAGACCTCTTCATACAAGAAAGGAAATTTCCAAGAAGGATGCAGGCACAGGACAAGGAGGAGCAGCATGGACCTCTTGGGCTGAGGGACACTGGAAATGCTGTAGCCTGGGCAAGGCTGGGGGGATTTCTCAGGCCAGCCTGGTGCTGAGGGAAGGCAGTGCCAAACAGCACTAAAAACACAGCTCAGCACCCCCTGTGCTTCCTCCCTGTGCTGCAGCACACACGAAAAGCAGAAATCAGTGAGCAATGAAGGTGTCCTCTTCCCTTACTGCAATTTCTCTCCTCTCTGCATCAAGGAAAATAAAAATCCCCAAACAAACAGAACCACCAAGCTGTAGAAAAACCTAAACACTGTCATCTGATGCTACACAACAGCCTCAGATGAGTCTGTTTTGATGATTTTGAGCAATTGCTTTCAAAACAGAACATGGTGTTGAAAAGGAAGCCATAGGAACATATTTTACATTGAAAGGATTTGTGAAATTATATAATCTGTAAAAATGGAGAGATTTGGCCCCTGTTTGCTTTCCCTCCGTTCCTCATGGTTATTACTGCCTCATTATACAGTCGTTTGTACAATGTTTTGGCAGACATTCACTATTGCATAAATTAAAGTGGCTGAATCTAGTCATGCCTACAGGTCTTTATGAAAATACCAGCAACATTTTTATTTGAATGTCAAAGTTTGTCAACCATTAAGCTGATTGATTTTTCATTATGCAATTCAATAGAAGAAGCAATCTCCAGTCTGCATGCAACATTACTCAGAAAAACATGCAGCTTGGAAAAATCCTTCCTGCTTAAAGTCCCTCCACCAAGGAGCTGTGCTTTAAGGCTGGTTTAGACATTTTATTAATACAGTAGCAACAGATAAGATGCTGTAAGTCAATTCTGTAAAAGAGAATGAATGTGGTAATGCAAAAATTCCAATAATCCTGTAAAAACCTTTCCAGGTGGATTTGTAAGTGCAGTGAAGCCACCCAGAGCCCCCAGCAGAGTCAGGCTCCAGCAATCTCCTCACCTTGCTCAGTGCTGCTCTTCTCTGCCCAAGGAGGACAGGGCAGAAGTGCCCAGCAGAACTCCAGGCTCGCCTCCCATTCCTCTGGAGTGCCCAGAATTCTGCAGCTGCCATGCAGGAGCTGTCCCAGGGCAGGCTGAGCTGGCAGTGCTGGGCTGTCCCTGCCCCTGGCACTGCCCAGAGAAAATCATCCACAACTGCAAAGCTTCCAGCAAGAATTATTGCAGCACCTCTCAGATTTTACTGCCCCCACCCAGCACATAAAGAAGAGCACCAGCAGGACTTGCATTTTTCTTTACTTTCTCTTTACTTCCCACTTATTACTCCAGTATTATTCTTGGCCTGGCACCATTAAACCTCCTTAACTCAAAGCACACAATAAAAAAGATCCTTTTAATTGAACTGGGACATGTTACAAAGTTTACAAAATGAGGCCTATAAACATGCAGAATTCAAGCTGTAAAAAGGTGAATTAAAGTAAGGATGTGCATGACCTATCTGGCCACTAATATAAACTGCATTTAGAAGTTAAGGACTTAAGGACAACAGTGAAATATCCAAAACAGGGCTGTGCTTTCTGACTCTTGTCACAGGTATCCAACTCACTGCCTTTATTTGAACATCTCCCAAGAAAAGATAATTTATGCAGATAATATTTTACAAATTCTTAGAGAAATGCCATAAAGAAAGAAATCCAAAGAATTCATTATCTCTACTAAAGGGATTATGTGGAGTTAAATCCAGCAGTTATTTTGCACTTTATAACCACAAATAAAGCACACATCCATATTTGTGGTAAGAAACTGAGAGGTGAAGTGCTGTCTAATTACTTGATTTAGAAGCAGTATCACAGAATAAAATTTGGACAAGATTCCAGCTACTTAAATTCAGTGTTACAAATCCCAATTGTCTTCAAGGACAGTATTTCAAACTTCACATCTGTTTTCTGAGATTCTGGCTTAGTTTGGTCTATTTAATTTTTCCCCTCAAAGGAAAGGATGACTTAGACTCAACCAAAAAAATAATAATTAAAACCCCCCATGTTTAGTGCATGCAGCAGCATTTTTCAGACCCACTGGACCATGGACAATGAAACTGAAAGCTAATGTCAGGTTAGAGTAAGTTTATTTTTAATTTAATAGCACAGTCAGAAGCACTACACTACAAAAAGTTATGACTTTCATTATGTCTATAAATAGGCAACTGAATTATCGACTAGAATGTTAATGACATTAGCATTAAGTCCTAATTAAACAATGAAGCAATATGCATTACAATCTGCCAGCAAAATATGCATAATCAGAAAAAAGATTTGATAAAATAAGGATAATTTGGTTATTTTTATTAAGCAGTAAACAAAGAGTTGTGCTGATTGGTGAAACCTCACTTGAGAAACATGGGAAATGTCAGGGATGGAATGAGGGACCTGAATAATCAAACATCTGCTATCCCAGTCACGTTACAAGAGTTACACTGGATTTTCTCCTCAGATCATTTGCCCCTCTACACAAATATCCCTGCTATCCATTTTCACAGTTATCATTACCACTGCTCATTTTCTTTCTCAAATACATTTATATTTCACTGACCTCCTAAAAGACTTCAGAAAATACCTGTCACTATTTTACAACTTTCTACTACAGCATTAAAGGGAAATGACTCAACTATGTTCAGTGAGGAAAGCAGTGCCAGAACCAAAAAAAAAAAAAAATTCACTTTTTTGGAGTCCCAAGTGGTTCCATAACGCACTGGTGGTGTTATTCCTGCTCTGTCCCCCCCATGACACCTGTGCACTTGTTTCAGACCCGTGCATGCCAAGTGATCCCTCAGCAGACAGGAATCTCCCCCCAGTGCAACTGAGAGGGCTGCTGGCTTTTACCATGCTCATATTTTCACTTTGGAATCAGACTGAGAGTCTGGCAAGGAATCAAATGTTTCCTGGCTTAAAACTTCCATGGAAAGAAAATACATCATGTACAAATGTCACCAAAATAAGAGGGTCGCTTTTTTTTCATTTTACAGCAGCTTCCTTAAAATTAGATTTTTAAATATTTTTCATAAAGCTATTTTTTTCTTTCTTAAAAATGTCTGATGTGATTTTAAAAATGGTGCATTCATTATTATGTATTATTTTAGCATCCAAACATGGAGCAGGGAAATAGCCCATGACTTAAGCTAATAAGTTGCTCTAAGAATCCCATGGTGGATTCTCCCTGGATAGCCTACTGTCTAAAAATGATTCACTGAAGGTACTAAGCTGGGGCTTACACAAATTTTTGCACAAGAAAAAAAGGCTGAATTCACTGGGTAATTTATTCACAACAAAGGAATCAACCATGACTTGCAGTGACTTTCACGCTAGGGAGAAGTTCCCAGAGCAGGGAAATGTTTGGTTGCATTGGGCTGACAGCTGGTCTCCCATGTGATTAAATGGCTTTCCCTTGGGTGAGCTCCAGAAATATGCTGGGTTTGAGGCAGAATAGATGCAGAATTCCACATTAGCCTTCACTGAGTTTCTTATGCACACAGAGTCTAAAACAGCTCAGGAGGGTTTGGATCTGGGATTTTAAAAATTTTGTTTTTTCAGAGAAGACTTTTGTATCCTTTCTCAAATTTCCAGTGATTAAAAACTTGTTCCTCACTCTAGACATCCAGCTCAGGTACAATTACCAGCTCAGCAGCAAAACCCACACTGGTTTCATGGTTTGTGGACTGGTTTTGAGGAGCTGGTGAGCTGCATTACGCAGAGGTTTTACCATGACTGACCTCAGCTCCAGGACGGAGCCAACAGCCTCTCCCATTTCCCAGAGCAGCTTCATGCTCAGCCAGCAGGAGGGAGGCAGAGCTCCTGGGGGAAGCTTCCTGAAGCTGGAGCAGCACAAAAGCACCTCCAAAATCCCAATGTGCATTTGTCTGCCAGCAGCTGCTGCCATGCCAGCAGAGAAGCCTGTGATGTTTGGGGGGGGCTCCATAGGCTGGGCCTGCCCCACTCCTGAGCTTAACCCTACAGAATGCAGGAACAGCACCAAGGCCTTCTCCAGAGACATACAGTGAATTATGGGGTGCCACTTCAGAAGGAAGCATGAGATCCTGAAAAGCCCCATCTAAAAATGTGGGTGTTCTGAGACTTTGTGATTTGTTTAGTCAAATCCACCTGGCTCTGATATACACTCAGGTTGATACTTTCCATCTCTTTTGTCAATGTATGCAAGTAGTGTAAAATAAATTGTCTGTTGGAATTGTGACAGGAAGAGTATTTTCTATTAAAGTCCCCTCTGATCTGAACTCCCATGCAGTCAACAACTGCATCTTCCTGATACTTCACTGTCAACTTTCTGAATCTCAGATGTCACTGAGATTTACAGCATTCCTGCTGGGCTCCCCAGCCAGATTTTGAAGAACCATTCACTCTTAGAAACTGGCAGCCTGTAAATAAACATAATGGTGGAATTGCTAATAAGCTCTATTTCCACCACGGGTTGTTTTGTTGCTGGAGATGAGGCTGACAACATGAATTCCACACGGCTGGCCATTTCCTACCACTCACCTCTGCAGCTCAAAGGATCCCTCCATGGCAACTTTTGATCACATTAAAAGAGTTTTTGAAATCATACACCTAAGCTAAGATTTCCATCTAGTCATTGCAGCAAGCTCACTATTAAATTGGGTTGCAATAAATGAATGTTTTGTATCAGTGTCTCGAACTTACAGTGTCACAACCACTTCTGCATCTCACCACAGACACTTGGCTTATTGCTTACTCAAGGAATGCAGGCAATTGCTCTGCCACCACAACTCTCCCATATATTTTAGACAATTCTGGCAACACAGATAACTCTAACTTTTGGACATTCTATAGTAGTTGGTTTCTGCAAAAGTTTAAGTGATAAACTTTCATGAATTAATAGTTTTGTCATGCAATACTCATATATACAACCATTAGAGAAAAATTGTTAGGAATTATACACACACTCAAATCAACTGTTTCGTGATGTGATCTCAGCAAATTGCTGGAAAATTAGCAACTGCATTAATGGCAGGCACAAAATCCTCAGAAATAATTAAAAAATGAACATAAACAGAAGACAACCCACCAGAATCTGCAGAGCTTATTGATAATTCATGGCTGAAGAGAGCACTTGCTGTGGCAGAAAAGCCAGGAGAGATCTCTGGAACAGTTTAAGGTTGTAGTTCCACACCAGGCTTTTTGCATTCAAGAGATGACTTGCTACTGATATAAAATCACCAGATAAGAAAAACCCAAAAATGCACTGCAGAGATTATATAAAATATCTACACAAGTAACTGAGTGAACAACACCATACACAATATAGAATGAATAAACTTACCACAGATAAAATACATTCTCATTTGTACTGCCAAAGTATTGCAGCACATATGAGTGTTGAGGAAATTAATTTTATCCTTTCTCCAGAAGAGATTATGGATTGTAAGTGACCCAGTCTCTTATTGTGTGAAAACAGTACATTAATACTTCTGACTTGTCATTAATCAATACATCACTAGATAATTATTCTGGAAATTAAGCTGTTGCAACTCACACTGCTGAAGCACAAAGACTTAGAGGGGAGAGAGAGAGGCTAAAATAAAATGAGATCCAACCCAAGGAGCTGTGCAGGCTGCTCAGTACAGAATGGGAAATTGCATTTCCCAGCTACACAGAGAATCACTGGGATTACTCGAACAAGATTCAGTCTGTTGAAAATATAAAATACAATGAAAAAGAGAAAATCCTGAAAATTCCCCCAGAGCATTGCAGTAGAACATCACATGCTCCAGCAGTGCCTGGATGTTTCTGAATCAGCAAGTCTAACACGCAGATATTTTGTTACAGGGGTCAATTTTCCCATTGATGCAAGGAGGATTTACACATGCAAGTCCCATTAACATTAATAGGAGTTGCCCACATAAATCCCCCTGCAATGATGGGAGAAAAGACCCCATAGTCTGCAAGGATCCAAGTTCTAATGATTACCTGTCAAATGGCCCTAAGCATCATCATCACCAGAAAAAGCAGACGAAGCAGCTTCATGGCTGAAAATGCCTCCAAAGGAGCAGTAACCACCTGCAGTCCTGCAGCCCAGGCAATGCCACAGAAGGGAGAATGGCATCAAATGGACTCTTGGAATATGAAGGGTTAATCCAATTAACCAACTTAAAAAGAAAGTACTCATTAAAAAAGGAATTCAAACATATCAAAGCACTCCTTAGGAAAAAAAAGGTGTGAATATTGTATGAGCTCCAAGGTGCTTGAAGGATAATACAGCTACTTGTTTAAAAATTCAATTAACCTTATCTTTCTTTAACTTGATTTATTAATAATCCTACAGATAAATTGCCAGTTTTTAAAAAGTCATGTTATCTTTTGAATACATCCTGTATGACAAGGCTTAAAAACGACTTCAAATAAGCCTAATCCTCACTTTGCATACTTACATCATTTAAAGAAAGAACAAAATGCACTTCAGAGCATGATTTCTGTAAAATACCAGCATCAACAGTCTGATCTACTGCTCCTGCAAGTGAGCTGTTGGGCACTCAAGTACCATAGGAAAAACATTTAATGTTTCCATTCACCCTATGAAAGAGACATGAAAACAGTTTTTAAGCAATCAATGTAGTGTAAAGGCACAGCCTCCAACGTGTACATCATTCCACTGGATCTCAAATCAAATTTGCACTATTTCCAAACCTGCCTTCACATGGACACAGAGCACTCAGACACGAATTAATATAAACTTGATAACACAGGTACCCAGACTGGCAATTCCAGGTGTCCTCGTGCTGAAAGCAGCCAAGAGAATTCTCAGGAAACCCCAGCTAAAAATGAACTTTTTCTTTGAAAAGAAGTTGAAAGAAAACACAGGACAATGCACTTGCAAGCAAACCTTTAATTTTCATCAAGCAATTTCCTTGTAAACACAGATGAGAGATTCAGCTATGATCCCTGTTTTTGAGAGACACACAGGGACAGTCCCTCCACTTAGCTCTTACAGATCTGCAGATGTTAAATACAATCACCATACACTCATGCTTCCCAATATACAGAGAAATTACAGCCAAATGAAGAGGCAGCCTGCTTATTAATAGATATATTTATATATATAAATAACTGCTCAATCACAAGCATCCAGAGGTTACAGCTGCTGAACACTGGGCACATTCCAGCCATGTGTTTTGCTGAGGACTTTGGGGTTATGCACACACAGACACACGTGTACCTATCCAACAAAGGGTGCAAACACTAACCCTGAAATGCAAACTGGACAGTGGACATGATGCAGGACAAAGAGAACAGTATCAGTTATGCTGTAAAAAAATAAATAAATTCCCCTTTCTGGCCTGGAGCCAGGTTCAGGGCAGGCACAGGCACTGTACAGAAGCCTGGCTTTGGCCAGGCAGAGCTCCATGGTCATGACTCAATGGCATTTTTGATTTACTTACAGTATTTAAGCACTGCTGGAACTGGCTCCACCTTCATGAAGAAGTTTAAATTCCAACTCATCAACTCTAGAGATACTACTGATCTACTGAGTGGGCATTTTAAAGTAAAGCTTTAATGAAAAATACTTTTCATATCTGATTTCATGCATGGTTCAGAAAAAGTGCAAGTTTAACATGGTCATTTATAACAGCTTTCTCATTCTGGAGTTTTTTTCATACAAACTAGGTTTATAAATAGTTCAATAAATTTTATTGTATAAATGCTTCACGATTTATCATTACAAAATGCATAGTTTCCAGCTATCATACTAATTTTAATCCTACTAACTGGGATCAATACAAACCTTTGGAATTATCAGTTGAACCTTCTCTCTACGACAAACCCCCTCAGTTGATGGTCATTTAAACTTCTCAGACCTCAAACTTCAAAAGTAACTATTGGCTTACTAAAGGCCCAAACAGTACAACAAATCCAGGGAGACTAGTAACAGGAATGCTCCATTCATGACTTTGAATTTTGCTGGGAAATCTGGCATTAAGTTTAAATTCTGCCATTTTCCTGACTCTAGGAAATGAAGTCACTAGTAAAAATGTGTCATCTGTTAGGTCTTACTAAAAAAACTGAATGTAAAATAGTTCCATGTGAGGAATATCTTCTGGATTGTATTTCCTCCTTGATTGTGGCATCAGTTTCAAAACCATACAATAAAGCCACTCCAGAACTGTCAATATTATTGCCATTCATAAGACCACTGTGAAGGACAGATGGTGAGCCTCACCTTCAGCTGTTTAATCAGCAGAGATCCAAGGATTTTTAGTAGAAATCATCTTCTAACTGGTAAACAAACTTGCACATTTTTCTTTTGCTTAGTTTTGACTTGTTGCCTCCTTAAAAGATGGAGGATTCTTTCCAAGATGTAAAACAAAACCAAATCATCTGAATAAATCATGAATCCTATTTTAGCACTTTCAGTTCAGATGCTTCATTCTGAATTTTTTTGTTTAGCTACAAAACCCACTGAATCTGGTGGACCTACGAATGTTCAGAAGTGCCTCAGCTATCAATGAAACTACTTTATAAAGATGATCCAAGCTAAGGGAAGTAAGGCAATGGCAAATAACACATCTCTGGGGGTTTTTAAACTCCTTTTTCTTACCCTTTCTCTCTTACGTTCCAGTTTGGGTCAATCTCCTCCTAAGAAAACACTGTTCATTCATTCATTCATTCATTCATTCATTCATTCATTCATTCATTCATTCATTCACTCTTCCTTTGTTACAGCAGCACCATCTCGACTACTGCTCTCCTCAGCTGAGGATTCAGGCTTTGTCTCTGGTGAATTATTCAATCCAGACTCTTCTGGCTCAATCTCATCTTCATCATAAATAATATCTTCTGGATTCGGTGGTGGGGGGCAAAATTCCTCTGTTGGAAACATTTCTCGGAAAATGGTCTCAGCCTATTCAGGAAAAAGAAGGATAACATAAACTTTACCTTGAAATGTAACACCCTGAAGCAATATTTTACAGATATTTAACATTAAACTCTGTTCTTTCAAATCAATGGTGATTTAATACTTTGACAGTATTGTAAACACATGGGAAATCCATTCCTTCTTGCAGACCTTGAAAGAGAAAAAGCAATTTATCTTTTTACATTGTTCTACTAAGAAGTCACAGCATGGGGCTTTGTAAAAAATGCTGGTCATTCCATGTTGCATTGAGAACAAGAAAAGAGGATTTTTTTGGAAGCCAGCTGATCTTTTGCACCATAAAACTATCCCTAGATGCAGTCCAAGGCAAAGCATAGGAAAGATCTTGGCTCTTTCCAGAGAGAGGGATCCACTGCATCCAACAAGGAAACCCACCAATACAGAATAAACAGTAATAATCTAACAACTCTTTCATTATAACACTTTGATATGCAATGTAAGTAATTAAGGAAGACAATAGTTCCTTCAATATTTAGTGTATCAGCTGAGAAATGTGTGTCCAGCTGAATCCAGCATTAAGACACAGGTACAAAGCCCTTGCATAGCAACTCCAGTAAGTTGGAGTTGAGTAAAACTAAATTCTGTTCCTGTTTTACTGCATCCCAACTTGTGGATAAACCATGTGGACTTTCACAGCAACTTTTACAGGGACCACAACCAAACTAACAACACTTGACTAACTCTGAAATCCTTCCAGGTATAGAAAATAAACAGGTTAAAGGACAAATATTGGCCTAGCAGTTTTAGTACACCCTGTCATGACCATGAGGATGCCTCAGAAGTCTGAAATATGTCAGGGAATATATTACTTTAGCTCATAATAATTCATGTCAGGGTGCAGCAGTGAAAACATAGAAAACTGGAAGCCAGATGCTTTACTGGATCCACACAAACAGAGTTTGAAAGGATCATAAATGGCATCTTCATTCCATTTAGCCTGTCCTCAGGGCAGGTAAATGCAACCATCAGCATGAATTCAGTATCACACCAGGAACTGAACACAGAATTACAACAAAACAAGAGGGCAGTAATTTGTGTATGAGGTGTAGATGTAGAGCTGTCTGTAAGAGCTGTGGTCTTGCCTTCCCAATAATGTATCAGCAGTGCAATCACACAGCATGACAATCAGAATTCAGAAATACTGATGGTAATGAAGAAATAAATCACAGCAAGTATCACTATAACACTAATCCCAAAATGATTAGAAAAATCAGATATAACTTTCCAAGCTATCTTCAAGACTAATACACACACTGGGTTGTTTAAAGTTGTTCTGATCCATAAGTTTGCAAATATCTCCTGTTTGGAGATTCCCACCCCATTCCTAGGAGGGTGAGAGTGCTTTGGGACTGGAAGACACACAACTTACAGCTACTCCCCTCCTTCACTTGCCCACAAGGACCCTGCATGGTGTGACTCCTGCCTCACCTTCAGCCTGTTCTTCACTTTGCTCTCACACACGACTTCGACTTAGGAACATGTTTACACTGAAATATTTTCCACTTTAACTTGTGACCATTTGTTTCAAAATTTAAATCAGGTTCAAATAAATGCAGCCTCTCTCTCTTTTTGTCTAAAAGGCAGTGATTTAGGCTCTTGATGGTTCCTCCTCAGAGATCTGCTTAGCATCTCTCTCACTGATGGCCAACAGCTTGAACACAAAGGCTGAACTACAGCACCAGGAATATTTAAACAGGGCCTGATCTATCCCATCATTGTTCATTGGTGGGAAGAAAAGCTCTTAGGGGAAAACAAACCTGAATGTTAGAAATGTTATAATCAGAAAGAGTTTGGTTTAAAGTGTATTTAAGCAGTTTTTAACATACCCTGTTTTAAACAAGTTTGAAAAAAATCAAATTTAGAAAGGAACTAATTTACAATTTAAAACTGCTACCATAATAATTGTCTTGCATTATTTTTTGTCTTTACAGTTTTTTATCCCTCTGAGACCGATGCGGCGGTGAGAGGCCGGCGGGGGCACCGGGACACCGGGCACCTCCCTGGGCAGGCCTGG
>JANRGV010000023.1:15628803-15655039 GCA_024734035.1 Alethe castanea
TTTTTGTCTTTACAGTTTTTTATCCCTCTGAGAGACAAATTATTGCCTTGTAAAGCAAAATGAAGGTTACTATTAGTCCTTAATGACACTGTTCTGACCCTGCAGTTCAGGCTATGTCAGCCTTTCCACTTCAGAACCTTATTTTTAAGAGGTTTATGACTTAGTCATAAAAAATCCTGCAACTGGCTAGAAGATGGCATGCACATTGTCTGAACATGGCCATTAAAAACACAGCTTTAAAAATCCTAGTGACACTTAACCCTCCAAAGCTGAGAAGTGTTCTCCTGTCTCTGGCAGCTCCCTGACCCCACAGGGGCTGCTGGGGTAAATCTGCCCAGGAGCTTGTACCTTCTTTACCCAGGGGATCTCTGAAAGGAAAATTCTGTATTACAGAGATACCAAGGCAAAGAGAAGGTAAACTGAGGCAGGAGGCCTAATCTACCACATTAGGAATTGTGCTGGGTTTTTCCCCAGTAAGTTTTTGGTTTGTGACTATGTGCTGCAAGTATTAAACTTCTTTGGTGATCCTTCCAACCTGAACTGCAGACAGAATTTTCTGTCTTTGATTTGCACTGTATCTCCTCCTTTACCTTCCAGGTGAAAGACTGAAACTATTTCCTGATCTCTCCATCTGCCTAGTTTTAGTTTTACAGAGTTATCATGTATATTTTTGTATAGCAGAATAACCCAGACTGTTATCAGACTTATTTCTTTAAAATTCAAGTTCTGCAACCAAAATCTGCTCTGCCCAACCTGTTTGACAGCACAGTCATTTCCTAAAGCAGAGTCTGGCCCAGAGCAGACATAAACATTGGAGGGTAAGCCAGCATAGGAACTCTTCTCAACTCCTGAAGAATCTCTCATGTTGAAGTAGACTGCCCAGAGGACTCTGGGCTTCTCCAGTTCTTCATTTTCAGTCTCTGAAAAGGAAAAGTTTGCAGTAATCAAGTGTTGTTGTGTGATGAGGCAGAAATGCAATCTAGCACACTGGGAGTCAAATTTTTACCATGGAATTATTGTAATGAAGTATTTTTGTTCTTCAAAAAGCCAATTATTGAAGTTTCTTAGATTCTCCTTCACCATTTTTTCTTTCCCTTCCCTCTCCAAGCACAGCTATGCAAACTCTCCTCTCTCTGCACCCCCTCCACCACACTAGCAGCACTTATCACTGCCAGCACCCTACCAAGAAGCCTGTTTAAATTTAAACCTCTCACATTATCTCCTTCAGTGGGGATAAACTCCCAGAGCACAGGAGACTGAGCAAGTCCTCCCTGGGCTCCCAAGGCATTGCATTCCCTGTGCACAGATATTTCTGATGTGTCATTTCTTCCCTTCTCATTTCATACTTTATCTTTGTACATACAATTTCTAATTGTGGCAGTGTTGCTAAAAGAAAATAAGTGACTAATTTGTATTTATCTACACTTACTGAGGGTTGTACTGTGCTGCAATACTCATCAAGAATACAAAATCATCACAAACTCAACTTCTTTCCTCATAATCTGTCCCTCCCTGCTGTACTTTGCACATTCCTACTGCACACAGGGAGAAAAACCTCTGGGAAGATGAAGGTCACTTTTTCATAGTGCACAATGCAATGGAGAAATACACAACACAGATTCTGAGCTTAATAGATACTATTTGTTTGGAATATTTGCTGTCCCCTTTCTTGTATTTTACCTCCTCTAAAGTAAATGAAGCTTGCAAAAGACCTTGTGAGATTTACTTCTTTCCAAGGAAGAAACTTCTTGATAACTATGGCATTCAAAACAGTATTTTAAAGCAGCTGAATTACAAAAAAAGAGATAAATCTATGCTATTCCTTCAGTATCTTTTTATAACTGTCAAATAGTTAAAAAAAAATAGGTGCTACCCATACTGTACAGTTTGAAATATAAATTAAATTCATCAGCCTGTGAAAGTCTGAGCCTTAATACAGGGCAAGATGCTCTTTAATATATTTAAAAGTTCACATTGCTCATAAAAGTTACTTCTTCCTCATTTAGGCAGGAAAATGAATGGAGTCCTCTTCTCCAGGTGACTTTGCCTCTTTGACCTGCCATGGCCCAGTGCTCACTTTATCTGGTGATTCATTTTCAATAACTCCAACAGTATTTGTTCTGACATTTTAATTAAAATACGACCACTACCTCATCCTGATGATAAAAAGGCCTATGTGTCAGGGAAAACTGGCTTTTCAGTGCCTCAGTGCACCTGAGGACCCCTGTGATCACAGAGTTCCTACAGAAGAATTTCAGTCAGCTTCTAAACAATCTATCATTTCGAAACTGGATCACTTCAAACATTAAGATTAATGCTACCCCTCCCCAAATGATTAGAAGACACTAAGCTGATCTTCTCTTCACCAGGTCTTTGAAAGACATGGCACTGTCTTGAAAATTGAAGACAGAAGTTAAATATTAAAAGGTGAAAATTAGCAGGCTCTAAGTTAACACATATAAAAATGAGAAATGTTTGCAACTCTCCAGTCTAATAAAGTTGTCTATTTACAAACCCAAGTTGTTTTCTAAATATTACAAGCAAACCAATTATGAATATTATAAAGTACTCTCACATCTTAGTTAATAACTTGCATTTATAGCAACAGAAGCTCTGTCACTGGGAGCTGAGCACTGTTTTCTCTCAGAAGAAGGGAGATTTACTGCCTACAGCATGGGCACACTGTATTTAAACTGCTTTTGCCAGGGTTAGAACACAGCAGCATCTCCCATATGCACATCACCCACTCTGTGAGCACCTATCACAAATACAGTTACATTCAAGATCTCAGGATTAAATTTCAAAATTCTGGGTGGAATTAGCCCAAGCATTTCAGGAACAATTTCCTTCTAGGCAACAACTGCTCCATCAGCAGCTGCTTTCCTCTGGGGCATGGAATTGTCCATCTCAGGGCAAAGCTCAAAAAAGTAGCCAAGGTTTCCTTGAATTTAGGGCCAAGTAGTTCATTATTGGAAATCTATCTTTGTGATAACAATATAGAACAACTTTATGCTTCCACTGCTTACAGCAGAGTTCACAGAATTTCAACTGAAACAGCAAACAAGGAAACACTTGAAGACAAGAGGTTGAGCAATAGCCTGAGAATAAGAGGCAAGAACAACCCAAGCAGCTTCCAAAATTTCACAAATATTTCATTTCCCTACTGCACCTTTCAAGGATGTGCTGCTAAACAGCAAGTTTTCATGGAAAAAAGAAAGTGTGAAAAATAAAAAGGTCCCAGACAATTACAGTCATGTCCTTGCATACAGAAGCCACAGCTGAAGAAGTCAGTAACAGCTACTTTAGTAAATTATATTTATGCAAGATAGTATCATAATATCTCATTTATTTATTTTTACCTTTTTCTGTATTTAGATTGAATAATTTCTGTACAACAGGCTCTAAATCTTCCCTTGCAGTTTTAGTTGATGGACAGGTTAGATGGACTAAATCTGGGAAAAGAAAACACAAGCTAATTCTAATCACCAACACACAGACAGATAAAAAACATTTACAATTTTTGTAAGGCACAGCAGGCTTTTAGAAATCACAGTTCTTCACAAAATCACTTTCTTTAAGCCAGGGAAGTGCTGTACTATGGACATACAGGGTACGTACAGCAGACAGAGAAATTCTCTGGAAACACCTCAGAATTCTCTAAGTTACTTCTGTGATGTACACTATGGCTGTGCAACCCCTTGTACAACATTTTATTCACCCCCTTCATGGGAGGAATTCTCTCCCTTCATGGGAGGAACTACTGCTGAACTCTTCCTTTATTTGCTGTTTTGCAGACTGCAGTTGCTGCCTCCTTGGACAATCACCTGATGCAGCTCCTGACCCTTTCCTGTCCCACTGGCCTCTGCTCAGATCCAGAACCAGCTGCTTTATCCCACCTGATTTTCCAGCAATTCATTCATTTAAAAGCCTCACCTTAAAGCTTTTCATAAAACCTCCCAACTGGACTCATTTGCTCCGGGAAACTTCTCACCAGAGAAGTGTCCATCAGAGAATCATGAAGGATTTAACACTGCACAGTTCAAACTGGTTAGGTTTTTCTTCATTACTGTGAATTTCTGGTCTATTTAAAAGCAGTGCACAGCTCTGGTATTATTTCAAATCTAGATGACATCTTTGTCTCTTCTCTCTGAAGCCTGGCTGTATTTGTTGTCATTATTTTCCAGTACATCACACAGATCTTGACTCTGATTCCATCAGGAACAGAAATTTAACCCTTCATGCTTCTCTGCTTTCAGGTTGCACACATACAGATTCCATTCAAACATTAATATTCATTTTTTTATTCAACCCAGACCGAACCTTCTGTCTGAAGGAGTATGCACTAAAATAAGGAAAAGGGTGAGTGATAATCAAAGTCTCCCCCTAACCTTAACTAGGTGCTTCCAATCCCAAACACTGTAATAAAATCTATTATTTCCTCAAAAAACCCAGCTATAAATCACTAAAGTTCACATCATTTACTTTCTATAAAATCTTTTTTATTATCTTTAAGGTTATGGTTATGAGTCACAGTCATCAGTATATATTTTGATTATATTTGATTTACTCAGGTATAACTGCATTAGTTACAGTGGTTGCCAACATTTGTCTTCAAGTAATTCTCCCAGCAAGAAGAACGATGAGTTCAGTTCCTGATTTCATCATTACAGCCTCCATTTTTAGGGCAAGTGAAGGAGTTTGGTTCCACTCAAGTGGCAATACAGATGATGTGCCTGTCATTTGTGCAGTGTGATCAAAGAGTAGATGTATTTGTATACTTATCTTAAATAATTGTTCCAAGGAGGAATCAGTCAGGTTAAAACCCATTTAGAGATAATGATGTAAAAGTTTTTTAAAAAATCATGAAATATGTCCCATAACTGGAACTATGCCTAATATAGAACTTTATTATTTCAATATATGAAGACAAATTTCATTAAGGAAGGCAGTACCTTCTCTTCTGAAATGAAAGGAATTTATGGAGAAAAGTAAATAACAGAAACCTTAATATTTCAGCACCATAAAAATCCTCCTGAAACTAATACTTTAGATCTATGGAACATCAATCCTTCCTTAGTTTCACTTCCTGCTGTATATATTTTGTGAATCCTCAATAAAAAGAAATCAGCTATTTAAATTAGATATATTAACAATATGCTTTATAGCACTAAGTTAGTAATTAATTAATTACAAGCTTATTTTTTTACTGTTATTTAGTAGGAAATATAACTTTGAATGACTTAATCATTTACTTTACTCTTCTTTCATAGGCAAAGAACTTACTTCAAGCCTATTTAAGAGCAAAATAAATTGGTTATTGTTACAGTCACTTCTTGTTAAAAAGAATTAGGTAAGTTAACCTCTAATTCTGTTCTAATAAATATCCAAAATGAGCATTTTGTTGCTCATTTATTTCAAGTTCACATAAAATACCAACAACAGAATCCTTTCAGAAGATAAAAAGCTCCCAAATACAGTGTATTTCAGGTATTTCCATTTAATAGTTCCACTAAGGGAATTTGAAAAAAAAAAAAAAGACAAATTATCATGTGCTTTGGAATATGATTTTTATCTCCTGAAGGAGGATTTATTCCTGTGAAAGTGAAAATGAGTCCATGAAGCTCCACAATGGCAGGAAGCCACTGCTCCCTGTGTTCTGTGCAGCAGAGGAACAACACACAGAGATTTTCAGTTCTGCTCCAGAGCTGCCAGAGCCAAGGGGGAAAATCTCCTTTACTTACAGGTGTCCTTCATGCAGGTCATGGTGGAGGAGCAGAGCTCGATGACACAAACTGCTGCTCTGCCCAGCTCCAGGGGAGGCACTGTCAGAATGGAAACCTGGGGAGCAGAAAGCAGAGCTTCAGGGAGAGCACCACAATCCTCACCATAGGTGAAAAGGAACTGCAATTACACAGTTTGTTTTTCTAGTTTACTAGGACAGGACACAACACTGATTAACAGCCTCTAAAATTAAGGACTGCAAAGACTGACAAAGCAGATCCAAAGAAGCATCACGGAGTGTACAATGAGAACTTCAAAGAGCAAAAAGGAACGTTTAAAAAAACCAAAGGAGCTTTGACAAAAGTTTAGACAAGGGAAATAATTAACAGAATAGTAAGGGTAACAGTTTATTAAAAGCAAGCGAAATTAAAATTAAAGACAGCAGCTTAGAAAACTCTATTATTATAGTGTGAGCCAAACAGGAAAATCCCAGCCATTGAACTAAACTAAACTAAAATTTGTAATGGTTTTATAGACACAAAACAAATTAAACAGTTACCAGTAGAGAGAGCTGACAAAAGCTCTTGATTCAAGCACAAACAGAACTGAATTAATGACTTAATTCCTACCAACAACTAAATATTAACACGAGACAAGTGATACAGATTTGGTGTGTACCTGTTGCTCTGAGTCTGTGTTCAATAGAGACTGATCTGTGATGAGCACTGCCCTGGAGATCTGCCTACAATTAAAGAAAAAAATGATGTAAAAATAATTATATAATCAATTTAATTATGCAAAATTAAAACAAAGCCATAAAAATATAGCAATTTAGAATGATTACAGGGCTATTTCACTGTATATCCTTGATTACTCTGATTCTTAGAGGGATATTTTGCCTGCTACTGAAGCAGAAACCCACCTGGAACACCGATGTACTATTTTCAATGACCCAAGCTCGTGCTGAATAAATGAGTCAGTGCAGTGTCAAACAGCCTCCTCCTGCTTTTTAAAAAGTTCTTTTGCCTATTTGACCAAGATCTGCAGCAGCACAGAAGGCCTTGGGCTGCAGGGGAAATGCAGCAGGGAGGAGCTCACTCATCACCTGCAGTTTGTGCTCCTGGCCTGCCCTCACCAGCACAGTTTGCTGATCCCTCACCTGCCTGCTCTGACACACAGGCAGGGCCTGCCCAGTGCTTCTGGCAACAACAACCAAATCACAGCATTCAATCAAGTTTAGTACTCACCAAAGCTGAATTTACTACATTTAGAGCAAGGACAGCAACTGGCACCTTCACCTTCCAAATACATTCTAGCAAATATGAAATTCCTAACACATTTAGAGCTCTTGGATCTTTCATATGGAAAGGGGGAATATGATTTCAATGTCAACTGAAGAAAACCTGACTATAGAAAGTACACAGTATATCCTCCAGTTAATAGAAGAGAAATATTTTGCACAGAACTGAACTGCACTGCAAAAATAAAGGAGTGGACAGGAGGCTCCTCAGTTTAACTTACAGGGTACTTCACATGCCATTATTTAAAGAAATTGTGGTTTTTGTTTTACCACATACCTGTAAGGCACATTTGTGCATGTGCTCTCTGAGAGGTAACTGTCTTCCACAATAAAATAGTTGGCATTTATTCTTTGTCCAAAATGATCCACAATAGCTTTGCACCTGTTTGAAAAAAACCAAAAAACAACCAAACAAATCACAATAAGAAATTTTGATGTAAGGTAACAAAAGCATGCATAAGTTGTTAAAATTGATTTATACAGCACAATATTTGTATCTTTAAACTAATTTAGCTATGTATTTCTTGAACATGTGAACCCCTAAAGCAACTCAACTGATCACCAAATCCTAGACTGACACATTCTACCTGGTATATGCAGCTTTCCACATGCAATGCCAATACAGATAATGATACCCCAACTTTAATAAATCAGTCACTTTTTACAGAAAATATAAGCTTACAACACAGGCATTTAGTTCTACATTTCTTACCTCATAATATGCAAAAAAATAAAACTGTGAATTATTTTGTAGGTACTACCCTATTACACTGGAATTTCTTTCTCAGAAAGACACCTTTACCAAAACCAAGTTTATTTTGACAATAATATTTGACAAATTAAATAGCAAATTAAGTTAGGACATTTGGGAAAGCTCTCTGACATATGAGTGCATCAGACTGTTCCAAGAGTGATGTGCTGTGTGACTAAATATACCCTTTATCTCTAAGTTACACACAAAGGGATTAACCAAGTCCTGGTGTTTTAAGAATGACACAAATGTTCTCCATAGAACAAGGACAGAAATAGAAGTGGGACAGAAATGCAAACCACAGAAATTAATCCATTCAGTGAGCTTCAATGAGAATACAAATTTCAGATTTTAAGGGGGAAAATTCTCTGTGAAAGAACAAACTTCACTTATATATGACATTTGAAGCCACATCATATATAAGACACAAAGAAAAGGGAGGCTGCACACAGATACTCACTAAAGCAACCTCTACAGCTGATTCTACATCCATGATCTGTGTTCTCTTCTACACTATCAGAACATTTACTGCATAAATAAATAAAGCAAATTAGCTTTACTTTACATTTTCTTGGAGCATGAAAATTACCTTTTCTAAAAATTAAACTTTTCTGAATGACTTTATCAGTGCTTCAACAGTTTAACACAGAGGACTTAAACCAGTGAATTTTCTCACACATTTACATGTGTGCATGCACAGGGAAACATCCAAAGAACACAATGCTGAGCCAGAGACCATGAACAGATTTACCTGAGTTTTATCACAGTGCAACTTTATCTGTGGAATATCTGACATGCAAGTTATGCCTTAGGAATGAACAACATTTCTGTAATTTAAACCTATTTGTCAGCTTCTGTGATTGTAATGATCTACAAACCCAAATCTAAATAAATAATAGCAGTCAGCTCCCACCAGCTCTGGTAAACCAGTTGTTCTATAACCTGAGATGAGAATTGAAAAAGGGTGCACACACAGTCCTCATGTGTAAATGTAAGAGGTTTATGACTCTTAAACATGTTTTTGTAACACTGACTTCTAATGCTGACCTCCCAGGCATCTGGCCCCTACATATATTCCTATTTTCAAATCCAACAGGTACCTTGACAGCAGTACAAGCACTGTTTAACATCTAACATTCTTCAGTTTCAAATCATATCCAATGTGTTTCACTTGCACCTGTAACAAGTTTCTCCCAACTGTTAACCCCAGTGATTTCATCCTTGAGCTCTCATTTGAATACTGCAAATAAACAAGGAAGTCGAGCTGCTGCAGCTCATTTCTAATTATAACCTTTCTTATTGTTTATGAAACAATTTCCCTACCACCCCCCAAACATTATGGAAGGGGAAAGGTTGATTAAATGTCATGTTGCATCACTCAAAGCCAGCGAAAGCGACGACACATTTTATTTTCCAGCTAAGTGTTGTTTCCTCTCCTTTGTTCAGGAATAGCAGCAGGTCATATGTGTGATAAGATTTTAAACTGAGACAGAGAGAGAGCTTTTCATTTCAGTCCCACTTTACTTCAAAGGGTGATGCTGAGAAAATTTCTTTCAAGCAGTGCTTCCACATGCAGCAAACACTCGTGCACTGACATTATCAGGTCTCTGTCATCTGATCTGTGTTGCGACAATGAATCAAGAGAACCCTCCATTGACCTTCTTTCAATGTGTCTGGATAAAAGGATGAAAATTAGAATCCATCTCCTTGCAGTGCCACGAGTTATAAATGTACTTTATAGGGCTCATTATCCAAACTAATGGACTAAGGGCGACATCCTTGAAATGGACTCAGCAGCACTGACAAAGCCAGGCTGCAGTATTTCAGCAGATATGTAAATTACTGCATGTTTGCTCTGTCTTTTTATCACAGATGTATAAATGTCCATTTATCACATCTCTTCCATTTTGAGACAGAATTATGCAATTGGAAACATATGTGAAGTGTGATCAATAGAAAATGCCCACCATTATGATGAAATTTTGCACGTACACAGAAAAGTGTCATATAACAAACACAGAGAAAAACAACATTATCATACATTCAATGCGTTTTTTTCCTCAGCTTCAGAAATGCAATGTGGTCTTTATTTTCTAATAGAGCATCACTGTTCTACCAAGAACTCAGGATATTCTACAAACTTATTAAAACAGCAGATCTGGTACAATACGTAAAACCCAGATATTTTCAAGTGCATTACCAAAACCTTAAAATAGGGATGTCTAAAATTTCTATTCTTTCACCTCTATTCTTTCACCCTGTCTTGCCTGAATCTTATTTTCAAAAACTATAAAAAGAACTAGAGAAAAAGGATAGAAATAATTGTAGAGCTGGGTATGAAATTTACTGTTCTCTGTATATACAGGCATGGCTAGGAAAATGTGAAAAAGCAATGTTAGCCACATCTAGAAAAAAGTTGGAATAAACTTTGGTGATATTTAGAGACTTTTAATTAAACTCTAACCTAAAAGTTTTAGAAGAAAATCAAGGCTGTAGGTAGTAATATATATTTTCCTTATGTGTACTAAAGCAGGAATATTAAAAATAGAGAAAAAACCACTGCCTTAAGGCATGGGTGAAGCCTGGAGGGCTGTGGAAGGAGCTGCAAACTGGTAATGACCACTGCACAATGCATTTCTGCAGTGCTGAGTGAGCCATTTGTAACCTGGGGAAGCTGCCTCTGCAAGCACAGAGCCAGCTGCACTGACAACCAGATATGAATTTGCCTCTTACCAATTACTATTAATGGTCTGTTGACTCAAAAGCTCAGTAACTCATAAATAGCCTCATTAACAACTTGATAGCTGATTTTTATTAGGCAAAACACTGAAGCCCAAAGTCAAGAGGAAATACAAGCTGGTGCAGGGAGGGAATACACAGTGAGGAAGGAGATAACAGCAAGAACAAAACAGAAGATAAAGGAAATGGGTATCTTGGATGTGTTGTGCTTCTTCATACTCACTATCAGATAATGGCATTATTAAAAGCTCAGTGTTTTTGGAATAATGAAAGTCTGGTAAAATCTTTACAACTACTTCAATAATTCTGCTCCTCAAAAATCTATCATTCTAAAATGGCACAAATGAACCCCAAAAGCAGCCTAAAAAAAAAGACTCTTGACAGCTATGTTGAACCCTGTGGAACTTAAAACATAATGGCAGATTAATGGGAAAGCAGCACTCCAGCTCTTCTGGAACACACATAACTTTATAAAGAAAACATTGATTTCAAAGGTCTTCAGGATGTGCAAAAGAAGCTGCAAACTGGGGCAATCAGTACCACTGACCAGTTAAGAACTGCACAGAGTGGGGTTTGGAAGTTGCTACCAGCTATAAGCTTTGTCCCCCTGCAAGAGCAATTTAAGTATTTAAACATTAGTGGAATACAAAATTTCAGTTCAAATATCAGTGTTAAAATAAATGTCAGTGTCTGAAAGGGGCACATTTTAATTGGAACATGAATAATGAATTTGGAACAACACACCTGATAAAACACATTTACATATCAAAGTCTACAACTGTGCAGTGAACTCCAAAATCTTCAGGAACTGGCAGAAAGGTAAAATCTGGAGTTTATCTCACTTCAAGGAAAACAGCTACTACCTGATCATGCTGTGACAAATGCAGCTACAAGGATTGTGCTCAAGGAATTGCAGAGCAACAGGGAAGTAAACACACCACCCCCTCATTTAACTACTCATTCTCCTAATAAATTGGAACTACATCATTTCGAAAGTAACTTTTAAAATTTTCTACATAACGTCTTGAACTTTTCAATTATAGAAACTAAGCTGCAAGCAGAGTCTTTAAAGCAGTCGAAGTCTGCAGTTAGACTGATAAAATGTGTATAACAGAAATATGACAATTTACAGAGGTGTGAAAAATGCCACTATGGAAAAAACTCTCTGTTGATTTTTCTTAGCTCAACTTTAAACCTGCCTTCAGGCTGATATTGTTGTAAAAGAATTTATTCTGGAATAAGAGGGCAGCATAGTTTATGACAACAATCTACCTAAAAACTCATTAAAGTCTTTTCTCTTGGAGTGACATGCATTATCAGCAAAGATTAATCTGATGAGTCTTTAGGTGAGCTCCATTTTTAAAAATGCAATAACAGAGGGCTTTGTTGTCATCTGATGAAAATCAATTAGAGTAGGTAAGGCCACAAGGAAAACTAACATCACTCATCACCAGCCCCCCGGCAGCTGAAATGATTTGTCTTCCAAGCTTGGGTGATCAGGAGCTGTAGTAATATCACAGGGAAATTAATTTAGTTTCTATATTCTAGACCCACTTTCCTTGTTCTGGAGGACCTATACACAAATTACTTTTAATCAAGGTTGATGTGTTATTAATACCAAGGAGGATTTGGGAAGAATCATTTTTTTTTAAATTGACTCCAGACATTTTTCACCTGTGTTTTGTGTGTGAACAGCAGGTTCCTGGTGCCAGCCTTACCTTCCTGAGGCTCTGTCCAGCACCAGGCAGCGCACGGCGTGACGGAGGCAGTAGATCCCCCCAAACACAGCACACAGCCTGCAACAAGGGAACAAAGGTTACTGCAGCACTGCTCACTGCAACCACTCTGAGTGCTCAGCAAGGCAAAGCAAGCACTGAGATGTTGGTAACACTGATTTACTGACAGGATGGGCAGGGTTGGGGCCAGGCTGGGAGAGCTGGGGGTGCTCACCTGAGAAGAGAAGGCTCCAGGCAGAGCTCAGAGCCCCTGACAGGGCCTAAAGGGGCTCCAGGAGAGCTGGAGAGGGACTGGGGACAAGGCATGGAGGGAGAGGAGAAGGTGAACTGCCTTAAACCGAAGGAGGGTCGGTTTAGATTGGATATATAGAAGACATCCCTCCCTGTGAGGGTGGGCAGGCCCTGGCACAGGCGCCCAGAGAAGCTGAGGCTGCCCCTGGGTCCCTGGAAATGTCCAAGGCCAGGCTGGACAGGGCTTGGAGCAGCTTGGGCTAGTGGGAAGTGTCTCTGCCCATGGCAGGGGTGGCACTGGATCAGCTTTAAGGTCTCTTCTAACCCAAACTAGCCTGTGATTCTGTGATTTTGAAATGAAAGCATTTTGATCTCTCTTCACAGATGACGAATTTGAAAACTTTCACTTTGCAAACCTGACTTCTGAAAATGGTATTATGTTGTCCTTCTAATGTCAGAAGAGCCAGTTCAAAGACAGTCAGTGCCACAGTCCCCTCTGACTGCAGGAGTGCTGCAGCCCAGCCAGGGGCACAGAGTCCCCAGCCCCTCTCTGCACTGCCAGGGCAGCAGCCCAAGGAGCTGTCAGCACCACCAAGTGCCACGGGACATGCTGAGTTCCCTAAAAACACCCCTGCTCCTCACAGCAAACCACAGATACATCCCAAAATTCCCAGCCCTGGCTGTTTGGAGATTGTTGAAGATGACACAAAGGTTAAAGATCCACTGAAGAATCCTCAGAGAACCTAGAGCTATGGGTTTATCATCTCTAATCCTGTCTGCAACCCACAGCTTCCTGCCTGACACAGCAGCTATCTGAGCTTTCAAACCAGCTCAGAGGAGTTTTTTTCATATCTTGCATATAAAAATAGCACTATTCACTTAACTACAACTGGATTCCTTAGCTAAAAACATTAATTACAGTTTTCCTTTGACTTCAACCACAGCCAGGTGTTTTTGATATATACACTTTATTTTTCTAGTGTGCTTTGAAAGAACTTTGCTGCTTGGCTGCACAGAAATGTGAATTACTTCTTTCCAAGAGTAACCTGCTATCCAGGGGAGGAGGGCACAACCTGTTTTCACAGGCCAGCAGAAAATCCCTCTTTTTAAATGAAAATGGAAAGGAATTTTGATTGTGTTTCTAAACAATCACAAACAGCCAAAACAGCTATTAAAACAGCCTAGCATGAAAAACAACAGTTAGGAAGAACTTGCCAAAATTATTTAAATACAGAAACTGAAATATTAAACTAAGTGGTACCCCAATAATTTATGACAAAATGAAATCATTGTGCTGGCATTACTTTCATACAATGGGCTATTCAAGATGATTTGACTGCACTTGAAGTACAAGGCAACTCTTTGATACCATTAACCCTAAATGACAGACATTTAAACTGATATTACTCTAATTAACTGGCGACTGCCTCCACCAATAATTCAAGTTTTGCTGAAAGATGGCAACAACACTGTACTCGGCTTCAACTTTGCCCTGGTGACATCAAATCATATTACAGCTAAATTAACAGTTGTGAAAATTTTTGGCCTGGTAGCCCTCCATCATCCCCAGCCTTTAAATGCCATTTCAGTCCCCATCGAGGCAGAAATCAGCAGCTGCAATTTTTAATACGGCTCTGAAACAATAGGACATATTAAAAGCTGCATTTTTTGACAGCATATTCGCAGTGATTTATGAGTTTGTATATAATTTGATTATTCTATTAATTTTACTGATTACTGATTCAGCTAATACAGTGAAGGTCACTTACAAAATAAATCTTCATTACATTTCACAGAAAGTAACTGCCTCCAACTAGTTGTTTTCTTTAATTAAACACTAATGTAACAAGAGAGAAAATAGGCTTCAGGGTTGCTGCATCTGTTGATACAAGAGGAGTTTACTGCTTTGATGTAATGCTCTGTGATATTAATTGAACAAAAATAGAATGTCTCTCCATTTGACATCTCGATTTCCAACACTGAGATACCACAAACACACTCAAATTACAATCTTAGCCTTAGTTCACTCTGAAAGAATTTTAAAACTGTATCAAATAATTTTACACCAAAACCTATTTTTTTATTTCTAGCATGTAATTTGTCTTCTGCTTTCTAAAATGCATGTTGTGATTAATTTAAAAAATGACTATTTTCTAACTGTGCATTTTTTCTAGAGTAAAAACTACTTGCTTCTCTCCTTAAAGCTGAATACTGCATGTACAGCACTGCAAGCTTTGGAGAAAGATCAAAGAAAAACAAGGCAAGTGCTGAAATAATGAATTGTCCTCTTTCAATTTATTTTTACACACAGAGCAAGCTGTGACCTGGTTCTTATGTTAAATTCTGTTTCCTGAAAGGCTCCTAGAACACCAGCCTTTCCTCCAACGTTGCTATGTTCTGAAAACATTAACAAGCAGAGTCCAGACAAATCAAATCAAATCAAATAGCTACAGCTACAAAAATTGATGGTTAATATTCCAAATACAGGGTTCCCAAACCAAAGTCAAAACTCAGTGTGTGCATCCACCTGGATAATCCCAAAAATCCCACCCCTCCTGCAAAAAAAGCACCAAAAAACTAATGAAGAAAATAATCAATGTCATCCTGAACCGTCCTGACATTTGGAGAGCTATGGGAAGGAAAATATGTGACAAAAATGCTTAAGGAAGCAGATAAAGAGTCAAATATTTTGACTTTTTCCTGCAGGCTGTGTTTATTATTCCTGTGAAATTTTAAAAGGTCCTGTAAGATCAGAGAATCAGCCCATGGTCTAAATCCAATCAGTAACATGACTGCTCTAAAGCAGTCACAAAGTTCCTGCAGTTACCCACCAGCACTCAGCTCACTCACAAAGAGTATTTCGAGCCTGAAGCCCACAATAAGATGATTTCCTTCCCCAGATCTCCCCTTCCTTCTGGAAAACCAGGCTGTGACTGGGATGTGCTGCAGGAAGAGGAGCTGGAATGGCAAGAGGAGAACAAGGACTTGAGCCAATTTCAGCTCCAGCATACTTGTCATGGGGAGAGACCCAGCAGGCAGCAATGGTGACAGCTCCAGGAAAAAGCACCAGGGATGAGAGAGCAGTTAGGGAAAGAAAAAAGTAGCCCAGTCATATGTCATGTTTTAGGAAGTTTCATATTTCACAGCTTTTCTAGGGATTTAAGAACCAAATTTAACTTTAAAACTAAGAAATTGCTCCTTTTTATTATATGGAATTTAGACTGCACATATAGAAATATAGGAAATTATATGGAATTTAGACTGCATATATAGAAATATATATTTACATCCTGTCAAACATTCTAGTAGTGAACACAGTACCTGCCAGTAAAACAGACAAGATAAAAACTGGGGTGCTTGGTTTGGGTTAGAGCACAAAGCTCTATCTACTTATCACTGACCCTAAATAGACCCTCTGTGCACTTCTCTCCATAATTACAAAATAGGGGTAATTTAAGTCTATTTCATCAGAGTCAGGCAAGGATTGGTATTTACTGTTCATGGATTCTGAATGATCACACTGTGCTGAAGTGCAGCTATTTCAGGAGTTTGAACATTTGAGTTCCTCATGTGATGTACAGGTTTTGGGATTTGTGAAGTCACTGCTACCTTTTACAGACCCAAGACTCCAATTCCATTTCCCAAATCCAAATGTTAAAAGGTGATGCAATAAAAATCTTAATTCATCATATATTTCTGTGTTCTATACTTCAGCCTTGCTTTGTGCCAGTGTAGATTTCTTAGGGTGTTTCTAAACCTGTTGACAAAAGTAAAACCATGTTTAATCTGTCTTTTCATTTCAACTGGAAGTAATTTAAACAAGTGCAGTACCAGCAGCTTACTGCTGATAAAAGTCCCATGGTACCGATGACTCTTGTCACAATATAAAAGTGCTGTTTCTTGAAATTAACCACATTATCAACCTATTTTTTTCAAGGATATTGCCATTAACCCTACTTCTTAGTGAATCAAGGTTAAGAATCCCTCTCTGGGATTCTGAACTCAAGAAACAGATGATTTATATGAAGGTTAGGTGAGAAACCAGCAGGCAATGTGGTTAAGTGGCCTAGAAATTACAGCATTGTGGCAACTGTTAGAAACTGTCAAAGAGCTGGAGAGGGAAAAAAAGACAAAGGAAATAAAAGAGTCCAGTTGTTTCTGTGTTGCTGTGAGGGCAGGGAAGTGCAGAGGCACTCCTAAGGCTCCTCTCTTGGAGGTGGAAGGATGGCACCTGGCTCTAAACCCCACGGACCTCCTTGGAGAAGCAGCTGCTCCTCACCCAAGGTCATTCAGCTGCAATTACACAACAGCTCTGCCCTCCCAGAAAACTGGGGAGAGCAGGACTGCAGGGCAAGGCACAAAACCCAGGCACTAGAACCAGTCACTAAACATTAGCTCATCTATAAAACCCATTTATGTGTTCTCTGCCTCCAGAAAAGACACAAAAATTCCAGTTGTCTTAATTCTCAACGAAATTCAAGGGCTATTTTACCAATTCTGTCATATTTAAGAAGCTACCTTTCTCTGTCTTCTGGTTTAATGAAAAAGGACTTTGCTAAATGCAGTTTGCCTCTTCTCAGATTTGCTCCAGTAAGAAACTATCATGTCATTTCCACAGGTCTGATAATGCTGCAAATATTCAGGTCTGAGTCAGAATTCTCAGGAAAACCTTGCAAGGCACAATCTGCACATTACCACACAACCAGGGAGGAATCTCCTTGGGACTGGTAAGAGGTAATACCAACCATTATATTAAGAAACATTTCTCTCCTATATCACCATTATCCTAATTAGTAAACCCTGAAAAAGCATCTCACAATAGCGTTTTTATTTTGTGCTTTTAGGATCCCAATATGCTTTTTAAATGAACCAAGTTGATCAAGAACAGGACAATTTAAGTCTCATCCCTCAATACAATTTCTTGACTGAAAACTTTTCCATGCCTAGTTAGGGATGGGAAATCAATACACTTTGACAACATCCACACGATTCAGAGCATCCCATGTGATAGATTCTAATGGCTGAAGGCTTTCACGAGGTACAAACTCCTGCAGAACACAATTTCTAGTCAGAAATAACAAGGAGCAGAACAGCTCTCATGTTTGCAAGTAATTTTTTAAACAAAGAATTGACAAACACTCACTGAGAAGAGAAAATCTAAAATAGGAAGGTATTCTGCAAGTTTCATCTACTTAATGCATTTCACAACAAAGGTTATTTCCAAATTAGAGTCTTTTCCTGTCAAATTCTGAGAAATATTGTGGGCAAGGACACAAAAGCATTCCATAGCTGTATTAACGACAAGGCTCACTGATCTGTGAATAACCTGAAAAAAATGAAGATTATTGAGTTACTTTACCAATCTATCCATCCATCACTAGTGAACAGGTCTCAGAATGATGGATTATCTCACTTCCCTCATGTTTATCCCAAGAAAGACTTTCTCCTTAGAGGGAAAAACAAACAACTGATCCTACAAACAATCCTGCTAACTCTGCTTGCCCATTTTGCATTTATCTGCCAACAAAGTGAGAAGAAATATATGAAGTTTGTCTTTAAAGGCCAAAGTACATTTGAAGTTTTATGATTTCCCTGAAATGCAAGTGAAAACAATTCAGAGGAAAGCAGCACTGCAGCTACTGGTACTATTCAATATTTTAGTACAATAAGTTGTCAGTAATTCCAATTACATTTTCTGGTCCAAAGAAATTGAATAATTGTAAGTGAAACGAGAGATATAAATATGAAAATTAGGTATTTTGAAATGGAGGACTGTGATTGTTTCACACGTGCTGAGACTCAAATCTATCACACCTGATTGTCACCAGGAATTAAGATGGTTTGAATTTCTCATTAATATGCTGAATCATACAGTTCACACAGAGGAAAAGTTCTGCATCTTGCTAACATGCAGAGACACGATACTCATGTATAGATTTAGGTGAAAAACATGGTGTATCCAATTTTTAATCAATTACTGCAGTCAGGTTTCCTTAAGTCTAGTCTTGAATTCAGACCACTAAAACCTTCCTAGATCATAACAGGGACATAATTGGGAATTTTAAAGGACCTGAGACTACCCCAGAAGCTCGGAGATGTGTAGCAGATAACAGTGCACATGTAAAGGTGAAACTGATTATTCATTTTTAAATATAGACAGGAACCCTCAGAATCAATCACACTATCCATCTTATCTCAGCCTGGCCTCTTAATCTTCCTGTAAATATGGGCACTGAAAGAGATGGAACTGTCTTAATCAGATCTTTCCTCCATCACTAAATTACTGCTGTCATTGTCACAGAGACAAAAATTACAATTTCAGACAGAATCTGTAGGAACTACCACAAAGGATGACATTGCCCACTGAATACACAATGGGAAAGTTCAAAGTCTGTTTATAGGAAATGCACATCATTAACCACAGAAGTCAGGGAATCATCAACTCCTCTGGAAAAGCAGCCAAGGATATTCCAGCACCTACTGCCACCCTGACATTTTTTGGGTAAAGACACAAGAGACACAACGTGTCACCCGTAGAACCTTGGTGAGATGACACAGTGAACAGTCACCAATTCCCTCTAAAAGTTCACATGGAAAAAAACTACTGCTGCTCAGAAAGTTAATTCCATTATGTTCATATTTGCATGAATGCAGAGGAAAGAATCTGAAACCAAACTGAAGGGAAACTTTGCCTGCTCTGCCCCAAATTCAGTGTTCACAAAGCAAACACAGTACCACATGTGAAGGCTTGTTTGGGCTTTCCTCAAGAATGAGATATTGTTATATCCACTTTTACTTAACCTCAGACTACTGCTATTAGAGGAAGAGCCAGAACAGTTTTGTACCAAGAAGGAAGCAAAGGAAGCTGTTAAGGGCCAGGAAAGTTTTGCTGCCTGTCAGCTCAGGAGAGCAGGAGGCTTCCAATGACCTTCCTTGTTCCACGACTCCCATTTATGGAGACAGAAACCTCACATCTGTACCTCACCACATTGGGATGTACATTACAGTGATATAAAAGTTTAATTTTCTCTCCTAAACCATCCCTGCTTAAACCAATAAAGAAGGAAGAGCGCTTCTGCTCACTGGAGTGTCGTCAGCAGTTCTAAAAGGTTGTGGTGTTTATGCAGGATTCATTTGGGATGCAAGGATGTGACTTACAAATGTCTTTGACTCATTCCCATCAATATGCATGTGTGCCATTTATAACAGTAGCCTTGATGAGAACACACAGTGTAACTGGCTGCAAGAAACGCTTAAGAGGTTTACATTACAGCAGAATATAGAACAGTGGTTAGAAATCACAGGCCAGGTGACACCTTCCTCTGATAAGCTGGTGATAAAAGCTGTAGGCTGTGATCTATAGGCTCTGCCGTTGGCTCTTTACTCCACAGCCCCAGAGGGGTTCTTTGGATACAGCTCACTTTGAGCCACACACAATCCTCAGGGCAGAACACCTTCAAAAATTAATTTTACAAATATTATGGTTGCCTCCTAAATTGTTCACTTAAAAACAAAACACAATTTCTCCTCTGCCCTGTGCAGGAAAGCAGCAGGAGCACCACAGTGCTCTCAACAAAACCAGTGCAGGAGCCTGGGCAGGGCCTGTAGCCATGGCAGGGGCTGTGTGCATGGGGCAAGGAGGCAGCTTGTCCTGCAGCAGGGAGCTTAGCAAGCAGAGCACTCACATCCCAGCCTCTCCCAGAAATTTCTGTATGCTTTGGCTGGGAAGCACCCTGCCAAGAACTGGGTGAAAAGCAAACAGCTCCCTGCATGCTTCCTGCCTGCTCCTGCATCCACCACTGGGTAATGGCACCAGTGTGGGGAGCAAAGAACACTCTGGGAAAACCATCTCCCTTACCCCAGAGAGCTCGGGGAACGGCTGCCCACAATGGCTGCACACCATGCACTCCCCCAGCGCCACGCCAGCAAACGTGCACAGTGCCCCAGCTCCTCAGCAGCAGTCTCGGTGTCAGGCTGTAAATACCCCGTGCTCCCGGCCTGGCAGGGGCGTTTGCCTGTAATTAGCTCTTGGGATTTGGGAGCTGCTGCCATCCGGGGTTATCGTTAGCCACCAGCAGCGTGCTGGCATTTAAAGGGACAACGCGCTGTCTGCGTGCCTAGCACCCCAGCGTGCTGTCATCTGACATGCTCAGGAGGGAGATGAGCCTCTCCTCAAAGCCTGTCAGTGTCCTTGCCACCACAGATCCCTTTTTGGGCACAGTCCATGTGGTTCCAAGCAAAGCAGAACAGCTTGCTGGTATTTCTGCCAGGACTTTTTGGTCTTTGCCATCGCCTTGGCTTTGGTGTCAGCTCAGCTCAAGGCTGCAGGCAGCCCCCATCGCTCTGCCTGCCGTGCTCCCTTGCAAACCATCATTCCCCACATCCCAGCTCCCAGCTGTGCCCCCAGCTCTGCTGCTTCTCCCGGGGTGCAGTGGGGTTCCCGGGGTGCAGTGGGGTTCCCAGGATGTCAGTGGGGTTCCCGGGGTGCAGTGGGGTTCGGTGTCAGTGGGGTTCGGTGTCAGTGGGGTTCCCAGGGTGTCAGTGGGGTTCCCGGGGCGCAGTGGGGTTCCCGGGGTGCAGTGGGGTTCGGTGTCAGTGGGGTTCCCGGGGTGCAGTGGGGTTCGGTGTCAGTGGGGTTCCCATTCCCGGGGTGCAGTGGGGTTCCCAGGGTGTCAGTGGGGTTCCCGGGGTGCAGTGGGGTTCCCAGGCTGTCAGTGGGGTTCCCGGGGTGTCAGTGGGGTTCCCGTGTGCCCCCGCCGGCCGGGCACGTACTCACGGGTCTAGGGAAGCCGAGGCAGGGCAGCGTGCCAGCCCGGTGCCACCTGCGCCGCTCCGTGCTCCCCGTGCCTTCGCCTCATTGCGTCCCTGCGGCGCTCCAGCGGCAGGAGCGGCCCCAAAGCAGGGGCTGCCTTCGGGGAGCAGTGCCCGGGGCCGGCCCTGCCCTCCCCCGGGGCCGCTGCTGGCACACGCGGCTCTAGCGGGTCCAGCCCGGCGCCGCGCCGGTTACAGCTCTGGCGAGGAACATCTTCATTTATCTGCCAAGATAACAAATTCTGCCTTGGAGTTCTCACCTGGCAACAGTCACCAAGGAAACGAGGATGGCTCTGCGGGTCCCGCTGGCAGCGCCCGGGGGTGCCCAGCGGCCCTGGCAGAGGGGTCCGGCCGCACCCCGGGCACGGGCTGCCCACCCCGAACCTGAGCAGGGCCCGGCAGAGCACACAGCCGTGTGGGCTTGGCCCTCGTGCCACCTCTCTGGAGCCGAGTGTGGGTTTCACCAGATTTGGGGTGGATTTTGAGGTTTCCCTGGCTGTTGGTGTGACCTGGAGCTGCCTCAGGCTTCTGGGGGATTTCTCTGTCCCCAGCTCTGGTCTGACCAGGGATTTTGGGCACTTGTTTTAAAAGTAGTGGCACTGTGAGAGTTCAGAGATCTCTGGAAATCCATGGGTGCCAGAGGGAGATCAGATCCTGCTGCCCCTCAGGAAGCTGAGCCACTGCCTCCAGAGCTGCCTGACACATGGCACTTCCCTATTTATAGCACCTGTGATCATGTTATAGCACATTCCTGTCCCTGCTGGGCTGTCCCTGACAGTGCCACCCGAAACACAGAGACAAGAGTTGACACTCAGAGCAAATAATTTCAGCCCTCATACAGCTAATTGTGCAAAAAAGCATCCCAGTCCTGTGCTGTGTGTGAGGCTGCTGCTGCTGGCAGGCTGCTGGCACAGAATACAGCAGGAAAGGCTGTCAGGGTGGGCACAGGGAGCTGCTGGCACAGGACACAGCAGGAAAGGCTGTCAGGGTGGGCACAGGGAGCTGCTGGTGCAGGACACAGCAGGAAAGGCTGTCAGGGTGGGCACAGGGAGCTGCTGGCACAGAATACAGCAGGAAAGGCTGTCAGGGTGGGCACAGGGAGCTGCTGGCACTGCTCTGCCACCTGCAGCACGGGGGTGACCAACCACCCCAAATACAGCACCTGGCTGTGATATCAGAACAAAAACTTCATCAACCATTAACCATGCATGGCTGCCTGCCATGGCATAGAACTGGGGCACCTCCCTTGGCCAGGACAGGTGCAGAACCTCCCAGCAATGTGTGGGGCTGGAGGGAAGGGCACAGAGCTGGAGGGAATGGCACGGGGCTGGAGGGAAGGGTATGGGGCTGGAGGGAAGGGCACGGGGCTGGAGGGAAGGGCACGGGGATGGAGGGAAGGGTATGGGGCCGTGCCCATCCTGGGCATGCACCCCAGTGCCAGGGCAGTATCTCAGCATCTTTGGCTCGTGGTGGGTGCTCACCAGGTGCTGGTGCTGGGGGGTTTAGCACGGGCTGATGTGAGCCAGCAGGCTCCCTGTTTGCTCCTGGGTACAGCTTTTGGAGGATCCCTTTGTCCCTCCTGACTCCACTTCCCCCACCCAGAGCTCCTGCAGCTCAGACATCCCTGTGTGACTCCTCCACACACATCAGTGGCAGCAAGCCAGGGAGGGCAGCTCTGGCTGGGAAAAGAAGCAGGAAACCTGAGAAGTGAGATAAGAACTTCAGAGCTGAAGATCAAGGAGCTGGGGCTTTTTGTCTCCACTCTCTGCCCTGTGGTCTGGGGGTCTCCAGCACTTCCCTGCTCCCAGCCAGGCTCCTGCTGGGACTGGCTGCTGTTTCTGCCCCAGGGAGCACAGGACCTGCTGCCTCTCAGGTGCTAGGGCACCAGATACAAGCAGTGAGCAGTGATGTCCCCCAGGCTGGCTCAGAGGGGACCCTGGGTGAGCAGCAGAGCTGTGCACACCGTGAAGGGGATGCAGAGAAACATGCCCTCAGGGATCAGGCAGCGAGAAGCCAGAGATGCTGCTCCTTAGAGACCCCCAATTCAGCCCCCCTGGGCTGTCAGGCAGCGTCCCCACCACAAACCACGCACACCAGTGATGGGGACACGAGGCTGCAGTGGCTGGAACAGGCAGTGCTGTGGCACCCAGCATGGCAGGCAGTCCCACAACAGCCGTGTCCCAGCGGCCACTGGCCCGGGCTGACCCACCAGGATTAAGGAGCCTGCAGGAGTAAGCAATTTAAATCCAGATTAGATTTAAGCAGCTGCTACGCAAAGGGCATGTGAGCAGAGGCTGTGCAGTGGGCACGAGCAGGTGAGAGGCTGAGTGGCACCCCTGGTGCCAGGGGTGAGAGAGCAGGGCCTGGCCAGCAGGTCTGTGCCCATGGGGCATTGCCCACAAGGACAGATCTTTTCTCCAGGCTTGGCTCGTGTGCACCAGAGCAGAGGCAGCAGTGCCGTGGGACAGGGCACCCAGGATGAGATGCTCCCTGCCCTGAAGAGAGAGCCCAGGCAGGAGGATGGAGCACAGGGACACGCTGGGCTGCTCACTCTGTAGCTGCTGGAGAGAGGCCCCCCCTCTGCTCGGGGCTGCACACCATGTTCCACCTCTTCTCCCACTGCTGGTCGTGGCTGCAGGCCATACAGGAGCCCATCAGGTAGGTGCCTGTGTCACCCATGGGTGACAATATTTACCTGTGTGTTTGTGAGTGGCGAGGGCACCCGTGTGGTGGCAGGGAAAGGCAGGTGCCCACTGCAGGGACTGTCTCCAAAGCACTGAGCAAGGCACACGTGTGTCCTGGCTGCCCCACAGCAGGCAGGAGCTGGCAGGCAGGCAGGCAGGCAGGCTGGGCAGGGGTGCAGTGCAGGAATGGTTCCACTGGGATTCCAGCTCTGCAGAGTCAGTCAGGGAAGCTGGGGAGGATGCACTGGAACACCTGCCTAGTTTGCATCTACCAGGACATCCAGGATAATTCCCTGGGGCAGCACTGCAAGGAGGTTTTTGGTGCTCTCCCTCCAGAGAGGACACCTTACCTGCTGTAGTGCTGGAGGGGGAGCCGTGCCACCTCCACTGCCATGCAGCCTGCTCTGTATGTTTGAGGGAGAAAATGATATTGCAAATAACTGTAGTGGCTTGTCAGTGCAGAGAAAATGTTGTCTGTGTGACTCTGGTGGGTCATGTTGCTGGAGAGTGGACAGGACTGTTTAGCAACAGGAAAAACACGTGAGTCCTGGCAGAAGCTCATAAAATCATGCTTGCTACCTTTCCCTACCTGTGCATGCTCAAAACTTACTGCAAGGAAGGTGTAATCATTGACTGCATATAAGGAAGCACCATGCTGGCCTGTGCATATAATTGTGTAATCCTGTATTATTTGAAAAGAAATCTCTGCCATGGGAAGCACCTTTAGGGCTCTGCAGTGTGGCTGTCCCACAGAGCTGGGGTGGTCCCGGGCACTTGTGCCTGTCCTCATCCTCTCCCTCATCCCCAGCTGAGACAGAACCTGTGTCACCCTCCTGCCTCCCCCCTGGCTGAAATGCAGCTGCCATGGGCAGGGCCCTTTTCCTGGGGGCCAGCGGTGGCCACTGCTCGCCAGGGAGCACAGCCTTTTTCTGGGATGCTCACCTGCTGCTGTTGCTCCCCAGGAAGGTGACCATCCTTGTCATGGGGCTGGACAATGCCGGCAAAACCTCGGTCATCACGGAGATGGAGAGAGGTGAGGAGCAGCGCACCCCGGGGCCAGCCTCACGTGGGGGCAGCAGCTTCACGGTCCTTTGAAACCAAAGGGGTTCTGGAGAAGCGTGCAGGACACCGGCTGTGTCCCAGGCAGCCCCGGGAGCGGGATTTGGGGATGTGGCTGGGGCAGGAGCGGCGCACGGCTCAGGGACGCTCCTGCTCCAGCTCTCTGCCCTGTCTGGGGTTGGGGATGTGGGATTGGGGATGTGGCTGGGGCAGGAGGGGTGCACGGCTCAGGGACCCTCCTGCTCCAGCTCTCTGCCCTGCCCGGGGTTGGGGATGTGGGATTGGGGATGTGGGACTGGGGATGTGGCTGGGGCAGGAGCGGCGCACGGCTCAGGGATGCTCCTGCTCCAGCTCTCTGCCCTGTCTGGGGTTGGGGATGTGGGAGTGGGGATGTGGCTAGGGCAGGAGCGGCGCACGGCTCAGGGACGCTCCTGCTCCAGCTCTCTGCCCTGTCCGCACACGCAGCGCTGCCCGGGGAGGCGCTGCCCGGGGCGCAGCCCGGCCGGAGCCTCCTGCGGGTGGAGAGGCTGGAGGTGACGCTGCTGGAGCTGCCCGGGGCCCAGCGCGCCCGCAGCGCCTGGCGCGGCCACTACGGCGAGGCGCACGGGCTCCTCTTCGTGCTGGACTCCGCTGACCTGGCGCGGGTGGACGAGGCCCGCAAGGTCCTGAGCCGCGTCCTGAGCCACCCCGATGTCTCCGGGAAGCCTCTCTTGCTGTAAGATTGGGATGCAGCCCGTGAGGCCGCGGGTGAGGGGCGGAGTGGGAGCCTGTGGCTGGATTTTGGGGCTGCTGCGGGGATGTGGTGCCCAGGGAGCTGTCGGGGAGTGCAGGGACAGAGGGACCCCAGCAGCGCTTGGGAGACCGGAGCATCCGTGGAGAGGAGGCGAGGAGGGGGCCCAGTGCCGGGTGTGGCCAGGGGCAATGCTTCACCTACCTGCGGCCAAAGAGAGGCACAGCCTCCCCCGGGGCACAGCGAGGCACGGGGGCCGAGGTGACCCTGGCCGGGGACTGGCCGTGACCGCCGCTCTGCCCGTGCCCCAGGCTGGCCAACAAGCAGGACACGGCGGCCGCGCTGCTGCCCTGCGAGCTCATCGAGCGGCTGTGCCTGGAGCGCCTGGTCAATGAGCACCGCTCTCCGTGCCGCATCGTGAGTGCGGGGCTGGCCCCGGCCCCGTTCCCGCCCCTCGCCCCTCGCCCCTCGCCC
>JANRGV010000023.1:15655139-15669145 GCA_024734035.1 Alethe castanea
AACACAATTTTTTTCTTTAAATTTTAGAATGTTTGTAATACAAACCTTTTAAAAGTATAATTACTTTTTGGTTTGACAGATTAATTTGCTTCAAAATACCCTCTTTGTTGTAGAACTTACACATTTTAGCAAAAAAACCCTAAAATGCAGCACCAGTGCTCTTAAATAGAAAGTTCAGGCAATCTGAAGAACTCCTGTCATCACAGAATGATTTTCTGATAAGAATATTTATAATACTTCTAGACACCTCTACTGCTAACTCTTGAAATATATATTGCTGTTACAGATCAGAAAACTGCATGTACTGGTTATTAAATAAAAAAAAAAATTAAGCCGAAGGGATTTTAAGCATGCAAGAAAAATTACATGGATAAGAATCTACAGAGGAAGAAAAAGCAAGCAAAATTTTAATCATTGAATTTACTTTTTTCCCTAAGTATTTGAAGCCAAGGAAGGCTGAACTGCCAAAATTGTACTGTTTCAATGACTCTGATAATATTGTAATTTATTAATCTGCTGGTCACATACAGATACCTGGCCTCACATGAAGTCCTACAAAGACACAAAGACATCCATGATATCCAGAAACACAAGTTCTGTTGCATGACTGTAGAGCAGTTACCTAACCCCAATTCTTGTTCAGAAATTGTCTGTTCAATCACCTAATTACATAGGTCTGCACTTCTTTAAATCACCATATAAATACAGACAAAAGATGGTAGCAAATAACATTTCTATTGAATGAAGCACAATTATTGCAGAATGTTTCTGTCAACATATAACTGCATCCATCCTACACACAGCCAAGCAGGCTCAAGCTGCTAAGGCCATTCTTCTGGCAGGAAGTTAAGTACTACTCTGGAGAAGAGAAACAGAATCTATCACAAACAGGAACACCCAACAACGTGCTGTAAACCACAATTTCATAGTAGCACACATGTAAAAAGCAGAAAAAGTCCAGCACCAAACAAACCAGGTAAGACCCTGCACTGCTATTTAAAGGACTGATGTACAAATATATCACTCAGACAAACTGGCCTCACCAGGCAAAGCTGCTTTTTTTAACCAGAGCTAATGTTTACTTCAGACCTACAGGTTACCACATTAAACCCACATTGAGCAGATGGAAAGGCTGCTTGCCAGCAAAAGCAAAGATGAAAAAAGCCCCTCAGCCTTTTAAAAGGCAGTTGAACTGTTGGAAACAACCGAAATTAAAACCGCCCACCCTCTGCAGACGGATCCTTGATGGTCCCCAAAAGCACCAGCTCTGTGCCAGAGCCACGGCCCAGGGACAGCCCAGGAGCCAGGCAAGGACTGCACTGCCACTGCCACAGCTCAGGGGGCTCAAGTGGATCTTGGTTTATCCTGGAACCAACTGGGCTTTTCTGTTTTACTTGTTTTCTAAGGCTCTTGGAGTGGAGAGCATCTGGCTGCTGTTTGGGATGTGAGACTGCAGCAGTGGCTCAGTGAACAGGGCTGCACAGGATCTCCTCTGCTGCTCAGTTCACAGGAGTTGGAACCTTGTAGTCCAGGGAGGGCTACAAAATGATGCCAAGAGCATCATACATGATTTTATATCAGTTGCCCTGCTTGTATAAAAGTCTGTGATGTAGAAAGGTTTGTTTTAGATCTAATTGTAAACTGGACACATGGCACCATTCTCCTCCTTCAGAACAATTCAGTTCATTATTAAATACCTACCTGTGAATGGCAGATGCACTCTCAGCATTAATTAGTAACACAAATTAACAACAGAGATCTTCCTGCAGCTTCAGGGAAGACTCACAAATTTTTCCAGCCTATCCAAATGCACAGTCACCCTTTTGGACAGATATGACTGAGTCTCCTCTGTCAGATTGAAAAAGGGGCAGCTACATATGGGTTAAATGATGGCTTTCTCATTTAGCACTTATTAACTCACTCACAGGCAGCCACCACAGCCAGCAGCTACTACAAGCTGCATTTGCAATACAACGAAAAATGTTGCAAAGTATTATCCTAGTGAAGGATAGCTCTAACATCACCAGGGTTTCCCTCCTGGAATGCATGTCTGGGTAAGTGAGGCTTACCTGCAGAAGCACTGGGGGATCTCTCCCTGCCCATACAGAGGGAACAAGAACGGGGTGTTGCCATAGCGGCCAAGGCACTGCAGGAATTTTTTTGTTGCCTGAAGACCTTCCAGAGTGCTGCTCTCAGTGTCTGACACCATTGCAATGGAGTGAAGGATGAAGTGCTGCAAGCTGGGGGTCAGCTTCCGTGTCTGCAGGAACCGAGCGAAGGTGCTGCTCTCGTAGTCTGGGGGAAAAGCACACGAGGCACTGAGCACAGGGAACACCTGCTGTGTCTCCTGGGCTTCAGCTCAAACAAGTGCCTGTGGATTTCAGCAAACAAAAGCTTTTCAACAAACACCTTGCTGAAAATGGATCATCCAAGCCAATGGAAGTTAGAAAAACTACTCCCAGAAATTGAGTTTTCTCAGAAGACAGAAATATCACTCCGTTAAAATATTTCAAAATATCACAAACCCACTTTAAGGGTCTCCAATGGCATCATCTATTAATTCTATTAGACTTGGTCTAACTGCACTTCCCAATCCTGAGAGAGAGGTGAGAAACTGGACAAAAACCCATTGAAGTGCCTTGGGATGCTGTTTCCTGTAAATTACACCAAATATTACCCCAAGTGACACCCACTCCAGGACAGGACTCCTGTATCCACATTGCCAGTGCTAGACTGGATATTTATGCTCAAAGAAGCCCTTCACACAGTGCCACAATCCAGAGATGAGAAGCTGCAATATTTATTTCAATTTGATGACTTGCTGGCAACAAATAAATGTGGATGAGACAGAGAGCAGAAAGGATCAAGGACTCCATCTTCCCTTTAAAATAATATTATTGCTGGCACATTTTGAAATTCAAAGAAACACTAGTCTTCTGGGAGATGTTTAAAGCATGTTGGCATTGATACATCTCTGAAAAACTTTAGTTATCTTCATAACAGAAACATTTTTCTCCAGGAAAAGATTATATTTAAGCAATAGCATACGTCCATACTACTCAGAAATCTGCTCTTATTGCAGTCCTGGAGAAATTCCTAATTCAGAAACACTTCCATCAATGCAGAGACCAGTATTACTAAGCTATATATCCTGTTAGAGATTCAACCACTGCTTTATTACAAGTGTATCTTACTGCTCTTTGTACAGCCATGCAGAAAGTCTGTTAAAATGATAGGGGGTTTTCTTTTGTTTTATCATTTTAAGAAAATTCTCAAGTCTTCCTCATTTCGAACTTCTTATATAATTCCATATTTTACAGAAAAAAAGCTTTTAAAAAAATTCTTCACTCTCATGAACTCTTCCTATTAAAAGTCTGCCTTCCCACGAATGCAATGATCTCATCAAGAGCAATTTTAAATTTCTGAAGTTTTTACATTAGCCTAATCTGACTCAAAATATTCTCAATTACTTCTCAGGCTATTTTAAAATGTAGGAACAAAATCTGTTTAACCGTCTCTGGAAGTAAAATAAATCTAATGTTATTTAGGAACATGAATCAATGGATTCACTTCAAATTGATGTGGCATCTCCTTTTTTTACTTAATAAATTTTCTAAATACCACCAATATCCTCACTCTGAGCACCTCCATTTCTTCCAGCAGCAGCAAACTGATATCACCTGTAATCAATAAACCACTTCAGCCTAATGAGTTTTTCCCCCTTCAGGATTTTCTGGAGTTCATTACAGACTCTCCATTTCTTAATCTTACCAGATCTTGACACTGACTATTTTTCTCTTGCATATGTTAAAAATTTTCTCTGATGTTTGTACTCCTCCTTCCTCACTATTTCTTTTTGACAGATTTCTTCTCTTTGCCTTAGTTTACTTTTAGACTCCAAGAGCTGAGGCCATCACTTCATTCTTTGTACCCTGAGGAGCACAAACCCAAAGCACCTTCCTCCTGTTAAGCTGATTTCCCTCTTTGACCCGATGCTCGTTATTCTTCACACATTATAGCTCAAATCTATTCTGATTTCCTCTCATCTAAACAAGCCAACAGTTGATAAAAGCACTTTGAACTTGCCCTCTACAACTAAAGAGCATTAAATTACATTTACTTTCATAGTTAAAAAATTCCATTTTCTCCATTTCTGACTTTGTGGTAACACATTGTAAAGATTTACGCAGTATCCAAAAAACCAGACAGGAAATTCAGATACATCACATTATTTTAAAAAATACCTGGGGGAAGGGACAAAACACTTAAGAATGATAAAAAGCATTTTGCAACCTTGCTGTAATATATAATTTTGCTGTTAAAGAAAAATGTAAATAATAAATGATGTGGGAACTAGAAGAGCAAGTGCTTAAGTAGAAGAATTTAACACTGAAGTGAAAAGGTCACAAAAAGGTGAAAGCATACTTTAAAAATGAATCTGCAAAAATAAACCACGTGAAAACACAGGAGAGCTCTCAGCATTGTGCCTCCAGGGAAGGGAGTGTGCCTTGTTCAGTGAGACACTACCTTGGTATTCCTCGGGGTGCTGTTCATAGTCCAAACAAAATGTCAGAAATTTCATGAGCATTCTCTTCTCCACCATGGTGAGCTGTCTGCTGTTGAAGACATCTGCTCTAGAACAAGGCACCTGTAAAATATATTTTAATAATTTCAGATCCTTTCCACACTCTGAATGTAAAAGCATCATGCAAAAATTGTCTGATTAAATGAAAAATACTTAAAATTACTGTTTTCAATTATATTTTCTTACATATTTCTTTCCCCTATTTTCTGTTGTAAGTAAAGCTACCGATTTTCCACAATAAGAATATTCAAAAATATTTTTCAGCCTCTTCCTCCCTTTTATTTCCCTTCGATTTCACCTGCAACTCTGACTAGAGTTTGCATTACCTGTGCCAATATCTCCTGTTGCCATTATCACACTGACTTCTGTATGTCACACAAACACAAATCGAGTCTATTACAATCTTAAAAAATAAAATCTGTGAATCTTCAAGAATTAACTGAAGAATGGCCTAAGCATTTAGTCTGAGGTAAAGATTTATGTCAATATACTGGACTGCACAACCTTATTTTAGTTTGGTTTGATTATTTTAATATTTTTATATAACACATACAAACACCTTTTCTTCCAGAAATTAAATTAGAATCACAACTAAGGAAAAAACACCAGCTTCTTGTCACAAAATTCTTAAAAAACCAATTTCAAGCTTCTTGACTTGAGCAGGTGAGATGAAACACAAGCAGCACATTCTGTTCTGATACCTGTTCCACCTTCCCCTCCCGGAAGGCGAGGACTCGCGTGGCGTTTTTGAACTCGGCGTATCTACTGACGTTGGACTTGATGAGGAGGTCAATCAACAGCCCCCGGGAGTAAAGCAGCTGCACAGGGAGGAGAGAGGGAGGGCTGGCTGATAGTCATGTATCATTTAATCATCCTTCTATAAGATACAAATATATAAGGGAATGTAGAAGGGCCAGAAATGTAACTATGAACTGAAAATATCTGTCTGTATTGAAAAGTCTCGTGGTCCTGAGGAACAGACTTTGCAAGACTACACAGGAATTTTCTGGGTAAAGATTTCCTGGGACACCAGAGAGGACCCTACCAGGGAGCTGCCTGGGAAACCCCAGCACAAACTCCTGGCCTTGCCCTGCTGACCACTCTTGTGTCTGAATTTCTGGGATTTGCTGTAATTAACACCATGTCCCACAGTGGGACAGCCAGAGCATAAAAAGGATACTAAATAGCATTATCTGCTTAACTACCACTCACTGACTGCTGCTCAAGATGTCATTGCAAGCATGCTTGGAAGTGGGTTCCACACTTGGAACACAAAGTTTGCAATAATGCATTTTGTAGTGTCTTCACAAAGAATTAAATGAATTGTTGAAGAGAGTTTCTTTTTCAGTTTCCAGAGGTTTGAAAAATCTTTTTAGGCACAATATGAAGAATGAAGCATTCAACTTTGAAAAGACTTCCCTGTGCTGCAAAACACATTTCTTATCTTTTTAAAAAGATTAAAAATCTCCATGAAGATTGATCTTTCTTGTTTAAAAATATAATTTTTTAATGGTATTATTTAAAAGGAAAGATTTTGCTGGTACTACCTATGTGCTACATTTCATGAAATTTGCTTTTATGGAGGTATTTCTGAGCTGTGTTTTTTGATCTCTTTGGTTATAAAACACTTAAGGACATACTAAATAGCTCATGTTTGTTTTAGGGGTAACAATTCTTACTTCTCAAGAGCGGCTATTTTGCCTCAAAGGTGCTGTCTCAATGCGAAGGCTTTTAAAACAAATGTCAGCATTTCACGCAAAGTAAATGTACTTAAACAGAAAGAGTCATTCACTTCCTACCTTAGAAACTAAATCAATATTAAACCTTCTGCCTTCTCTAACAATTTGGGAATAGGTGATTTTCCTTGGCTCTTGGGCAGCGTTTTGGGAAGGTGCAGTTTCCGTCTTTGCCGGTTCCGGAGCAGCTCCACTGCCAGGGGCTGCTCCTGCCCCGTCCCCTGGAGCTGCCCCTGGCTCAGAGCCCGGGGCCTGCTCTGCCTCTGGCCTCTGTGGCTCCTCTCCAGGGCTCTCTGCTGCTGGGTTCTCCTTCTCTGACCCCTCTGCTGCTGGGTTCTCCTTCTCTGACCCCTCTGCTGCTGGATTCTCCTTCTCTGACCCCTCTGCTGCTGGACTCTGCTCCGATCCCAGAGAAATCCCCTCCGCTGTTGGATTCTCCTTCTCCGGCGCTGGAGAAGCCCCCTGGGCACCAAACACAGGCAGCTTTGGCAGTGCACCAGCTTCTTCAACACCTTCAGCTGAATCCTGACTGATTAAAAACACACAGGGGAAAAAGAGAGGGAAAAAGTCTTTTTGAAGAGTCTTAAAAACTTGTTTGAAGTTTTGAGACGGTGCCAGAACAGAAACCTCAAGCATTTCTAGGAAAAGCATTAGAATTTCTTTATCCTGGCAAATCAGGTGTTCCACCCACTAAAAACTCTGGTTCTTTTGCTGCAAAGCTATAATCCAAGAGGATTTTTTATTGAGGAGAAAAAAAGGCCAACAAAAATTTGAGTTTTTACTTTATGTATACTCAGAAGGATCTCAAAATGAAAATCAAGGCCCTCATGGTGAAACAACACACAAGTATATAAACAACAGAAATGGAGTATTTTGAAATAAAAACAGTCACTTGATTAGGTGCTCCCTATGGATTACAAACCATGAAACTGAAATGCAAATATGCACTCAGGTCATTAAGCTGAGATACTGTCCTGAAGAAAACAGCCAAGCTTTACACAACCGAGCTCCTCTGCAGCCATGATCCCAGCAGGGCCATTGAGAACCAGAGCCCTTTGACCCAAACCTTAAGGAAAACTTTCAAATTCCTTTTTCAACTGTGCCCTTGCATTCTAATTAGTTGTTCAAGCAGCAATGCTGTCATGCAGGTGCTCCAAATCCATGCACAGGGGATGAAGGCAGCCAGACACAGAGGGACTTCCCACATAACATTTACTCTGCACGGTTCATTTCCTTTCCACAACCTTTCTTTAAAATTCCCCTTATAAAGCAGCTCTCCACTTTTAATCTCATCCACTTGCTTTATGTTGAACTTCAGTGACACCCCCCTTAGAAAGCAGGACTTTTGAACTTGGTTTAGTTTACACTACCAGCTGAGATGAATCAAATCAGTGTCATTGCAAGTGAAAGGGGTTCAGCAATAATTCCAAGCTATCTTTTTATCTTTATACCACAAGCCATTAATGCACTGAATAAACAATTTAATCTTGGCTAAAAACTAATGAACTGTGATTTTAAAGGTGACCTGCAAACACAGAGTATTAACAGTGTGGTTAAAGTCCCCAGAATAGCAAGGAATTACTCAGCACTGATACCAAAATGCTCCCTCACACACCTGCAGGTTACAGATGGAAGCAGGGACAGGATTTCTGTTCAAAAAGGAACAAAAACCTGGGATCCTTTAAAAATTGCTCCTCATTTATGAACTCATGGAGCTCACACGAACTCATGAAACGCTCCCAGCTTGGGCACAGTCACCAGGAAGCACTTAACTCATGACTGGGCTAAAATATTGCCCTGGGAAATACAGGAACTGCTACAAGGAAGCACTAATGAGAGAAGGCTGTTTCTGTACATTAATTATGTCTTTTTGCTTCAGATTGCCAGCATTAAGTAACTATAAAATATCAAAGAAAGATAAGTACTCTGTCAAATGGGTTTTTTTTAAAGTAATCTCTGCTACAAATAAAAATGAAAGTCAATTAAATGCTGGGGCTGTATTTGGATTTGGAGTTTTTTCAGGATTTTGGAACACGGTGTTTGTGAAAACTGCAAAAGCTCTTGCCAATAATTCAGTAACTAAGAATGAAGCTTTTATTTAACTCATCCTAAACCTTTATAACAAAAAATTTCAGAATAAGGTTTTCTAGCTTCTCCCCATCTTAATGAGCAGTTCATCTCATTTTAAACATACTTGATTATTACTTTTTAAAATCAAAATAAATTTGGATTCATAATACACTGTATTTTTCTATATCACTCTGAAAAGCAGTGTAACAGAAATATTTACATATTTTAAATCTCTATTCACTTCCCATTAAAGAATAGGTAAATCTCCATGATTTGCAGCTCCACACTTTTTATAATGAGAGCCTAAAAACTATATATAATCTAAATTCATGACATCCTTCCTATAGGACCAAATACCCCTGAATAATGTAAGAACTGTCTATAAAAATGACTCAAATTGAACTTCTGTACAGACAATTCTTCTCCTAATTCAGAAAAAAATAATACATCTGCAGACAAATTGTTGTGTAAATTTAGAATATTATCTTCCACCATTCATCAATTAATGGTACTAACAAAGGAATATCTTAAAATGAATGTGTCTTATTAATGCCTTGTAACAGCAACCCCTTCAGATAGGTCAAATGAAAAATTGCCAACCAGCTGGTTAATTTATTCAGCACAGGTGTTCACTATTTATTTTTCAGCCATTTGCCTTTTTTCAATCCAGCTTGTTGTAGACACAGTATTCTTTCCCTTTGATGGATGCACTTTGTTCTAAGGCCATTCATTTCAGATTTGCACTGTGTATATTATACTGCTACCCAGCTGTTTATTCTTTCAAAATAAATGTTTAATGGTTACTTCATAGGAGTTACAAAAGTTAAGCAAAAACAACAGAATCTAGGCAGAACATGTAAATTCTGAGAATCACAGTAATTGACTCTCTCAGAAAGTTTGAAGTTCTTTTGGAGAACTTTTTCTTTGCCAGGTTTATTAATCTTATCCTTGTCCCTTGGGGGGATTGGGGCTTTTTTTGGTGATGACCAAGACAGACAGCACTGTACTGAACTAAGTTGAATGTTTAAAAGCATAATTTTACCTAAGTATGATCTAAGTGTGAAATCTCAGTGCTAGGGGGGCCAGCTATCAGTCAAAAATTATACACAAAGTGAAAAGACTATGGAACCTTTCCATCTGATTTAATCCTGGTTCTGAACAATATTTATTAGGACAACAGGATGACAATTACAAGATCCAAGTGCTATTGCTTTAAAATAAGCATTACATTTTATCTGCAACCCAGTCAAGCACTGTTACTGTGCAGCACTGAACCTTGGAAGGGTCCCAGCCTGTGACCTCCAGATTGTATTTATGTAATTCACACCTTTTTCCCCTACTTATGATGTTTACAGAATGAAATCTGTATTTCTCTACGAGTACTTGTCAGCATTTCACTTAGCTGCCTGTGGAATTTTCTAAGGGATTCAAGGTTAAACTTACAGAACTACCTCAAAGAATTTCCTCTCAGGAATTCTGGAGAGTCTTCAGTTCATTGCAAAATCCAGAAGACAAAAATACTAAATAAATACACACATACATACACACACACAGAGTTCAGTTAGTTAAATTTATATCCAGTGGATTTAACTTCAGTAAGTTAAATTCACTGCATATTAAAAGGACAAAGGGCAAACATTACTTTATCATTTTAGCACAAGGAATTATTTCATAATTACACTACTGCTGTTGATTTGTGCTCCTGTTCTTTTGTATGTAGTCCATTTTACAGGTATTTAGGGTTTAATTTTTGACTAAGAGAATAGCAGCCTTTAGGCAAATGAAGAATGGAAAATTTAATTGATGGCAGTGCACAACTGCCTACTACTACTAATATCTAAACACAACACTGCTGTTTTCTACTCAGAAGTAAATCACAAACTCACGAAGTTGGCCAACATATCACACTGCACCCAGAGAGGTCATTTTTGGAAGGATCAGGTTGTTTCAGTGAAGTGATTTCAACAAAGCACAAGGGCATGAGGACCATTGCAGAGGCCAGGGTTACTTTTTGAGACAATGTGGTGAGACCCTTCAAACCAAAAGCACAACAGGATCATTTACCCCGGGCATACAAAATCATTCATGAATTTCTACATTTCTACTTACTCGCCAAAACAGAAATCTTCTACATGTTGAATAGTTTTATCCTTGCTGCTAAGAGGAATTGCTTCTTCATCCTCAAGGATCAGTTTTCTCCAGTCTTCACATTCATCACTGAGATCTGTCTTTTGCTTAAAAGAACAAGTACAAAATTACATATTGCACTGTGCAAGGTGTTTCTTGAACTATAAATCTCTGTAGATACAAATAATATGTACCATCTAATAGTATAAGGAAAAAACCCCTCTTAACTATCCTATTTTTCTCTATTTATATTTTTTTAGTTAAAACAGTTAGAGCTGGCTATTTTATTACATCATTTGCACTACAGCATTGGCTCTAGTAACATGAAATATGGTGTTAAATGAAATACAGGCTTTAGGAGAAAGCTGAATGTAACTTGGAGTACAATCTCCTAAAAGACAGGTTTGCCACAGCCAGGGTAGTCCCACATTCTGTGACAAAACTCTTTGAATGAAGACCATATGGACAAATCTGGTGATCTGGGGGGTTGTATTAATCTGTGCATGCAGGAATCTCTAAATCATACACCAGAACTCATAGAATATGAAGCTCTGGCACTGAGAAAATGCCCTGGTTATGCCAGGAGGCAGCACAGTGTAAAGAACAGGCATGAGACTGAGCTGAGAAACTTCCATCTTCTACAGCCCAACAGGCTCCAAGCACTCCTGTAAATAACAGAGTAGCCATGTGCTAACCCAGCCCTAGTGCTCCATCTCCTGAATAAATATCCTCCCTGGAAGATTTCTATGAATCATGAATCAGATCAACTTTGGTCACTGAAAAACAGACTATCAGCATTTATCTTTTTGTCCTGGTTACAGGACATTTCAATGGAAGGATCCAGCACCTACTTTACTCCCTCTAAAGAAGAATCAGCTGAATACAAATAAGAAAACATTGCAGAGTGGAAAAGAATCAAAGAGGAAATGGAAAAGACCAGATTATCACAAAGGAACTGAAACAAAGGTGTAGTTGCTTCTCTTCAAGCTCAAGAACCCCAAAGTGTGGCTGAGCACCAGGCTGGTCTCAATCAGATGGACAAGGCAGCACATCAGAGCCTCAGACTGCCAGGCCAGATGGGTGAGGCTCAGCCAGTGAAGCTGGCAACTACAAACCTCTTTGATCTGTCAAATTACCAAAGAGCAAAAGCAGAGAGGTAATTTGTCTTGTAATAAATCATGCAAACAAGAGAGATTCAATGTTAAGGAGGTCTAAAAGAAGCAATTTGGGAATTTTTTTACCTGATTTTCTTTAATCCAGGACAATAATCCTGAAAAACTAAAGCTGGCCCAGTTCCCACCATAGTAATTTCTCCTGTAAAGAAAAAACAAAAGGAAAACTTGTTGGACAGGTAAAACAGCTTTCCCAGATTTACAGAAAAAACAACCAAGTCTGATACATTCAAAAGATTTTACATGGCAAGATTTTTTCAGATGCAGAATAGATAAAAATCAGTATTTTGCAACACTTAATGAAATGCAAAATTTCTATTTTCCTCCTTGTATGAATCTCTGACCAAACACACTATAGTCCAAAATCAGATTATCTGGAGAATACATGGATAAAGCTGAGAACAACACATGGGATGATGTGAAGAAAAGGAAAATAGAGATAATATTGCTTTTTGGCCAAGACTGGCTCTCTTATCCATTATGTCAAATACAGGGAAGTGCAGTTTATTGTTTATCTACTGCTTACACAACATATTCTGCCTATTACAGACTGTGAAGACGCTCTGGCAAAACACTTATTGAACTGCATGTACTGCAGGTGGAGCCAAAGGAACTGATTTGTACAAAGTGATCATCCCTCCCTGAGCACTTCCCAGTTTTTATTTACCAGCTTCTTGCTTGAAAAAGCTTACTTACTGCTTTTAAATCATAGAAAATTAATAGTTCTGCTGCTAATCAAAGAAAATCTCTGCTCTCTCTTTTTAAAATTTCTCTACCAATACTTCTCTGGATTAGTTGGCTTTTGTTGTCATGCACAGCACATCTTAAATACTTAACAACTCTGAGAAGAAAAATAACAGAGCAATTACATTTTAAAAAGTCACCAGTTCTTGCAAAATAAAAGCTATTTCAGGATTTAACTCTGTGTGTTACTGAATACATAACAGGCTGTAAGTGCCAGTACAGGCAATGTGTCCTGGCACTTCAGAAGCCTCAAAAATTCCAAAAATACCCTCCTGAACAGATAGCTAAGATTTGCATACACTTAAAAAAATAAAAAAAAAATAAAATGTAGGGAGCAATGTAGGGTTTGCATTTTAAAGAATAATGTGAAGGCTGTTAAATCACTCTTATCATAACCTCCTCCACTTTTCAATTGTAGAGATCAGGGTGATAACAGTGAAAAGCTAAATTCAGGTTAGATTCTCCTGACTAGATTTACGATGGGATGCTTTTGACAGGGCTTATCTGCACTGCCAAAGACTTCATTAAGAGTGTCAGCCCTGCTCCAGCACCAGGGGCTGCTGCTCTGGACCACGGTGCTTACTTAGCATATGAAGGACAGATGTCTGCTGAGCACTGCCTAATTGCTCCTGACTACAAACTGACCTAAAAAAGTCTTTCAGCTCCTGCAAGGCAAGAGTGAAGAACATAAATAGGACATCTTTTGCAAAGACAACAAAATTCAGCATTCACTGAATAAAGTGGCTCCAGCAATGGGCTGTGGTGCTCCAGGCCCTGAACTGGGGGGACTGAGCAGCACAGCTCCATCTGCAGATGGTTTCAAAGCAGGAATTCCAATCCTCTCTAACAGGAGCTCATCCTTTCTTCCTGTGACTGACATGGTGAGCTCCAGAACTACTGCTTTTTGGTATCACCCAGAACACAAAGAAATGAGGATTAAATCCATGAAATGCCTAATTCTGTGAGATGTCAATCTGTAAAAGACACTGACAGTGGCAGGTGATGATAACTTCCAGCTTTGTTTAAGCTGTTAATGGTGCAGGGTAATTTTTTCAAGTTTCTTCAGATTCTACAGAATAAGAAGTTCAATATCCATTTAAGTCATGCATATTTAGACTATTTAAAGTTGGAACTTTCAGTAAGAGAAATTAACATTATTGTCACAGGAAGTTACAAAAGTTTATTTGTGAGCTGTCAGACACTTCTCATGTGAACATTCCTCTGTTCATCAGCTTGGTTTTCCTGTGAAATTATTTGTTTTACCCAGTGTTGAGGCAACCCAGTGTGTCCAACAAAGCTCTGCATGACCCTGCAGTGGAGCTCCATCCATCCTGAGGAGCTGGCACAGCCCTTCCCTCTCCAAAGGAAAATGAACCACAGCTGTCCTCCTGTCCTCTGGTGTCTGAGCACCCTTCCCAAGCTGTGTAATGCCACCTCAAATATTCATCTGCTCCTCAAGCAGCAACTTCCAGATTTTTTTTATCCTGGAATTTTAATTATCCAAGCGATGCCACCGTGGTGTCAACCCCTCTCAGCCCTATCCCAGTGATGTCACCACTGTGTCACCCCCAT